>JASPKZ010004207.1:0-380000 GCA_030220185.1 Diploptera punctata | reverse complement strand
TGCATCTTCTGGGTGTCGTCTTCTGGTATTGCACAGAGGTCGAGACAACAATGTCTGAAATAGTTACTAAGTTTTGAGATCATAAATCCAATAAATGTTATAGTATAGCTTAATATTGAAAGATAGAGGTAAAGCGATCCCTCTACAGGACTTAGGAGGCCATTTGGGTAGAAGAATATCAAGATTCTCACTTTTCTAAACAATCGGTACGAGATGTTAGCCCTACGAGGTGGCCGACTTTACCCTCAGAACAAGTGTATTTTACTAATTTCTGTTCGAGACTAAGTCGAACTCTGGGCCATGGTGCCATCAGAATCTTTAGGCTAGTTTAAAAATTCTGACTCCAACGGCAATCGAACCCCCGACGTTCCATTTTGTAGCGTATTGCCATAACCAACTACTCTACGGTGTACCCTTAGCTTAATTTTAACATGTGCAATCATTTTATTGGTTGCAATATGTTTACCGAATTATAAATAAAATAATCCCTCTACAAATAATACACTATTAACTATTATAAGTCCACCGCTGTGGTTTCGAGGTAGCGTGCTACCTTCTCACGCAGCTGGCTCGGGTTCGATTCCCGGCCGGGACAAGGTCCTGGGTGAGGTTTTCTCAGGGTTTTTCCTCACATGTAAGACAAATGTCAGGAAGCTTAGGGCCCAACGGTTCCAGAAAATCTTCCGGCCATCATCATCATCATCCTTTATCCGCGTGGAAAGCAACGGGAAGCTACCGCACCTATAATTCCCTAGTAAAGCTGCAAAACATAGCATGAATATGCTATGATTGTAGTGAAAGACCTGCCCTCGGGCAGAATTGCCATGGGATGGAACTATTAAAACACTGTACACACGGTGAAGGCGTTCAGGAAGATCAATGCGAAGAGTATTAAATGAGGCCGTAAGTGGATCAACTGGGCCTACAACGTGATGATGAGTAGTAAATCAGAAATAATTTTTTTGTCTTACTTATTTTTTCTTCGTTTTACTTTTTCTCCCCTTTGACATTGTTTATCTTTTCACTTTTTTTATCTGCCAGAATACAAGCTGCTGAAATGAGATTCCTCAGACCAATAGCAGTATATCAAAGAACAGACAAAAAAACATAACACAGAAATAAGACAACTAAAAGTAGAGGAATTAAACACAACAATAGAGAAATACAGAACAAAACTGGAAAGAACACTTGGGAAGGATGACTGAGAATAGAATACCAAAAGCAGCATACAACCATTCACCACGAGGAAGAAGTTTGAGAAGACCAAAGAAAAGATGGAAAGAGCAGCAATTTGGAGCCGGAACAGGCTAGTAAATAAGCCTAAACCGTGAAGAAGTAGAAGAAGAAGACTTTTTTTTTTCCTTTTTCACACAACCATAGAACACACAACGAGACCCAAGATGGGGTTTTAAAATCTCATACTCGTCGGAAATCGAATCAGGGTCGCCGGAGGTAGAGAATCTTCAATAGTAGTAGTAGTAGTAGTAGTAGTAGGACTTTATTAGACTAAAAGTAAGATACATACAATAGTACAGTCATTTGGTAGTTTTGCCTGGAAGGTTTTCCGAGAGTTTTGAAAACTTGTAATTTTATAGATTTCGGTGTGCTCTTTCCGAATTTCAACTTTGCCACCTCGTATCTTTGTTCATGGACATACCATTTAAGCGTTTGATTTTCAATCCTCTTAACAACAGATGTGGTGACATTCATTTCTCTCCAAAGGAATTCATTTCTTATTTTATCCTGTCTTGGTTTTGTGGAGGCTTCTTCTAAAATTCAAATTCAACTGTTCTAATTTTATTCTTTTGTAATTCCGTCAAAGACGAAGTTTCACTTCCATATGACAAAATATTCTGTATTATGCTCTTATAAATTTTCATTTTAGTTTCCTTTGTAATATTTTTGTTCCAAATTATTCCATGTAATGTCTTAGTTGCATTTTTTGCCATTGCAATTTTAGTCTGTACATCTCTCTCACAGGTACCAAAACTTGTAATTATTGACCCAAGATATTTAAAAAATTCACATTTTTTTTTATTTTCCCTGTTTTAAGTATGAAGTCATCCACATCCTTTCCCAAACACATATATTCTGTCTTCTGTAAATTTATATTCAGTCCCCATTTTTTATATTCTTCCATTAGTTAATTTATCATATATTTCATATCATCTTCATCCCCTGCAAAAATTATTTGATCATCTGCAAACAACAATTAATGCAGCACTTTTCCTCCTATAGGAAACATTTTTTATACCGTAAGTTAAGAGCCTGGTCTAAATAAATGTTAAAAAGAATTGGTGACAAACTGCATCCCTGCTTAAGGCCTTTATTCACTGTGTGCATTATTTAATATTGTTAATAAAACAGAAGAAAACGAACGAGTAGAAATTAGTTAAATGTGTGTAGAATTACACAATATACCCACTAATAATAGTTATGTATGATATCGTTTTCAGTGCGGTCCGCGATATTCAAATATGTGACACGAGAAATTAGTGTTTTCTCGCTATCTACACTGACGATACATCAAAGGGCTAAAGAGGGTTAATAAATCCCTAAAATAGCCGGAAGTATGGTTCATCGACCATCGGTTCCTTTCTCGGTTGCCGAGGATGCATCCAGGAAACTGGATTCATCATTGGCTGGCTCGGGGGAGGGATACGTTTTGGAAAAGTGATCCAGCTTCCACCACATAGTCTAGTCTAGTCTAGTCTAATCTAGTCTAGTTTTGTAAATTTAAGAGTTAATAGCTCTATCTTCAACAAAAGTGGGTTTGTATTGAAATTACAATATAATACAAAATTATGAATTCATTAAAAAAAACATGTAGGTCTTTCGGAACCGATTCCATCTTCTGCTAAAGAAGTAGTTGATGAGATTGAACCTTAGAGATATTTAATTTTATATGCCTTATGGTCTTATGGTATGAACTTATGATTACAGTTCTTAAAGTACTGGGTACAATTCCTTGTCAGACCACAGGAAAATTATTCCTGTGATCGCCCACGATGTGGAATTTAAATTTAAATTTACTTAAGGTTTAAGGACGTTCCTGGTGCTTCGCTAGCATTTATCATCTAACATATCGTTTGTGTAACTTAACTCCGCCTTCCATGCGATCCAACCTTAGAAGTTGGTTACAATAATAATTCTGCCAATTACAGGAGATAATACCAGAAATGTCGTAAAGACAACCTGGTGATATTGGACTAAAAATATAATTGTATATTGCGACCAAGTCCGACGCTATGGTCTAGGGATAGCGTCACTGCCTCGTACGAAATGGGCGCGGGTTCGATACCCGGTGAGGACAAGTTTCTTGAGTGATAGCTTTTTTTTTAGCGGAGATTTTCCTCACTTGTAAGACAGATGTCAGGAAACTTTAAGACCCAAACGATCCCGAACATCATCTGACATCGTAATTATCATATTCGCCATATTTAATATGAATGTGTGTGTGTGTGAGTGGTGTGTTTCATTAGAAACTGCTTGCATTTACATCTGTGCCACTGGTGCTGTACTTTGTGACGTAGGGTCCCACCTGTGGTCTATGGATAATGTGGTCTGCATTACCTAAGATGATAGCGGTGAGAGGGACACTGCTGTACTGGATCCTCATGGTGGGTAAGTATTACGTCATAATAAGCAGAAAGCGGTTTACTTTACTCCGTTCTATCAATGCTGACAGAATTAGTACACTGATAATTACCAAATTTTTCAATATAGAGATTATATATATATATATATATATATATATATATATATATATATATGATATGAAAAGAAAAATGAATGCTTGAGTCGGGATATATATATATATATATATATATATATGGTATGATAAGAAAAATAAATGCCTGGACGGGATTCGAACCCGGATCTCTGAGTCTGTACCTCAGCGTGATATCCATTACACTACCAGGCGAATCCAATTCAAACACTTATTTTTCTTATATATGTATTATACTCTCCATTATTACTAGATGTCGCGAGAACACTGTCTTCACTAGTATCTAGTAATAATGGAGAGTATAATACATATATAAGAAAAATAAGTGTTTGAATTGGATTCGCCTGGTGGTGTAATGGATATCACGCTGAGGTACAGACTCAGAGATCCGGGTTCGAATCCCGTCCAGGCATTTATTTTTCTTATCATACCATATTAAGCTTGCATTGCTCAATGTTAAAGATTTAATTATAACATCGATAAAGCGTCACTGCTATAAAGTAAAATAAATATTCTCTTTAATTTGCTTACTTGATATAGTCAGCTACTAGATGGCAGTGAAGACAGTGTTCTCGCGACATCAAGTAATAATGGAGAGTATAATACATATATAAGAAAAATAAGTGTTTGAATTGGATTCGCCTGGTAGTGTAATGGATATCACGCTGAGGTACAGACTCAGAGATCCGGGTTCGAATCCCGTCCAGGCATTTATTTTTCTTATCATACCATATTAAGCTTGCATTGCTCAATGTTAAAGATTTAATTATAACATATATATATATATATATATATATATATATATATATATATATATATATATATATATATACATACTATATTACATTAGTATTACAACATTTTAGTATGGATTCTCAATATTTATTACATGATACATTAATACCAAATACGGCGGATTAATTATTTTCCTATTTTTTATGAAATACAGACGATTATTTTTGTTTTATTGTGAATATATTGTTTGCGCGATAGTGCGTTTTGTCGTACTTACAGCAATGGTGACCATAATTGAAAGTTCAACTTCCTATATTTCGGGGTTACCAACCTTCTTCTTCTTCTTCTTCACTTCCTGGTTTAGGCATTAATTGCCTGTTGCGTCTTCACTAATAGATCTAAGACCATCTCTTCCGAGGACGTCCGACATCTCTTCTTCTTCTCGGAAAATAATGTAAGATTTCATCTAGTAATCTACTTTCTTCCATTCTTTTTACATGTTCTTTCCACTGAATCTTGTTGTTAAATATCTTTTCTTTTATGGAGTAGATCTGCAGTTCTTCACGGATATCCTAATTTCTTATCTGGTCCAATCTAGTGCATCCTTTTACTCTTCTTAAAAATTTCATCTCAGCTGCTTGCCAACCTAAATAACTATGCTGTAATATAACATATTACAAATCACGTCCGGGAAGTAAGACTACTGCCCTCTATGTATACTACGTACAATGTATATACAAAAATGTATCCAAAAGGTAGTGTTAATATACATTATAGGAAACAAATCACTGCATTTTAAATGAACTGAACTTCATTTGAAACAATATAAAACAATAAATATGTATATGTCGCCATTTTATAACTGATTGGTATCACAGCCTGCTGTAGTCTCAACTAATAAACAGTGCCCACACTGTTAACGTTAGTCAGTTGTTGTTTATAATGGACGCTAATATTTCCAACAAATATGTTATTCATCATCATCATCATCATCATCACTCCAGGGATTAGGCAATTGCCCGTTCCGACTTCATAATGCATCAGCCCAACGTCTTCTAGGTCTTCCAACATCACGTCTTCCTCTTGCTTGATAATTTCTTGCTAACAATGGATATCTCTCCTTACTCATTCCATCCATGTGATCAATCCATTTCTGTCTGTAATTCGTGACTTTATCCAATAAAGGCTGTACTTTCAATTCTTCTCTTATATCCTCATTTCTTATTCTATCAAGTCTTGTACATCCTTTTACTTGTCTTAGGAACCTCATATCCACCGTCTGTATTCTATCCTTCTGTTTTTTCACTGGAGCCCAAGTTTCACATCCATACAATATTGTGGGAACCGCCATACAAATATGTTATTATTTTACTATTATTTATTATTTTGAAAACATCATCGCGCAAATAAATAATATACAACGCACGTTTGTGAAGTGTTTTACAGAATCTCGGAAATTAAAAACCTCTCTATCGCCCAGTTCTTAAAAAAATTCTCGATTCTGTAAAAACCACTTCCCAACCTCGCATTGCAATATACTATTAACTAATACTATCTTGAATTAATTAATTATTTTTATTTCAACCCAACAATACAAAAATAATGTAAAACCGTTCAAAATGTTTTTACCAATGTCACCAGGTTGTCTTCATGACATTTCTGATATTCCGTCCTCTCATGGTAGAATCGAAACCAACTTTTTAAGTTGGAGCATCTGGAAGGCGAAATTATGTTATCCCGATGATATGATAACGAAGCACCAGGAGAGTCTTTGAACTTAGACTTACTTTAAACTCTGAGCAATAATTCCCTTTAAGAAATTAATAAACCGCCGAAGCCTGTCCCAAGCCAGGTTGAAAAAGGGTGAGGGGGAGGAGTATCAACCTCGTTAAAAAAACCAGGGTTCAGTACGCTCGGCTGATAGTACCATGTGAGAGCCCCTGCAGGTACTGCTGCCTTGTAGTTTGATGATGGTTCATCAAAGGCTAGAGGAAGACAACCTTGATCAAAAATTACCTGATCCTTCAGGTTCGAGATTGATGTATGGGCCAGCTCATCGTAAAAAATACATAGATAGATAGATCATTGGTTGATTAATGTCTTTGACATCGTCCGATTTCTAATAGCCAATTTTGTCGGTCCATCCAATCTCCTGGTTGTAGATGTTTCTCCTTCATGTATAAATATATTCCCTGACTGCAGGAGGTTTTAGGTCTTCCTCTGCTTCGTCTTCCCTCAAGTTTCCATTCCAAAATAGATTTTGGTACCGGATCCTCTTCAATTCGCTGGACATGTCCGTACCATCTTAATTGCTGAGTTTTAATATAATCTAAAATAGTGTCTACAATCTTCATTTTCTCCCTTATAACCGAGGTCCTAATTTTTTCTCTTCTTGAAATTCTTGCTGCCCTTCGTATAAAATCCATTTCCGTTGCCAAAAGATACTTATTTGTTTTTGTTGTTAATGGCCAAAGTTCTGTTTCATAAGTAATGATGCTTTTAACAATTGTATGATATATATTCATGTTATTTGTATTACTTATATTTTTATCCCACAATATTCCATTGAGGCAAGCAATTGCAAATTTTCCTTTATTATTTCTATTTCTTATTTCCTCTTCATAACTCCCATTTTTATTTATTTTAATTCCTAAATATGTGATCTCATTATAAGATTTTATTGTTTCTCCAGTCTCCAAAATTAAATTTTGTTCTAGTTCACCAATTGATAAATATCTTGTTTTTTTTTCATGTTCAAACATGCTAAAAACTTAATCTTGAGCCTCGGATACAATGGATTTACGGAAAACGAACAAAAAGCCTTAGGAAAATTCGTCTATGCATGGAAAATTGAAAGAAGGAACAGAAAAGGAAGACCAAGAAGAACCTGGAAGAACAATATTCAAAATTCAATGAGGAAATTTGGTGTAACAGATGAAGACACAGAGAACGATGGAGAACTTTAATTAAGGGAAATTTGTGAACGTTTGTTGCAAACTGATAGTCTATAAGTCCGTAGTCATTTATATTTATTTATTTTTAATTCATGTTAATTAATAAGACTGATTGGAGAAAACCCTCAATGATAAGGAAAATTCTCAAAATGAATGAATGAAGAAATTAATTCTTGTAGCCTGACCGTGAATGGAAGCCGGGACCCCATGAACTGTAGTCAGAAGCTCTGAACACTAGCAACTGAAGGGTGACAGCTAAAATGATCGGAGTCACATTATGTTAATTTTTCAATATCTAACTTCTACGGTACCGTAGTAAATCTATAATCTAATCTTATAAGAATAGTGAACGGTCATCCAGCTAGTATAGGGATGACATGTGTTCAGAATATCGTATCCCTCAGCCGTTATAGCTTTATTTTTTTAATCTTGGAGATTATTTATATAATTAATAACTTGGAGGCGCTACTTATTGTACTTACCAAAATTACTCGTGATGCTAAGTGGGCACCGGCCCCATAATGGCTGGAATTCCATGAGAAAATTTCTTCTCCAATGGGAACTGTAACCAGCTCAAGTCCTATTGGTAGAGATCCGTGAAATTCGCGAGTCGCGTTAACGCGAAATGCTCTAATTTTGTCATTTTATTGTACCATTTCTTAACTCCACTTCCCACAACCTCAAAAAAAGCATTTATGAATCGTAAAATAACGCGAAATCCTACGATAACGCGAAATAACACCGAAATAAAAAAAAATTTCAACGAATTCCGGAGATTTTTTTGTTCTATTCCGAAAATTTTCATAATGCATTTTTAAACACTGTTTTCGGATTCCATTTTCTTTTTAAATGCCATATTTGATGGCGCTATATCTGCTTCCTCCGTGCACTCTTGCAAAGGGAAATGGTTGCAACACAGTTCACAACATAGAGGTAATATTTTCTGTCCTTCTCATGCTCATATATGGTCTCTCCATAGATTTAAGTTCTGTGGTTAATGTGAATTCTTAGAAATGCGAATTATATTAACGTATAGGATAAATTTCCCCCCTAAATTTTCTTCTTCTTCTTCCTTCCAAGTATTAGGCCAAGGCCTGTTACGATCCTATAGAAAATTTTCCCTCCAGCGTAAATAGTTTGATCCTTCCGGAAAATTCTCATATAAGATTTGAAAGCATAATAATGGTCCCTTCGATTGGTTGCTGGCCAAAGGAAGGCAAGACCAGTGATGGGGCTGCCATCTTATAGCCTCTGGTCAGGCTTTTCTGGAGAAGAAAAGAAAATAAAGGAAAGAAGAAATGGAAGAAAGGAAAGACTCCCTAGCCCTCGGATGCCCTGATAGCGTCGGGGTCGAAAAAACAAGAGTTAACAAAGGGAGGTTAGATAGTAAAGTAAAAAGAGTGCAAAACACAAGTAAGTGGAAGAAATGTTTTGCTCAGCTTGGGCACCTTGTGGTCGCCATCCACATATCCTCTAGATGAGGACCCCTGAGGGTCCCCCTAAATTTTTGGAGACATAATTATCAGTTTAATGACTACGATTAAAATTTTAAGCATTTTAGTGTATTCAAATCTGTATCAATCGTAGAAGCTGAAAGTTGACCTTAAACTACTGGATACATCATTCTTATTGGGTTTAATATGCTAAACTAGGATTAAAAAGACTCAAATTTACATTTTTTAGAGTAACACCGCCAAATTCCTAATAACGTCGAAATCCTGAAATTTTAAAACGAATTTACCCTAAAAATAAATCCACTTTCACGGATCTCTACCAATTACTCTGCAGCAAGGTACAATGTCTTAAACAGCTCGTGTACGAGTAGGAACAGACCCTGGATTTACTGTTTCTAATTATCAGCAAATCCTCTATAACCAGGTAAATTTCTTCGGTTAATTAACCTACAGTCTGTATAAGTATTTCCCGACTCATTCAGGCATCCTTTCAAAAACAGAATAAATAGGATCTTTAAATGTTAATAAAACTATGACTTGAGGAAATGATAGTCCTACATACCGATAACTCGTTATACGTTTAATGCAATATCATTATTTTTAATTGTTTGAAAGTTGGTAATATTGTTACATATTATTCAAGTGAACGGACGTTTAAACTTACTAACAGGAAGTTGTACACTTGGAATAATCGTGTGGTAAATTGGGCGGAAATTATCTGTGATTTGAATCGTGCACGGAAATAAAATTATAAATACCTTCATAAAATGTTTATTGTTTTATTTATAGTCAGCAAGTGAATACCCGGCGTGCGCCGCTACTCCTAAATACATGTTAATGTGTTTTTTTTTTAGTTTAGTTGAATAAGTAAAAGAAAACAATTATAAACCTGCTCTCTTCGTTATTGCAGCTAAAACAACCAATAAACTAATTAATTCTATTTGCAAATTACCTTTCATACAATCCAAATAGCAAATAAAATTTAATCTTCCAAAATTTAATATTCAAGCAATCACTACAAGGTAAAGCAAATCGAAATTATTCTTAGATACAACGTGCTGATTACCCGGCGTTGCCCGGGAATCTACGTATCCCGATGTATTTGGCATAAATGAACTGAAAGACAAAATTCGTTATAAAAGAATACCAGCCGTGCGCTGCTATGTTTGCCCGGGAATCTACTTATTCCGATCTTCTTGGCATCAATGAAAGACAAAAATGGTTATTGTGAGTTATCTGTAGAAGATAAATATATGCTGTATTTGTTAAGGTTTACACAGCGTAAGCCATCTAAGCGTCAAAATAGAGGCTTTATTTCATGTTTTTCAATACATCTTCAACAACAAGGATTAAGCCGAATGGCCTGTTCCGATCTCATTATAGGTCGAATTGCTCCTTTCATCTCTTCAATGGTCTTCCCAACATTCCTCTCCCTTTTGGTTTATAATTATACATTCTTCTTGGTATGCCCTGTTCATTCATTCGTAAATTTCAACACAAAGGGTGATTTTTAGGAGTTAAGGGGTTGAGTATTACAACCCTCTTATAGCCTATGTTCATCCCGGGAATATCCTGAACATTTTGCAAAAGCCTCATCGCAATCGGATGAACGGTATGGCAGCGCATAAAATACGAACAAACAAACAAACAAACAAACATTCATTTTTATATATTAGATTATTAAATTACTTATTCTTCTATCTATCTTCGGGTTTTTACAGCTGCTGCTGTATTCACGTGCCAAACCTCCAATGCCTACGATTTTGGGCATCTTCAATGCTCAGCCCTCTTACTTGCATTACTATCTTCATGTTTTTCATCCATGTTAACTTTGCTCTTCCTCTTTTCTTCTTTCTGGTCGGTTGCCATTGATATATTGCTTCGGCCATCGCTCATCTTCCATTCTTTTTATTATTATTATTATTATTATTATTATTATTATTATTATTATTATTATTATTATTATTATTATTATTATTATTATCATCATTATCATTATTATTATTATTATTATTATTATTATTATTATTATTATTATTATTATTATTATTATTGTTATATTCGCTAAGGTTGGTGAATCAAAGAAGCGTATCACCAGTGCTAGTGACCTGTGTTAATTTAAGCCTTTAGCGTATTATAGGGTATGTTTTTTTTATAACATATAATTTAAAAACTATTTAATTATTCTATATCTTATTTTTAATATATATCAACTTTTTTTTTTCAATAATTCTTAAATTAATAATTAAGCTATATCAATTTCTCTAGGCTAATTAGGTTAACATTTACTTTATTTTCTTAGAATAGTCCAATTGATTTTATTATTACTAATATTTATTTTTCTCTGCTCCTAATAGTGTGTTAATTCAGTTAAAATGTTCATTATTTGTAAAAGTTGGTACAATTGATCTTCCAAGTTTAGTCAAATATTTGAAGTCTCTGACCTGCTTTCAACACGACCATCCCCCAGGCAAATTCCTACCCTTTCTTCAAATGACAATGCCAATGAATCCTCACATTCTTCTCACCCACCACTGCCTACCTGCTAAAAGAATGTTTTTCTCCTCGTTCAACTACTCTTAAAATCGCCCATATTAATGCTCAAAGCATTCTGCCTCACATTCATGAAATTCGACATTTATTTTCCGAGATTTCTCTGCATGCGATCTTAATATCTGAGTCCTGGCTTAAACCTTCCCTTCACTCCTCACTTGTTGATATTGACGGGTATACCCTCTGTCGCAATGATAGACTAGGGAAAAGAGGTGGGGGAGTTGCGATGTATATCAAATCGAACTTAGAGCCCAAAGTCATTCTTCACTCCTCCCCTGATTACAATGCACGACCAGAATTCCTCTTCATTGAAATTTCAGCTAGTTTACAGAGATGTCTCCTGTGTGTGGTGTACAAACCTCCGAAAGTAGAGTATCTTAGTGACATAGAAACACCCTTATTAAGTTTACTGCCGCATTATCAGCATGTTATAGTAATGGGTGACTTTAACTCTAACTTACTTTCTTCCTCATCTTCATCATCAGAACCACTGGCATTATTTCACGCATGCAATATGTATGTCTTGCCTTTACAACCAACTCATCACACATCGACGACTGATACATTAATAGACATCATAGCCACGACAAATTCACAGAAAATTATAAACTACGGACAAATATCTGCCCCCGGCATATCAGCCCATGACGTCATATATATCGAATACTCTCTCCAGTGTCCTAGGACTCGTCCTAAATTATTAACGTATCGAAATTTAAAAAATATTAACCAGCAAGCTCTAATTGCAGACGCTATCGACATGCCGTGGCATGATATTTGGACCCTATTCACAATTGACGAAAAATTGCTTAAATTTAACAATATGATATTAGAACTTTACGACAAACATGCCCCCTTGAAGACTAGACGAATTACTAAATCCCCAGCTCCCTGGATGTCCCACGAAATTCGACTACTGATGACTGAGAGGGATGCTGCTTTTCGAAAATATAGACGGGACAAAAGTGACGCTAACTTAAGACAATATAAGACATTAAGAAACAAAACGAATCAAAACATTAGGAACGCTAAGTTGCGGTATGCTCATAGTCTCATTGATCCAAACACAAATGCAAGTGATATGTGGAAACGTATTAGATCAATGGGTCTACGGCAGCCGACAACCAAAGGAGAGAACATTAACATATCACTGGACGATCTAAACCAACATTTCACATCGTACGCCACACTTAACATAAACACTACGACCAAACAACAAACTATAGATGAGCTCCTATCCACACCTACTCCTTCCCGAGAAAAATTCTTCTTTTCCTATATAATGCCAATCGACGTTAAACTATCCCTGGACCGCATTAGAACTAAAACACAAGGTATAGACAATATAAGTATCGACTTTTTAAAGAAAATACTCCATGTCATACTCCCAACTGTAACCCATATATTTAATGCCTCAATTATGACCTCAACTTACCCCGAACTCTGGAAAAAAGCTATAGTCAGACCAATCCCTAAAATTAAATTACCTGTAACACCAAACGACTTTAGACCAATCAGCATCCTCCCAGTCCTATCTAAGGCCTTGGAGCGCATTGTTCATGGACAATTAACTGATTACCTTAACACTCATAACATACTCGACCCATACCAATCAGGTTTTAGGACAGGCCATAGTACGGCAACCGCACTTCTTAAAGTTACCGAAGATGCGCGTGAAGCAATGGACAGTGGCCACATGACAATATTTACACTCTTGGACTTCAGCAAAGCTTTCGACACTGTTGACACTGACATATTAATAGCAAAATTACGCGCTCTGAATCTTTCGGACAATGCTGTTAACTGGCTTGGATCCTATCTTCATGGTCGCCAGCAATGTGTATCCAATGCAGAACTTTCCTCATCCTGGCTATCACTGAAGGGTGGCGTCCAACAAGGTTCAGTGTTAGGACCACTTCTGTTCTCTATCTATGTTAACGATATATCCACTAGACTTACCTATTGTCGATATCACCTATACGCTGACGATTTGCAAATTTACATTCACTCCCATCCTGACGATGTACATGACACACTAGACAAATTAAATAGTGACCTAGACTCAATTTCCCAATGGTCGAAGAAACATGGACTTAATCTAAATACTGACAAGACACAGTGCATAATTATAGGACATCGGCGAATCCAAAGCATTATAAATTACGAAAATATCCCTACCATTCTCCTAAATGACAAAAATATCCCCTACAGCTCAGTAGTAAAAAATCTGGGTATCTATATGGACCAACACCTAGACTGGAAAATCCAGGTGAATAATACCTGCAAGAAAGTGTTCTCAATTCTTCACTCCCTAAATAGTTTTAAAAACTTCCTTCCTACAAAATTAAAACAAATACTTGTACAGACTCTTATAATGCCACACTTCGACTACTGCGACATATTACTGACTAATCTGACAACTGATCTATCTGACAGACTACAGCGTGCTCATAATGCGTGCATTCGATTTATATTCAATCTCCGTCGTTATGACCACGTGTCTCCTTCATTTCAGGCCTTATCATGGCTACGCCTAAATGACAGAAGAACTTTACATTCACATACCTTACTATTCCAAATTCTGCACACATATTTACCAACTTATTTAACAACACGTTTTCAACATTTATCGGCTCATCACAATTTAGGAACAAGATCACAAGACTCTTCTTTACTTTTGATACCACAACACAGGACCTGTCTGTACTCTGAATCTTACACAATATCTATGGCTAGAGCATGGAACTCACTTCCCAGTCATGTCAGGGACTGTCAATCGCTATCATTATTTAAATCCAAATTAACTGATATCTTAAGTTCGACACAATGAAAACATTAACTACATAACAACTATATAGAGCATTCTATTAATAATCATGTAGGAAGCTACTTACTTTATTTTATATCATTTTAATTTTATTATATTCTATGTTTTTGTTAGCATTAGCTAGTATTAGATCCATCATCATTGTATTTTGTTTAGTCTGTATTTTAATATCTTAAAATTGTAATATGTACGTAATTTTTGTATAATTTTACTATTCGCTGGTTGAGTGGAAGAGAAGGCCTTATGGCCTTAACTCTGCCAGCTAAAATAAGGCATTATTATTATTATTATTATTATTATTATTATCATTATCATTATCATTATTATTATTATTATCATTATCATTATCATTATTATTATTATTATTATTATTATTATTATTATTATTATTATTATTATTATTATCTCAATCGGCCGCGGTGGACTAGTGGTTATGTTCCTTGCCTCTGGTCCAGAGGATCGCGGATTCAAAGCCGATTCGGGTCGATCGATTTTTTAGGATAGGAGAGACTTCAAATCATGGGTTTCGATTGAAAAATTTCGGGCTGGTAAAAGAACATAAAGCCTAAATTAGAGGATCTGAGCAAAATTTAATCAACCTTTCCCATCCAAGCAATATCTTAGTTGTTTATTAGATGTCTTTTTAAGGCGATGTGCTAACCACATGCCACTCGCTGACAACTACAAGGAAATAAGAGTAACTAAATTAGCTTTGTTAAGTAACACCAGATAGGGAGCACCCTTGTCCCCGAGTGAGGATGTAGGTTACGGATATAGATAGACAGATTGATAGATATAATTATATTGTTAACAATACTTACTTACTTACTTACTCACTGGCACTATCGAACCCGTAGGTTCATGGCCGCACGGACATAAGCTCTCCATACATCCCTATCCTGAGCTAATGCTTTCCAATCATTCCCTGTATAATCTACTTCCCTCAAATCATAGTTAATGTTATTCTCCCACGTCATTCTTGGTCTACCAACTGGGCGCTTTCCCTCTGGCTTTCCTACTTTTCAAGCTTCTGAATTCCTACATCCCTACTTACCTGGCGTCTAGATTTGAGAAGTTATCCTCTTACCACAATATTGACACTAGATCACAAGATGGCAGTCTGCTAACAATTCCTCTTCATAGCACTTCCTCCTATTCTACTTCCTTCACAGTAGCCTCTGCCCGCTCCTGGAATCTCCTTCCTCAAGATATCAGGGGTTGCCGCACACTTGGTACCTTTAAGTCACGCTTATACAGTTACCTGTTGTCTAATAATTAATTTTTCTCTATTTATTTAATTTTATACTATGTCATTAATCTTTTCCTGTTTTTTTATATATATTGTACATATATATTTAATTCGTTAAATTTAGAGTAAATCAAAATACATTATAAATATTAATTGTATTGTATTCATAACTTGTAATCGTTTATATTTATAGATATATATTGTAATTTAGATTTAAGACTATTTTTTGTTTGTATTTTTTTTAAACCTGGTTGAGTGGTAGACAAGGCCTTAGGGCCTTAACTCTGCCAGGTAAAATAAAGCTATTATTATTATTATTATTATTATTATTATTACAAGAAGCTTCCATGCAAGTCTTTCATTCCCCATACGTGCAACATGTCCTGCCCATCGCAGTCTACGAGACTTAACTATTCTTATTATATCTGGCTTCCTGTAAAGGCCATGTAGTTCATTGTTATGTAGTCTTCTCCATTCACCTGTCTGTTCATATTGTTAACAATAAAAAATAATAATTATTACTGTTATTTTAAAACAAGTCATGAATTCAAGAAGCATTAACGCCATTGTATTACATTTCTGGGAAAGTCCGAATTGTCAGGATATGGGGGAGGAAGTCCTGGTGCTTCTGTATTCTAGAAGTGAACATTCGCCAGTTATGACGTGGCTTGTGGAATGCGGCACAGAAGGAAGTAACTACCGAACAATAAGACATTACCTCCCGTGATGCAACCCAATTAACAAAAACTCTCAAGGTTCAAGAACCACAAGTAATCTCACATTTTATGCCAATTTGTAGGCGAATTAAAGTGCAATTTATATTTAATTTGATTTAAAAAACAAGATTGTTTTTTTTCAGACTTACCATCAAGTCGTCATAGCAAGAGAAGGAACTGCATATTATTCTTTCCTCTTTGATGTGATTCATCTTATACTTGTTCGTCTTAACCCAATACTCTGAAAAAGAAACAGAAATAAAAAACTTTACCATCTCTGTAGCGATTCTCCAGAAAGTGATCTTAAGGCATAAGCATGGTCCACAAGGGATGCTAATAGATAATGAAAGAAATTTCATACTGAGGAGCTTCATGGGACAGGGTGGGAGGGATGTATCACATGTATGCATGCCTATCGAGCGATTCTTCTGTAATATAAACATTAGGAAGCAATTTAAGGTTCTTAATACAATAAAATATACTTAGGTTATGCATTGATTACAAGGTAATGAAGCGTTTTAAGACACATATTGGGCTCAACTGCACTTCTACTAGCGCCTGATTTTTCAGTTATATTATTGTAAACTATAGCTTTTCTTCTGTATTTACTAACATTATTTAATATTCTGAACTTTTTCAAACAATTTTTATAACAGTATTAGACAATTTTAAAGTATTTATTTAAATATGCAAATCACAATATTATGACACTGTTAGACAATATTCTCATGCTAACTGCTATTTTCTCCATAGAGTATATTACTTATTTATGATTTTTCTATCGCTGTTTTGGGTTATCGCTGGTTGGATCAGCGTTAGGGAGTGATAAGTAAGTGTAAACCCATTTTTAATAAATATTTGGTAATTTTAATATTATTGATATATATATTTTTAACATAGATTTGGGTATTTATTGCAATAATGGTCATTTAAATTTTATAGCGACGGATAGTAATCGAGGATGATAATCAAAAAATGATTAATTGATGAATAAGTGAGGATTTTACGAATTGAAATTTGGTTATAACCTCCTGCGGCCCCTACAATAATTGAAGTAAGGATAATTAAAATAATAAATCCATTAAAATTGATCGTATATGAAATTAATATTAATGGTACGATTGTGGGTTATCGCTACTCTATAAACTCTCGCGCATGCGCAATGTTGTTATATAGGACTCTGAAAATATTTCACGCTAGTTTAAGTGCAGCTTTTTCCAAATAATGTCCTATCGTATGCACATTTGTTTTCGTTTTGGGTGGCATTTCACTACACGTAAGATGAGGTACGCAGAATGTCAACTATCGACGTATTTTACAATAACTCCACTTCTTTACTAAATGAAAAGTTGTTTACGGCGTCTGTCTTTTTACATGACGGAGCTCTCTTCATAGCCCGGTACGTATGCAGCTATTCGAAACACCATTCCACCCCCTCGCGCATATTATCGTGTATAACAATATAAGTAACCCTCCGACATCGTGTAACAGATTCCGCTCTCTATTAATAACAACGCTTGATATCCTAATAATTTACTCTTCAGGAAGACTAAGTAGATATATTGCAAAGCACTATCACTACTAATAGGCCTACTACTTAACAATCCATCCATAATAATTCTGCCCGAGGGCAGGTCTTTCACTGCAATCATAGCATTTTCATGCTATGCTTTGCAGTTTTACTAGGGAATTATAGGTGTGGTAGCTTCCCGTTGCTTTCCACACCGGTGAAGGATGATGATAATGATAATGATGATGGTGATGGTCGGATGAATTTTGGGGACCGTTAGGCCCTAAGCTTCCTGACATTAGACTTACAGGTGAGAAAAACACCTCACCCAGGAGCCAGTCCCGACCGGGAATCGAACCCGGGCCCGCTGCGTGACAAGGCAGCACGCTATCTCGAGACCACAACGGTGGACACTTAACAACGATAAAAATATTAATAGTAACAATTGATTTAGTAATAATAGTATAATAGTAGCCTAATACTAAAATTGTAATAACGATATTGTAGTAATACTACTACTACTACTAATACTAAAGTAAAGTAATCCCACTACAGGCCTCAAGAGGCCCTTCGGATAGTAGGAGGTTAAGGCTCCCACTTTTTCTGGACAATCGGCACTTGATGTCAGCCGGGTTGTCAGCCCTGCGTGACGGCCGCCTTTACCCCCAGAACAAGCGTCTGGTACTCATTTCTGTTAGATGCTGAGTCGACCCCAGGGTCATAATGCCGCCAGAAGGTTTGGGTCAGTTTAAAAATCCTGACCCCACCGGGACTTGAACCCTCGGCCTTCTGGCTTGTAGCGCAGTGCCTTAACCACTACGCTACGGCGTGCCCCACTACTACTAATACTACTACTACTACTACTACTACTACTACTACTACTACTATTACTACTACTACTACTACTACTACTACTACTACTACTAATAATAATAATAATAATAATAATAATAATAATAATAGTAATAATAGTATGTAATGTAATAATAACCAAGACGGCAATAATGATAGTAATAATTGATATAGTGATAATAGTATAATGTTAATAGTAACAATAGCAATATCGATAGTTGCAGTAATAATATTAGGGGTAAAGTAAGGGAATTCCGTTCATGTAGGTAATTCCGATCAAAATTTTATTCATAAACCACTATTAGAATCGAGTTCTAGCATCTTCTGCGAAGCATTTCAAGCAATGTGTATAATGTCAATGCTAGTTACGCAGCATGTATAGAGTGTGGTAGACATTTTGTGTTCCGTATACTTTTCTTGTAAGGAAGCTAAGCAGATTTATGCTAGGTAAGTTAGTTATTTATCAATTAAATGTATTAATTTTTCACATTATAAAATAATTTATATTAAATAATTACTTAGTTTCAACATATAATTACAATATGAAGTGGTGCCAATTAACGTCCAACATGACACTTTGGGACAACTTCGATCAATACTAATCGAAATTACCTCGAGAGGTAGAAGTGAGTCAGCATTGACCAATTACTTTTCATTTCTGTTATTAACTTTTAAACAATGTAATTAAACACCCGATGAGATACATGTTGTGTGTAGACCGCGACAGCAAATTGTGGTACAGGTCCACTTTATGTTCTGAAGTTTCATGCAGAATGCAGTGACACAGCATGTCACGTATATGATTTTTGTACGCAGATACAAAAAAAATGCATTTTTATGTATTTAAGCTTTTCCTCTGTTTTCAATAAGGTGATCGGTATTACCCAAGTGTCGGGGAACTCCGATGAATCCCAGGTACTAGAGTACATTTTTTGTTCAGGTTAGTTGATAGTATATTTTTATTTTGTGTGTGTGTGTGTATATATATATATATATATATATATATATATATATATATATATATATATATATATATATATATACACACACATAATTTTAAGTAACAGAACAGTAAAAAAAATCTTCTTCTTCTTCTTCTTCTTCTTCTTCCTTTCATGTGATAGACCTAGTGATCTGTTACGGTCTCAATTCAACGTTTGAAGGGTCTGCCCAAAGATCTCTTGCCTGGTGGCTGGTAATTTAAGATTTGACGTGATATTCTTGTTCTGCTCATTCTTCTTACATGAGATTTCCAGTTGTTTATGTATTTTTGTACATATTCCATGACTGATTCTGTTTGTAATTCTTTGAGAATCTCAGAATTCCTTTCATGGTTTGTTCTTGAGTAACCTGCAGTACGTCTCATATATTTCATTTCTGCCGCAGTTAGTTTTAACTCATGTACACTGCGAATTGTCCAGGCCTCACTGCCGTAACATAATATTGGTCTGGCCAGTGTTTTGCAAATTCTTGTTAAGTAAACAAATTCTGTTTTTTTATATTCCTTTTACGAATAATATTAGTTATTAGACTAATTGCCCTTTCCCCATTTCAGCCTACTACTACTACCACCACCAATAATAATGTAATAATAGCCATAACAACAAACAAAAGTAATAATTATTATAGTAATAGTATAATAGTAGACTACTTTTGAAAATAGTAATAGTAATAGATGGGTCTGTGTATTAACCGCTTGCCATCCTTGACATCTATGAACAAATAAGTTAACTAAAAGTTAACTTGATCTAGTAACTCCTTATAGAGGAGAGGCTATGGCTCAACAATGGGCTACGCCATTATAGATAGAATAGTAATAGAAGTAGTAATAAATATTAATATAAAATAATGATAATGATAACCATAACAACAATATAATAGTAATAATGATCATTACAGAAATAATAGTATAGTAGTACTACTATCAAGAGTAATAATAATAATAATAATAATAATAATAATAATAATAATAATAATAATAATATAATAATAATAATAATAATAATAATGATAATATAATAATAATAGAAATAAAAATAAAAATAAAATAAAAAAATTAAAAAATAAAAAAATATATAAAAAAAATAAAAAATAATAAAAAAAATAAAAATGAAGAAATAAAAATATAAAAAATAAAAAAATAAATAAAAATAAATAAAAATAAAAGTAAAAGTAATAAAAAAAATAACAATAACAATAACAATGACAACAAAAACAATAACAATAACAATAATAATAATAATAATAATAATAATAATAATTAATAATAATTAATAATAATAATGATGATAATAATAATAATAATAATAATAGCCATATTAAACGAATGAACTCAAATATGCTTACAAAACAGATAATGGAATTCTACGAAAAAAGAAGTAAAGCTCCAGTGGATACTATGAAGTGGATTGATGAAGTCAAAATGGACTTAAAATTTGGCAGGAATTACTAAAGAAGATATCTCAAACAGAGATATATTTAGAATTAAGGTGAATGAGTGGCAAGTTGACCAAGAGGACAAACCGAAGAAAAAAACTGGAACAACTTGGACAGATGATAAAAAACAAGCTCATAGCAAAAGAATGAAAGAAATTTGGGCTCAAAGGAAACGCCTCTAAGTACTTTGCGTAGTCCTACATGGGCTCATCCGCAATAAAAAATAACAATAACCATAACAACAATGATATTAATAATTATTATAGTAATAAGAGTATAATTATAGTAATAATAAATAGCAATAATAATATAATAATAATAATAATAATAATAATAATAATAATAATAATAATAATAATAATAATAAAAATAATATTAGTAATAATAATAGTAATAGTAATAATAATAATAATAATAGTAATAATAATAATAATAATATATATACTCACATGGTTACTATCATCTGATTGAGAAAGAAACCCCGCTAAGATATCCGTCACGTTAAACTGCTCATAGCAAACAATATCAGACACATCGCTCCTCTACATTAAAATTTCTGTCGATAAAGAGAATATTCTGAACGCACCCCGATATAAAGCTGACAAAGTATTGTCGTTATTTAAACATTCCTCCGAGACAACGAGTGCAGTAAGTAGCTTTGTATACCGCTAGTAACAAGTGTCATCGGAAAAAAAGGTAATATTTGTTTCTGTTAAGTATTTAATATAAAATACATACTTGAATAAACCAGAGTCCATTTAAATTAATTATTTTACATATAATAAACAGAGTAAATCTATTCAGGGATCGAATTTAACGGTGGATGAGTTAAACTCGGTGCTTTAGAGCGAGAAAAAACTAAGATCTGATTTTTAGGCCTTAATAAATTTGCAATTTACCTGCCTAATTATATACCGGCAGGTAACAAGCCACAATCTTGAGGAACCTCATTACAAAACAATATACATGTAGAAACTTTATTACTTTTATTTCTGTAAAATTTAGAAAATTTTGAATTTCAGGATATGACTGCTCTTCTTAAACATTGTTTAAAAATTAAAACCATATGTTTCTAATAATGAATTTATGAAGCACAAATGTGAAATATGGAGATAAACGTTAGTTTACATAACGTCTTGTTAATTTTTCTTTATTTTTTTCTTTTCACTTAAATTTCTACAGAAATTAATTTCACTCACCGATATTAAAAAAGTCCCTTAAAAATCCAACAAATTTGAAAATTCTTTAACAAAAAAAAAACTAATGTATAGAATCTCCGAGAATGTGCAATGGTAGTTGAAAACAAAATTAAATAAATTCCAAGAAAAATGCTGTAAAACGACAAAATATATTATTGTGCAAATGGATATGTAAGCATGTTACAACGGGCCACAGATTAAAAATACTTCAATTCTTATCGATTATATTTTATTGCATCAATTACATCTCAACGGAATTCTTGAGAAGCTAGCTGGACATAGTGTGAAAAGCCATAATTTGCTGGCATATTGGTACCTTATTAAAAATGATGAACATATCTTAATATACTACCTCACATCCGTTATCGGTGCTTTTTGTAACACTATATATATACTAACTAATACCCGGCGTACTCTGCCACGCCTAAATAAATAAACATTAATGTGATTTTATATTTAGTTGAATAAGTAGGGGAAAAATAATTATAAATTTATATTTTTTTTAGATATCCCGTTCTCATTACCCGCCGTTCCCCAATCTTCTTGACATAAATGAGCTGAAATATGTAAATTAATGTGTAGTATCTTTAGTTAAAAAAGCGAGACGAAAATATAACAATGATACATACGATTTAGCCACCTTTATTCTGTAAATTCAGAACGCTACCTGTGAAAGATATGTGCAAAATCGGTCTCATTTTTTAAACTAATTTAATATTTTACAGTGCCCTAGTTAATTTAAAGACAGATGTTACACGTCAAATATTTGTTAAACGAACCAGTATTCGCAAAATGGGTATGCAGCGAGACCGAAAGAAAATTAAAGATACAGGTAACAAATCTACTCCTCCCGACGGCAGGAATCATCACTTATTGTTGATTCGCCTAAGGGAATTCAATGAATGGAAACTAACTTATCTCTTAATCTTTCCGCCTTATGAATATTTTCTTTCATTAATTGTGTAGACATATCCTTTTGTTTCCGCGTTGGACAGATTCCGTTTTATGCAAATTAAATACACTTAAATTACTATTATTTTACCGGGACCAATACATTTGTTCACATTGGGCAGATTTCTGCATTCACGTTCCGGATTACACAAGTGTTACTGTATATATAAAACAAACAAGCCATATATATATATATATATATATATATATATATATATATATATATACACAGGGTGTATAAAAAAGGATGGCGCAAACTTATAAGGTTGAAAGTACACGATAATAGAAGCAACAATGTCCCAGTAAACATGGGTCCGCAAACGAGCCGTTTACGAGATAATTACGAATGTATGGTTACAAGCCGCCACTGACTTCATTGTAAACATCGTCCTAGTTAGTAGAAATTTATTTGAATTTAGACTTTACTATTAATTTTTCATCTCATTTAGTTCACATTTCACTTCACTTATGGGTTACCTGTTGAAGGAGATGTTAGTGTCTTCCTTGCATCTGGATGCAATACTGAGCTGCTCTCTGCAATGAATGTCGAATTCTTTCGAAAACCCCTGGATCATTTCTGAATTTTTGACAAGCATGTACAACTCTCTGCTCCAGTTCTTCAATCGTGTTAACGGGTGTGCTGTACACTTCGCTTTTGAGGTGACCCCAGACATAAAAATCCAAAGGATTTAGATCAGGTGATCTTGGAGGCCAAGGTACAGATCCGCCTCGACCTATCCATCTTTGGCCGTATCTGTGCGTTAGATGTAGTCTCACAGCAGCAGCAAAATGTGCCGGAGCTCCATCATGCATGTACCACAAACTCCGACGTTGCTGAACGGAAACATCCTCAAGCAATCCTGGAAGATGACGCCGCAGAAACCTGAGGTACCTCCGTCCATTAAGTTTTCGTGGAAGAATGTGTGGCCCAATGAGATAATCATCTAGTACGATGTTACAAAAATGACGTCAGTAGCGTCTTGTAACCATACATTCGTAATTATCTCGCAAACGGCTCGTTTGCGGACCCATGTTTACTGGGACATTGTTGCTTCTATTATCGTGTACTTTCAACCATATAATTTTGCGCCATCCTTTATTATACACTCTGTATATTATATGGCTTGTCGTTTGTTGTGCGAAGGAAGTACGAGAAATAGCGTAAAATGAATTGGAAGTTAACCTAATTTAATTATCAATTTTTTTCTTCTTTCAGGTTTGAAATGATGTTTCCGAAAGATTATCCGACGCTTGATTCGCCATCAAATGATACAATTCTGAGCGACATACGAAAACTAGCTCTCGAGATAATAGACGAAGCTGAAAATGTAGTGAAGATTGGAGGAGACTGGAATTCCAAAATGATCGAAAGTAAATATAAATTACTGGAAAAAAAACGTAAAATTTTATCATTACCACCTCATCGGATAGAAGAAATAACTCCTTTGGCTATTGACATGGTGGATAATATTATACAAGAAAAGACAGAAAATTGTATGGGGAGCGTCAGATATTCGGAAATGTGCACAAGATTACTATGGACGGTAATAAATCCATCGTTAACGGAATTTGACATTCCGAAATTTAAATCTAATATTACACAATCAATTTTAATAACAGCACTGGAATTTCAGCAAAATATAACAAGTCTTACGATTCCAAAAAATAAACGATTCAGTTTTAATAGAAAAACTTACAATTACATTAACGAAACTCTCAAATTTAGAATATTTTAAGTTTCAAACTTCATGTACTGACGAAATTATACAATCAATATGCGAGAATTGTCCTCACATTTTAATTTTATTCGTTAAATATTCTAAAGGAATCACAGACAAAAGTGTGCCATTTCTGTCGAGCCTTACAAAATTAAAAGCCCTTGTCATTAATTCAACTTCCATTTCTACAAATGGATATAGGGAAATTATCTCTCGATTAAGGTATCTTAAAAACATAGATTGGAAAAATAAGGGAGATGATCTTATTACCGATATTGAAACGCAGGATTTAAGTAAAATAAAATATTTTGCCGGTAATTTCAGTTCAACCGAAACTCTGGTGACAAAATGTCCTAATATTATTTTACTGATTTTGGTTAGAGTTGAAACAGATTTAATGCCATTATCAGCGTTACAATTTTTAAAAAAATTATGTATATATTATTCAGATTTCAGAGAGCACAATATAAGAAATTTGTTTCCAAACATTGTTCATATAAGAGAATTAGAGTTCGGTAGCATCGATCAATTGGATATCTGTTTGATAATGAACAATTGTGTTTCTCTGGAAAAACTGTCGGTAAAAAAATCAGTATTTACTGAAGATGAAATGGTAATCAATCCAGCATCGGAACATTTCAGTAATCTGCGTGATTTAACTCTGATTTCCAACACAAACTATCGCTGGTATGCTAGCAACGTTAAGTACTACGTCAATCTCCGTAGTTTAACATCTGATATCGAGGACGTTTTGGATGACGATTATTTTGATTATGTTCTTGCAAATAATGGTTTTAAAAAATTGGAGATTTTTCTTTTTACAAAATCAAGACATCTTAATCTTCGAATAGTTCTATGTTTGATGAAATCTTGTCCAAAACTTAGGGTTCTCGGGTTTCTGGGATCATGGAGAAGTATGAATGAATTCTGTATTCAATATGTTAAATCCATAGTGAAAATAAGGAAATATAATTTAGAAGTTAAAATATAAAAATGTTCGTACTTTTTACAGTTATTCTGACAATTCCTATAAAAGTGAAAGTTAACTTTATAGAAAAAATACGAAGTTGTAATATTGACAAATAAAATACACATATTCCTGTGTGATATATAATACAATTTTGCATATTGAATCATCATAGTTGTTTTATTATAGGAATCTGTTTTAACTTATTTTTTTTGTTATACAATATATGCTGTAAATTAAAATATGAAAATATAATACAGCACACACACACTGTGTATAACTTGTATATTGTTAAATCTTTATTTGTATTGACACATTAACACATTATACTGACAATGTTATTTTAAGAATCTTGATATATTAACATTTAATGACGAATTTTTAAGAATAAAGATGATGTAAGAAATCGATCCTGATATTGTATATTCTGATGCATTCAGATGAATATGATCTTCCTTTCCAGGATTAGGTCAATGCGACCTGTTCCGGTCTCAAGTCCATCGTTTCCTTGGCCGTCCCAAAGACCTTTTTCCATGTGGTTTGTAGGCGTTGATCTTTTGGGTAATCTTGTATTGTCCATTCTGTCTAAATGTTCTTTCCATTGGTATTTGTACTCGTCTAGTTTATCGAGTATAGAAAATATCTCCAGTTCATTTCTTATTGATTCATTGTGTAATCTATCCATGCGTGTACATCCTTTTACGGATCTTAAACATGTCACGTCAGTGGCTTGAATGTGTGAAATATATTTTTTTGTAAGTACCCAAGATTGATGCATATAAAAGAACAGGAACAGCCATAATTTTATAAAACGTGAGCGGAGTTTCTCTTAGTCTTTATTAACCATTTATGAACAGGTATACAATGTAATATCACATCTTCCTGAGACCAATATTCTGCAACCTTTTTCCCCCAAATCCTCCCAGTCCCGCTCTTGTAATCCTGCTTTATTCATCGCTTTCTTTATGTCCGCACATTTAAAACAATCATACAAGCAACATTACAAACAAAAATGAAAATGTTTACGTCATAAGGCTATCTTGCCATCAGAACTAAGCTATTTATTTTGTTTTCATTAAAAAATACATTACTCCACAATCTCGTAACCGTATTAACCAATTCTTTTGCGAATTGAAATCACTTCCTTTTATTGACTTTATTCTTGCAGCTCTGTCGCTGTTCTCTGCTTTTCTAATAACATTACGTATTGTTTATGGATTCGCTTTATACACAAACCTTCCCTTCAATTCAAAATTTATGATGTGTATTTATTCTAGGATTCCTTTTAAGTGTCCCCGGTATGAATCTTCCTTCTCCCTCAGATAATTTTTTTGATAGGCCTTCCTGTAAAATAATTTGTCCTACTTTTTTCTGATCTTATTAAAATGTGTCATAATTTGACTAGGATTTAGTATGTTTCCTATAAGCCGTTTACCTTTTTACACGCTTTATATTAGCTTGACCTGTATATGTCCATCTATGTAACGGAATCTTTCAACACGGTTTTCACCCACTTTAAAAAATTGGATCGACTTGAAACTTTGTAAACTTGTTAAGGAAATACAATAATTTCATAAATTGTTTCCAAGATCCTGGCCGGGATCATCAGGATATCAAAAAAAGTGCCTGTGTATCTATGTAACGGAATCTTTCAACACGATTTTCACCCACTTCGAAACATTGGATCGACTTGAAACTTTGTATACATGTAAAGGACCAATGAGAATATAATAATTTCATAATTTTTTTCTAAAATCCTGGCCAGAATCATCAGAAAAAGAAAGTTTAATAGTTTGCGGACTTATCAACTTTTTAGCCAATCGTTATAACTGTGGAGTGTAGTGGTATGTAATTTCAGTAATCCGTGGGTCGCTGGTCCAAATCCGGCCCGGAGGAATTTTTTTAGAAGAGTATTACTTCTAGCTCATACTACAATAGTATCGAAGTTAAAGATATTTGCATTTTTATCTTATTCTGTAAAATATAACTAAAAAACTAAAAAATAATAGTTTAAAAATTAAAACACGCTTTATTAGAAAACCGAACTAAAAAATGAAAAATAATTTTGATTTCCAAAACGCTTGGGATAAAATTAAAGTGGCCAACAAAAAAATCATCTCCAACACATCTACAATAAAACTAGAGTTATCTACAAAACATAATTTTACTATCAAAAGCGTGGGGTGCTTTTTATGGTTTTTACATTTTCTTCTTAGAGACTTTACTTTTACCAATATCTGTTTATTATCAAATATAGAGCACCCCACGATTTTGATGGTAATTTTTTTTTGTAGACAACTCTAGTTTTATTCTAGATGTGTTGCAGATGTTTTTTTTTGTTGACCACTTTAATTTTATCCAAAGCGTGTTGGAAATTAAAATTATTTTTCATTTTTTAGTTCGGTGTTCTAATAAAGCGTATTGTTTTAGTTTTTTAAACTATTATTTATTTTAATAATGATGGTAACTCCACCATTGCCGGTCCCAAGCCCGTATGAGAAAGGAGGAGAGGGAGGAGTAACACCTCGTTAAAAAAACCTAGGTTCAGCTGACCGGGCTGGCAGTACCTTGTAAGGTCCTTACGGCGAAGATCCCAACGGTGGATGCAGCAGAGTAGGAGACCTATTGTATGGTGCAGACGGCGGATGAGGTAATAAAGGGTGGATCAGACTCTTAGCTGCAGTGAAAGGAACTGATCTATGGTGAACTCCAGAAAGATTCTCTGGTCCACCAGGTTGGGGATTGATGCTATGGGCCAGCTCCTCATACATTGTAAAGAAACTCAATGCCAAAAAACCAAAATATATAGTCTCGGATACGAAAAAAACAAAACGACAAAGAAATCAAGACCGGGAAATATGGAAGAAAAAATGTATATGTTGGTTGAGGAGACCTATGTATGTAACAGAAACAATCCTGAAATAAATAAAAATCATGATAGGCACTCCTTTGAAAAAACGTCAAACTGAAAATATATAAATCTATTATTCTACCAGTTATATGGGTGCGAAACATGGACTCTTACTTTAAGGGAGCAAAAGAGATTACAAGTATTTGAGAATAAAGTACTTAGGAAAATTTTTGGGCCAAAGAGAGACGAACAAACAGGTGAATGGAGAAGACTACAGAACAGTGAACTACATGGTCTTTATAGGAAGCCAGATATAATGAGAACAATTAAGTCTCGTAGACTGCTATGGACAGGACATGTTGCACGTATGGGGAATGAAAGACGTGCATGGAAGCTTCTTGTAGGAAAGGCCGAGGGAAAACGCCCAGCTGGTAGACCAAGAATGAGGTGGGAGAATAACATGAACTATGATTTGAGGGAAGCAGATTATACAGGTAATGACTGGAAAGCATTAGCTCAGGATAGGGATGTATGGAGAGCTTATGTCCGCGCGGCCATGAACCTACGGGTTCGATAGTGCTAGTGAGTAAGTAGGCCTATATGTACAATGTTGCCCTTGCTCATAATTCCTAAAGTGCCGGTATTTATAAAAGACTCTATAATAATATTTATATTGCATCCTTTCCATCCTATTCCTCTCTCGTTTTCTTTAGTGCGTCAACACGTAATAAAGAATAAATTTTACTATGTAATTCATTCCGTTCAATGGATGAACAATTAATGTGACACAATATTAAATTGACGCACTCTTTTTGGTATTAGATAGAAACACTTTAAAGTAACGATTTAAATTCTTACAATGTTACAGCCTATTTTACAATGTTAGAGCCTATTTAATGCTGCAAACTATTCCAATGCTCTCATTTTGATCACTTGTTTACATTTGCACTTAATGTAAAATAATACCAGAGTATAAATATCACAAACTCGTTTCAACTTAGCCATAGGTCGAAGGACGAGCATGAGATGAAGTCCATATATTTTTAGAGATCTTTGAACGGTAAGTGACCAGCATGATCACGTCTGACGGAGAGGATGAACGGAATGAAAGAAAAAAATGAGTATGGATAAATTCGTTCATTCATTCATAGTGTTCTGCTTAAGAGCAGGTCTTCCACTGCAAACTCAGTATTCTTCACTCTTTCCTTAACTCAGCTTTCCTTTTTGTATCCGCGTACAAACCATTTATTTCGTTATTGTCTATCATCTGATGTCTTTTTCTTTCCGTTGACCATTCCTTCTAGGGCATCCGTAGCAGGCAGTTTCTTCTTAACCAGTGGCCAATCCAATTTTTTTCTCTTCTTTATGAAGGAAACACAGAAACAAACAAAGTATTGTAATGGATACCTCCTGGAAAAGGAAAACGTAGTAGGCCAAAGCCAACGTGGATAAAGGGAATTCAAAGAGAAATATGACAGAAGCAGACACGCAAAACCGAGAAGTGTGGAATAAAAAATATTGTATACTAGCAAATACCCGGCGTGCGATGCTGCACCTAAATAAATTATGTGTTTTTGCATTTAGTTGAATAAGTAGAAGGAAAAATAAATATAAATTTATATCGTTATTATTTTTAGATACCCCGTGCAGATTACCCGGTGTTGCCCGGGAATCTACGCATCACAATATACTAGGCATAAATGAGTTATCCATAAAAGCATACCCTCCATGCGCTACTATGCTCGTCCGGGAATCTACTTATCCCGATCTCCTTGGCATCAATGAAAGACAAAAATGGTTATTGTGAGTTATCCTTAAAAGAAAAACATATACTGTCGCGGACTTTTCTGTAGTTTTTTTTTGAGATATTCAATTCAGTGTACACTATTTTGTGTATTTGTTATGGTTTAGGCAGCGTAGGTCAGTTAAGCTTACAAAAAGCGACTTTTTTTCACGTTTTTTCTCTCCAGAAGGAGATTTTTAAGGGTGAAGGGCTTGAGCATTAAAATTCTCTTAAACCTATAACCTTCCCGGAAAAATCCTGAACATTTTGCAAAAAGCCCCTTGACAATCGGATCAATGGTATGGCAGCACATGCTTGCCCGGGAATCTAATTATCCTGATGTCCTTGGCAAAATGAAAGACAAAAATGGCTATTATGTGTTATCTATATAAGATAAACATATGCTGTCGCGGACTGTTTTGAGATATTCAATTCTGTGTACATTAATTTTGTGTATTTGTTATGGTTTAGGCAGCGTAAGCCATTTAAGGGTAAAAAAAGGGACTTTTCACATTTTTCACTACAAAGGGTGTTTTTAAAAGTGTAGAAGTTTAGTATCTCAACTCTCTTATAGTCTATGTTCATTCCGGGAATCTCCTGAAGAATTTGCAAAAAATCCTATCACAATCGGATCAACGGTATGGCCACGCATAAAGTACGAACAAACAAACAATCATTGAGTTTTATATATTATATTTTGGTTGAGGATACCTGTATAAATAACAGAATCAATCCTGAATTTAAAAATAATTGTAATAGTAACTAAGACAGCAATAATAATAGTAATAAGTAATATGGTGATAATAGTATAACAGTAATACTAACAATAGTAATAACTAGAGTCCGGATGTTAGGCCCTTAAAAAGCTCAAAATAGGCAGGCAAAAAGGCACTAAAAGCATTAATATATGCACTAAAAGTCAATAATTTTAATTTCCAATACGCTTGGGATAAAATTAAAGCGGTCAACAAAAAAATCATCTCCAACACATATAGAATAAAACTAGAGTTATCAACAAAAAGAAAATAATTTTACCATCAAAAGCGTGGGGTGCTCTATATCAATTAATATATTTGATAATAAACAGATATTGGTAAAAGAAGCTCTCTAAGAAAAAAAAATGTAAAAATCATAAAAAGCACCTCACGCTTTTGATGGTAAAATTAATTTCTTTTTGTTGATAACTCTAGTTTTATTCTATATGTGTTAGAGATGATTTTTTTGTTGACCACTTTAATTTTATCCCAAGCGTATTGGAAATTAAAATTATTTTTCATTTTTTAGTTTTCTAATAAAACGTGTTCTTTTAGTTTTTTAAAACTATTATTTATTTTTTATTTTTAATATTTTACAGAATAAGATAAAATGTAAATATCTTTAAATTCGATACTATTGTAGTATGAGCTAAAAGTAATACTCTTCTATAAAAAACCCTCCCAGTCGGACTTGAACCAGCGACGTATGGATTACTGAAATTATATACCAGTAAGAGTTCACTGCTCTACCAACTGAGCTCTTACAACGATGGACTAAAAAGTCGACAAGTCCGCAACCTATTATACCAGTTTTCATTTTTTTTCGAATGATTCTGGCCAGGATTTTAGAAACAAAATATGAAATTATTGTATTGTCACGGGTCCTCTACACGTATACAAAGTTTCAAGTCGATCCAATGTTTCTAAGTGGGTGAAAATCGCGCTGAAAGATTCCGTTACATTGATACAAAAACACTTTTTTTTGATTTTATGATGATTATGGCCAGGATTTTAGAAAATAAATATGAAATTATTGTATTGTCACGGGTCCTCTACAAGTATACAACGTTTCAAGTTCATCCAATGTTCCTAAGTGGGTGAAAATCGCGTTGAAAGATTCCGTTACATTGATACAAAAACACTTTTTTTGATTTTCTGATGATTATGGCCAGGATTTTAGAAAATAAATATGAAATTATTGTATTGTCATGGGTCCTCTACAAGTATACAAAGTTTCAAGTCGATCCAATGATTTTTAAGTGGGTGAAAATCGCGTTGAAAAATTCCGTTACATAGATAGATAGATAGATAGATAGATAGATAGATAGATAGATAGATAGATAGATAGATACAGGTCAAGCTAATATAAAGCGTGTAAAATAGGCTCTCACAAAAAATGGACTACAACATAAAATTTTACAGCCTTAAAAAAGCATATGATTCAATTAAGAGGGAGAAGTTATATAGTATCCTGCTGGAGTTCGGAATTCCTAAAAAAAGTTAGTTAGACTTATACGAATGTGTCTAAATGGCTCAAAGAGTAGGGTGCGTGTAGGCAAACAGTTTTCGGACACTTTTGAAATCCAGAATGGGTTGAAGCAAGGAGATGCACTATCTCCTCTATTATTTAATTTTGTACTAGAGCATGCCATTAAATCTTTAGAGAATGAGGAAGGCTTACAACTTAATGGTATTAACAAGCTGTTAGTTTATGCTGATGATGTAGTATTATTGGCCGATAGCGAGGAGATACTAAAGGACAGCACGCACACACTATTGAGTAACACTAAGAAATTGGGACTGTAAGTAAATATGAATAAAACTAAATATATGGTCACACGTAGAAATACGTTATATAATGGAAATGGACAGCTAATGACAAATGAGGGAAATTTTGAGGAAGTGGCTGAATTCAAATACCTAGGAACAATAATCACAAATAGGAATGAGATGCATAAAGAAATTAAACATAGGCTCAATTCTGGAAATGCGTGCTATTATGCATTGCAGAGACTCTTGACGCCCCAACTCCTTTCAAAAAACGTTAAACTGAAAATATATAAAACTGTTATTCTAACAGTTTTATTATATGGGTGCCAAACATGGACTCCTACTTTAAGGGAGGAAAGGAGATTACAAGTATTTGAGAATAAAGTACTTAGGAAAAGTTTTGGACCAAAGAGAGATGAACAGACAGGTGAATGGAGAAGACTACATAACAATGAACTAAATGGTCTTTATAGGAAGCCAGATATAATAAGAACAGTTAAGTCTCGTAGACTGCGATGGACAGGACATGTTGTACGTAGGGGAAATGAAAGACGTGCTTGGAAGCTTCTTGTAGGAAAGCCAAAGGGAAAACGCCCAGTTGGTAGACCTAGAATGAGCTGGGAGAGTGACATTAACTATGATTTGAGGGAAGTAGATTATACAGGGAATGATTGGAAAGCATTAGCTCAGGATAGGTATGTATGGAGAGCTTATGTCCGCGCGGCCATGAACCTACGGGTTCGATAGTGCCAGTGAGTAAGTAAGTAAGTACGTAAAGATTATAAACATATGCTATCAATAGCATAAGAAGATAACATAGATGATTTTGAAACTTGTTTTGCCTTTTTACAAAGATACTTAAATTTTGCAGTGTGTACGCGCTGGAAAACATGGCACTTCTTCACGCAATTCGCTGAAATTTTACACACTTTGCAAAACAATGTCACTTGAGAATATTTCCGCACCGAATTCTTTCACGAAATTGGTCAGTTTGTCTTTTACTGTTTTACTCTTGTCCGTTCTTTAGGCATCGTGAAACAACTATTCTAAAAAAAAACTTACACTTGTCGCACAACTTTGTCTTCGAAGCACCTGTCTGTGAACGAGGAGTACAGATTGAATTCAGTGCTATCAACAACAATAAGAAGTAATATTGAAAGTCGTCAATTAAAGGTTTCTGTGCAATTATATATTTCATGAAGTTTGTCCATTTCAATTAATTTCACTGAAATACTAAGTTAATTTCGAGAAAAAATGGCAAATAGGCATGTATAGGCATTGTAAGCTGAAATAGGCATTTATAGACAAAATTAACTTCATGGAAAACAACTCTAGGGTCGACAGTATGAACTTATATGAAGTCACTTTTACAATATATATAATAAAAAACTGTAGGCATCTTCCCTCACACCCGGTCTCTAGGAATAACGATAGTTGTAGTAATAATATTAGGGGTAAAGTGAGGGAATTTCAATTATGGAGGTAATTCCGATCACGATTTTATTCAGAAATTACTATAATATTCGCATTCTGCATATTGGTAGCATCTTCTGCGAAGTATTTCAAGCAATGTGTATAATGCCAATGCTAGTTAAGCAGCATATATAGAGTGTGGTAGACATTTTGTGTTTCGTATACTTTTCTTGTAAGGAAGCTATGTTTATTTATGCCAGATAAGTTAGTTATTCATCAATTAAATGTATTAATTTTTCAGATTTTGATAAAATAATTAATGAGATAATGCCCTTAATGAAAAACATGGAACGTTTATAGATTTATAATACAATCAAAGTGGTATACGGAAAGAACATCACTCATCGCGAACTCCGCATTCCGAGGGAGAGAAGTCGGTAAGAAGTTCGGTGAAATAATAACTTACAGTTCAACATAAAATTCCAATACAAAATGGTATCAATTTATTTCCAAAATGTCACATTGGGGCAACTTCGATCAATGCTAATCGAAATTACCTCGAGAGGTAGAAGTGAGTCAGCACTGTCCGATTATATTTTTTATTTCTATTATTAACGTTTAAACAATGCAATTAAACACCCGACGAAAGATGCCTATTGTGATGTAGGCCGGGGCAGCAAATTGTGGTACAGGTTCACTTTATGTTCTGAAGGTTCATGCAGAATGCAGTGACACAACATAGAATTACGTGTGTGTTTTTTTGTACGCATACACAGTAACTTTTGCATTTTTTATGTATTTAAGTTTTTTCTTTGGCTTTCGATAAGGTGATAGGAATTACCCAAGTGTCGGGAAACTCCGGTCAAACCCAGGTACTACAATACAATTTTTTTCAGGTAAGTTGATAGTATATTTTTATTTTATATGTATACCTAATTAGGTAATAGGACAGAAAAAAATTCTGGACTTTTTAAAATTCCTTTTTACGAATGATATTACCGTTATTCGATTAACTGCTGAAGCTAAGGATAATCCCCCACTTCAGCCTACTACTACTACTACTACCACCAATAATAATGTAATAACAACCATAACAAATAACAAAAACAATAATTATTATAGTAATAATACCCGGCGTGCGCTGCTACGCCTAAATAAATGAAAATTAATGTGATTTTATGTTTAGTTGAATAAGCAAAAGGAAAAATAATTATACATATATATTTTTTAGATACCCCATGCTGATTTCCCGGCGTTGCCCGGGAATCTACTTATCCCGATTCTTTACATAAATGAGTTGAAATACTAAAATTAATGTATTTTATGTTTAGTTAAATAAGTAAATGGAGACATTTATATCGTAATTATTTTTAGATACCCCGTGCTATTTACCCGGCGTTGTCTGGGAATCTACTCATCCCGATCATCTTGGCATAAATGAACTGAAAGACGAAAATTAATATACTTCTTACGATTAGTTGAATAAGTGAAATGAAAAATAATTAAAAATGTAAATCGTTATTATTTTAAAATTCCCCGTGCTGATTACCCGGTGTTGCCCGGGAATCTACTTATCTCGATATTCTTGGCATAAATGAACTAAAAAACAAAATTCGTTATTGTGAGTTATCCGTAAAAGAATACCCGCCATGTGCTGCTACAGTTAGTTACATTCTTGTTCATACAGCTGAGATTTTGTGATATAAAATAAATGTTCTAGCTGTGTTTTATTTCTGATTATCATTTCAGAATATCATAACTAACACACCTATAGTTAATAAAATAAATTATCTTTTACAGCTATTTATATTCAAAATATAATTAAAACTAAAACCAACGAAATTTAACATTCATTTGTTTGCAACATTTTTGTTCATAGACTTAAAACACAAAACCAAAACACAGACCAATGTCTTCATTTAATACTTAGTAGAGTATACCTTAGCTTTAATCACTGATTGGCATCGTCGTTCTATTGAATTAGACAATTTTCTTTATTGTCTCAGGTGTGATTTTACCTCATTCTTCTCTAATCAAACATTTTATCTCATCTTTTGAATTCCCTCTCCTTTTACGGACATTTTTCTTCAACTCGGCCCAAAATTTCTCTATTGGATTTAGATCAGCTGACTGTAGAGGTGTTCTCAGCTACTTCGGAACATTCCAGATCAACCAAAGCTTGTTAATGTCTGCAGTTTACTGTCATTGTCTTGTTGGAATATGTAATTCTGTCCTGTCCATTTTTATGGCATTTTGTTTTACATTTTCCTTTTTTATCCTGTTGTAATGCCACTTATACATTATCCCGTAAATTAAGTGCAGTCTCCTTTCTTCCCTTAAAATAAGAGTCCATATTTCGCACCCATATAATATAACTGGTAGAATAATAGTTTTATATATATTTACTTCAACGTTTTTGAAAGGAGTTGGGAAGTCAAGAGTCTCTGTAACGCATAATAACAACCCACAACAACAACCACAACGACAACCAAAACAACAACAACCACAACAACAACAATGACAATCACAACAACCACCACAGTCACAACAACAACAACCAAAACAACAACAAACACAACCACAACAACAACAATCACAACCACAATGAAAATCACAACCACAAAAACAACAATCGCAACCACAACAACAACAACCAAAACAACCACATCCACAACAACAACCACAACAACAACCACAACCACAACAACAACAACCACAACCACAACAACAACAATCACAACCACAACAACCACAACCAAAACAACCACATCCACAACAACAACAACCACAACAACAACAACCACAACCACAACAACACCAACCACAACAACAACCACAACAACATCAATCACAACCACAACAACCACCACAACCATAACAACAACAACAATCACAACCACGACAACCACAATCAGAACAACAATCACAATCACAACAATAACAACCACAACAACAACAATCACAACCACAACAATCACAACCACACAACAATCACAACCACAACAACCACAACAGCAATCACAACAATCACAACCACAACAACAATCACAACAATCACAACCACAACAACAATCACAACCCACACAACAATCACAATCACAACCACACTCACAACAACAATCACAACCACAACAACAACAACAATCACAACCACAACAACCACAGTAACATCAATAATAATAATAGCAATATTAATAACAATAACCACAACAACAATAATATCAATAAAATTATTATAGTAATAACAGTATAACAATAATAATAATAATAATAATAATAATAATAATAATAATAATAATATATATATACTCACATGGATCCTATCATCTAATTGAGAAAGAAAACCCGCTAAGATATCCGTCACGTTATTCCGCTCATAGCAAACAATATCAGACATATCGCTCCTCAACATTAAAATTTCTGTCGATAAAGAGAATATTCTGAACGCACCCTGATATAAAGCTGACAAACTATTTTCGTTATTTAAACATTCATCCCAGACAACGAGTGCAGAGAGGAGCTTTGAATACGGCTAGTAACAAGTGTCACCGGAAAAAGGTAATAACTGTCTTTGTTAAACATTTAATACAGAATACATGCTTCAATAAATTAGAGTTCTTTTAAATTATTTATTTTATATAAATAAACATGATAAATAAATTCTGGCATCAAATTTTAGAGTGGACGAGTTTAAGTCCGTGGTTTAGAGCGAGAAAAAAAAATTAAAACTATTAGGTTTGATTTTCAGGTCATCTTAATCATAATTTGTAAGATTTTCATCCAGTTTACTGAATTTCCAAAATCACTCCTCATAGGAAGATGTACTGGATGTGCATTCACTGTCTATCCATCTCTTGGCTCGTCTTCCTCTTGTTATTCTCCCGTCCATTGATCTATCTTCTTTAGATCTTTTTTACAAGAAGGTTGTCTTCCATTCATTCTATATGCCCCTTTCAATATTTTTTGTCTATATATATTAAATTTAGTTAGGCCTATGTCTTCCACAGCCTGTCCGAAGCCAGGTTGAAAAAGGGTGAGGGGGAGGAGTAACACCTCGTAAAAGAACTTGGCTCAACTTGCCCAGCTGATAGTACCTGGTTACGGTGAAGACCTCTACGGCAGATACAGCGGAGAAGGAGTCCTATATCCTTGTAGATTGACAAACGGGCGAATGGGGTTCGTTAGTCCTACAAGATAACCCATCTAGAGAGAGAACTCCGAAATAAAACGGGGCAGGCTGAGCTGTGGAGCTGGGTCAAGGCAATCGGCCTAGGGAGGAAACCCCGAATAATAAACCCGCCATGAAAACGGGCTACAAACCCACTTCAAGGTGTATCTTATACATTGCTCGCAGTCCCAAGGATCAGGCCATATTAAATTTTGCAGTATACCTGTTATATATATATATATATATATATATATATATATATATAATATATATATATATTAATCAACGTTATTGCTTTTATTCCTGTAACATGTAGAATATTTTGAATTTTAGGATATGTGTGCTCATTTGTATGAACATTTAAACCGTTTTTGTCTCAATAGCATATTAAATTTCCTTTTATCGTCTTCTTCACTTTCTGGTTTAGGCATTAGTTCCTTGTTTCGTCTTCACTAATAGATCTAAGAGCATTTCTTTCGAGGACGTCCGACATCTTTTCTTTCTCTCCGAAAAGATTTTATTTGGTAGTTTTTCTTCCATGCTTTCTACGTGATCTTTCCCTATATCTTCATAATCTTCAGGATATGGGCCTGTTGGCCCGTTCCGCTCCCCGATGCACTGTATGCTGCAAGTGCAGGTCGTCTTTCCAACGACGTTTTGGTCTGCATACATTTTTTCGGCCTAGAGGTCTCTAATGAAACATCTGCTTTGATAAACGATTATTAGGCATTCTTTGTATATGTTCAAACCAATTACGTTTATTTATGTGTATTCTCTCGTTTATATTATATATTTGTAATTCATCTCTGATATCTTGACTCCCCTTTTGATCTCTTAGAGATACACCTGCAACTGATCTGAGAAACCTCAATTTCTATTGTCTCAATTTTATGTTTATCACAGATCGTTAAAGATCAAGTCTCAGACCCGTATGTTAACGTTGGAACGGCTACTGTTTTGTAAAATTTTAATTGAGTTTCCCTTGTGGTCTTGTTTGTTTTCCAATCATCTTCCATACTATATTCTTGTGAAACTGTTATTCGACGTAATTATTCTGTCTCTACTAACTTTTGTAGCATTTTAAACGATACTTGTAACATTCTTTTATACTTTTTACGTATTTATTTATAATGAATTGAGTTGGTGTTTACTTGATGAAAATCCATATTTATTAATTAAATAAAAATAAAACGTAGTTTTATTTGATTTTCATATTTATTATATAATTCAGTGACAGCTGTTTCGGTACACTGTACCTTCTTCAGACATGTTAACAAATTATGAATTGTGTTCCAACTGATCTAAGCAACAATACAACAATATTTATTTAAATTTTTTAATTTAACAAAGGGGATTCATTCAAATCAAGTTGAAAATTTAACAGTTTTTTACTACTTTTAAATTATTAATTTCTACAGCCTCCAAAAGATCTAACTTCTTACCCTTATCACAAATATGTAAAATTTCTAAATTTGGATCGAAACAATGATTAAATTGGAATAGGTGGTTAGCATATTTTGAATTTTCTAAATTTCTATTATATGCTCTCATGTGTTCCTTTATCCGAGAGATAAAAGGTCTACCAGTTTGTCCTATATAGACATTGTCACATGTGCCACACTTCAATTTATATACACCTGATAAGTTTTTTTGTTTGTTTTGGTTTTATTGTTTTTTATTATATTTTGTAGAGTTTTATTAGTTTTAAATGCCACATTAATGTTCAACTTTTTAAAGTGTTTAGATATTTTATTTGAAAGTGGGCCTAAGTATGACATTACGACATATTTCTTTATTTTCTTTGGGTGTTTAATTAAGAAGGCTCATTACAAAAAAGCAATTAACAAAGTTTTTCCTGCACCCAAAGAAAACACAAAGAAATATGTCGTATTGTCATAGATAGGCCCACTTTCAAATAAAATATCAAAACACTTTAAAAAGTTGAACATTAATGTGGCATTTAAAACTAATAAAACACTACAAAATATAATAAAGAACAATAAAACCAAAACAAACAAAAACAAATATCAGGTGTATATAAATTGAAGTGTGGCACATGTGACAATGTCTATATAGGACAAACTGGTAGACCTTTTATCTCTCGTATAAAGGAACACATGAGAGCATATAACAGAAATTTAGAAAATTCAAAATATACTAACCACCAATTCCAATTTAATCATTGTTTCGATCCAAATTTAGAAATTTTACATATTTGTGATAAGGGTAAGAAGTTAGATCTTTTGGAGGCTGTAGAAATTAATAAATTTAAAAGTAGTAAAAAACTGTTAATTTCTCAACTTGATTTGAATGAATCTCCTTTGTTAAATTAAAAAATTTAAATAAATATTGTTGTATTGTTGCTTAGATCAGTTGAAACACAATTCATAATTAGTTAACATGTCTGAAGAAGGTACAGTGTACCGAAACAGCTGTCACTAAATTATATAATAAATATGAAAATCAAATAAAACTACGTTTTATTTTTATTTAATTAATATTTATTTATATACAAGAAACACTAACTTTACGACACTTTTGGACAACATTGTGATGCTCACTAGCTATTTTCCCTCCACTTCTAATGTTACCATGATCAAAAAATCAGTTACAATATATTTGTTGAGTTAGTGCTATTTTTGTTATGTTAGTGTATATCAGAATAGTGTACACTTGAGTAAATAATATGCATGTAATTTATTATGTTAGGTTAGGAAGGGAAAAGTAGTATACATCCATTTCTAATAAACGTTTGGGAGACGGTTGTGAGAAAATTGAATGAGAAGTGTAGATAATTTTAACATAAAATGGCCATATTTACAATTAATTAGTCATTGATCAAACGGAATACCCATTTTACCTCTATCAGTGGCGGAGAGTCCATGTTAGCACTATTAGCGCGGCTAACACTTTCAAAGTTAGAATTAAACTCATTGATATTTAATTAAAACGAAACGGTAATATCGGAACGATATACAACAATACATTGATAGTAGTCTAATTGTTGTAAATAAAGTAACTTAATGTATATTGTATACGTTGCGTATATACTATAGCATTACAATACTATACTATGCGTTTTAACTTTTTTAAATCCCTACAATGTTAGCCGATATTCCGAGGATTACATGGAACGACACCTTGAGATACGGTTGCGCAGGCGCATTCAATCAGATCGGTAGTATATCGTTCTGCATTTCAAGCCGAGAAGCAGGCTGCCCAATTATAATAATCTGTAGCTACCCTGTTGGCACACCAGAATGGGCTTAACAGCGAGAATTCAGTTGCTCCGATTAAGCCCTGAGTACACAAAGAGCTTCTGAGCGTATTAAATACAATAATTAAATCACTAAATATTATCATGGGAGAGGAATGTGCTTGAGTTTTGAAGACTTTTTAAGTCATCTCTTTCCCTGCCGAAGCTTTGTTGAAAAGGAAAAATTAATAAATCATGTCCTAATTTAAATAGCATTATAAATCAAACAAAAACAAAAGTGTGTCGTATAATGAAGGGCATGATGGTTGGTATAAAGACACATGGCTGCAGGAACTCATGTCCCCTTTACTGTTAGTCCTACTCCTTATTTTCAACGGAGAAAAATGTTTGGATAACAAAGAGGGTTTCTCATGTAAATTGTTTTCATGTGTTGAAAAAGTCATGAACTATGCGAAACCCAAGCCAACTATGAAAAGCGCTACATAATTTTGGAAATACTAGAAATGAAGAGTCCCGAAGCCGGGGTATCAAAATTAATACGGATTAGCATAACGAAAATATTAAAGCAAACAGGTACATTGTTAGCTGCCTAATAGACACTGTGTTTCTTAGCCGAACAAGAGGTGCCATTCAGGGGACATGTAGAAAACTCCGAATCTAACAAAAGGGATAGGGCCTAATTTTATTAAATTGCTGCTCTATCGATGAGAAATCAAGAAACGATTCGGAAATTTCTAGTGTGTTCGTTGGTACATGATATGATATTCAAAACTACTTAATATGTTCTATGTCCGGTACTTTATTCAATTCAACAAAACAAGAGATCTCACCCTTAGTATCTTTAATAGAAGACGCGACTACCGACCTACATAGTTCACGTATTAGCTCTAGAAACCACCTGGAAGTGGAGACGAATATCTGTGTTTTACAATCATACATTTATATATTTAATTAACTATTAATTTGTCCTATTATCCACTTGGATTTCCGAAGCCCTATCTATAGCTATAGTACTTTATTTTATTTGATACCCGTAACATTGCATGTATTTTTTTTTAGAAGTTCATTTACTTATTAGTAGAGACCGGATGTTAGGGAAAATGCCTACAGATGTTTACTATAGGTATTGTAAAAGTGACTTCATATAAGTTCATACCAACGACCCTAGTCATCTTCCAGAAGTTCATTTTGCCTACAAATGCCTATTTCAGCTTATAATGCCTATAAATACCTATTTGCATTTTTTCCGAAATTAACTCAGTATTCTAATGAAATCAATTGAAATGGACAAACTTCATGGCACAAATTGCATCATAAAAGTTTTCAAGTGTTCCTTTTATAAATTCACTTAGAATATTTTAGGATAAGGGTGGCAATAACCCAATAACATAACAGGTAGATGTTTTCCCCCTCAGTGCACTCCCGTTAGGTTTATATTGTATTTTTCCACCTTACGCATTCCCATGAAGCGAAATAGCCCTATGCTATGACACTATGTATTATGCTCCGGCTCTAATGCTTGGAGAAAAGTTCTTTTTCTCTTCAATACAAACATTGCTGAGTGACAAAGAGGGTAGATAGCTTAAGCTTTTTTTCTCTGTCTTACATTTGGTGCTAAAATCTTTAGATGATTGGCAATATATTGGTAACACTGAATTTAGTCTGCAGTTCTCATTCAGAGACAGGTGCTTCAAAGACAAAGTGGTGCGGCAAGTGTATGTGATGTTTTTAGCCTTTAGAACAGTTTTTTAAGATACCTAAAGAGCGGACAACAGTAAAAGACAAAATGACCAACTTCGTGAAAGAATTTGGTACGAAAATTATCTCAAGTGACGGTTCTCCTCTTTGTAAAAAGGCAAAACAAATTCCAAAAGAATCTTTGATATATTCACGTGCTATTGATAGCATATGTTTATATTCTTAACGTAAAACTGTAAAAAGATATGTTGTCCATTTTTTGTAAGAATATTTTAGTACATATATTTATGATTTTTAGTGCCATTTTACCTGCCTATTTTGAATTTTTCAAGTGCCTATCATCCGGGCTCTACATATTAGAAATAATATAATAAACACATTATTATATTCATATTACTGTAAATAAAACGACGGCAAATACTAGTCAAAATTCCACGCTCCGCCACTGATCTCTATGGAAATATATATATATATATATATATATATATATAATTTTTTAATGTTTCTTGCAAACTGATAGCCTATAAGTCCGTAGTCATTATCATTTATTTATTTTTAATTCATGTTAATTACTAAAATTGGTTGGAGAAAACCCTCAATGATGAGATGAGCATAATTCTAAAAATGAATGCATATATATATATATATATATATATATATATATATATATATATATGTCCATCGCTGTGGTCTCGAGGTAGCGTGCTGCCCGGGTTCGATCCCCGGTCGGGGCAGTTTTTCTGGGTGGGGTTTTTATCGGGGTTTTTCCTCACCTGTAAGACAAATGTCAGGAAAACTTTAAGGCACAAACGGTCCCCGAAATCATATGGCCATCATCCTTACCATTAGCATTATCATCATCATCATCCTTCACTGGTGTGGAAAGCAACGGGAAGCTACCACACCTACACAATTCCCTAGTAAAGCTGCAAGCATAGCATGGAATTGCTATGATTGCAGTGAAGGACCTGCCTTCGGGCAGAATTACTATGGATGGATATATATATATATATATATATATATATGCATATGTGTGTTTTTTCCCAAGAAAATTCTTAATATGTCATAAGATTGAATGAGAAATTAAAGTTAATGTAATTTATGAATTATCATATTATCGTCGCTGCAAGGATAAATATATGTTGGGCCTACTATGATGATTGTTTTCAGAGATAAAACAGAGTAGACAACCAGCAGAAAATATGCCAACACAAAAATAAAAATTCATTGCACACCCATGCATTTTCACATATTCTTGTTACAAAAAAGAAAAGATCACTTGATACGTGCGAGTCGCTGTTATTGGAAATTCCATCCGGGTACGGAATTATGATATATCTTCTACCATTTTAATAGAAACGTGGTAACTTAACGAACTGAATAATTGCGTACAGAGTTATATTAATTTGGTGTACACTAACTTGCTCAATTTCTCACATAACTCCCATTTTCCCAACTAACGAGCTAAATTAAGTACACACACAGTAATCTAACGTCAGAATTCTAACAATTGCTCATAAAAATATGCTCATAAAAATATGCTCATAAAATATGCTCATAAAAATATGCTCATAAAATATGCTCATAAAAATATGCTCATAAAGATATGCTCATAAAAATATGCTCATAGAATATCTCATAGAATATGTTCATAGAATATGTTCATAAAATATGCTCATAAAATATGTTCATAAAAATATGCTCATAAAATATGCTCATAAAATATGATCATAAAATATGATCATAAAATATGATCATAAAATATGATCATAAAATATGATCATAAAATATGATCATAAAATATGATCATAAAATATGATCATAAAATATGATCATAAAATATGATCATAAAATATGATCATAAAATATGATCATAAAATATGATCATAAAATATGATCATAAAATATGATCATAAAATATGATCATAAAATATGATCATAAAATATGATCATAAAATATGATCATAAAATATGATCATAAAATATGATCATAAAGTATGATCATAAATATGATCATAAAATATGATCATAAAATATGATCATAAAATATGATCATAAAATATGATCATAAAATATGATCATAAAATATGATCATAAAATATGATCATAAAATATGATCATAAAATATGATCATAAAATATGATCATAAAATATGATCATAAAATATGATCATAAAATATGATCATAAAATATGATCATAAAATATGATCATAAAATATGATCATAAAATATGATCATAAAATATGATCATAAAATATGATCATAAAATATGATCATAAAATATGATCATAAAATATGATCATAAAATATGATCATAAAATTGTCTTTTGAAGTTAGTATGAATGCTCGGAAATATGCACGTTAAATCACCTCTAGACAAAAACAAGAGTAAAATGTCTGGCTCAACTACACTTCTACTAGCGCTTGATTTTTCAGTTATATTGTTGTAAACTATAGCTCTTCTTCTATATTAGTAACATTATTTATTATTAAAAACTTTTTCAAATAATTTTATAATTTTATTAGACAATTTTCTACTATTTTTTTAAATATGCAAATCACAATATTATGACACTGTTAGAATAATATTGTGATGCTAACTGCTATTTTCTCCACAGAGTATATTATTTAGTCTATGATATTTCTATCGCTTTTTTTGGTTATCGCTGGTTGGATCAGCGTTAGGGAGTGATAAATAAGTGTACACCCATTTTTAACAAACATTTGGTAATTTCAATATGATTAATATATTTTTTAACATAGATTTGGGGATTTATTGCAAATATTAATCATTTAAATTTCGTAGCGACGGATAGTAATCAAGGAATATAATCGATATGTTGTTCCATTTTGGGTTATGACTGGCTTTATAAACTCTGGCGCATGGCACTGTTGTTCTAGAGGACTTTTAAAAATATTTCGCGCTAGTTTAAGTGCAGTTTTCCAAATGTTTTCCTCTAGCGGAAATACATTTTGACATGTTCGCAAGAACATACTTAGAATATGCTTAGTAACGAGTAGTAAGTTTGAAGATGCCTAAGCGATTATCAACAGAAGTAGAGTGAAACTATTAAATAAACTAGTGTACGTTAAACGATGAATTGCCAATTTAAGGGTAAAGGGCAAAGCATAAAAGTGTGATTAGAACCCCGAAGAATATATTGATATGGCTTGTACGAAGAAGGTAAGAGAAATAGCATAAAATTAATTAGAAGATAACCTATCTAATTATCGACACATTTTTTCTTTCAGATTTGAAATGATGTTTCCAAAAGATTATGCGACACTTGATCCGTCGTCAAATGATACTATTCTGAGCGAAATACAAAAACTAGCTCTCGAGATAATATACGAAGCGGAAAATGTAGTGAAGACCGGTGGAGATTGGGATTCCAAAATGACTGAAATTACATCTAAAGTATTGGAAACAAAAATTAAAATTCTATCATTACCACGTCATCGGGTAGAAGAAATAACTCCTTTGGCTATTGCCATGGTGGATAATGTTATACAGGAAAAAACGGAAAATTGTATGGGGAGCATCAGGTACATGGAATTGTGCACAAGATTATTATGGACGGTAATATATTCATCGTTAACCAAAGTTGACATTTCGAAATTTAAATCTAATATTACACAATCAATTTTAATCGCATTACTGGAATTTCTACAAAGTACAACAACTCTTAAGTTTCCAGAAATTAACAATCCAGTTTTTATTGAAGAACTTAGATTTAGAATAACGGGATTCCCAAATTTAAGATATTTTGACTTTAAAACATTATGTACTGACGAAATTATACAATCAATATGCGAGAATTGTCCTCGCATTTTAGTGATACTTGTTAATTGTTCTAAAAGAATCACAGACAAAAGTGTGCCATTTCTGTCGAGTCTTCAAAAATTAAAAACACTTAATATTCATTCAACTTCCATTTCTACAAAAGGATATAGGGAAATTATCTCTCGATTAAAGCATCTTCATAACATATGTTGGAATAATGAAGGAGATGATCTTATTACCGATATTGAAACGCAGGATTTAAGTAAAATAAAATATTTTGCCGGTAATTTCAGTTCATCTGAAACTCTGGTGACAAAATGTCCTAATATTATTTCACTGTGTTTGATTAAAGTTGAAACAGATTTGTTATCATTATCAGCTTTGAAATCTTTGGAAGTTTTACATATGTTTTTTTTAAATTTCAGTAACTACAATGTAAGACATTTATTTCCAAACATTGCTCACATCAAAGAATTAGAGTTTGGTCATATTGATCAATTGGATATCTGTTTGCTAATAAAAAATTGTGTTTTTCTGAAAAAACTGACAGTACAAAATTCAGTATTTAGTGAAAATGAAATGGTAATCAATCCAGCATCGGAACATTTCAGTAATCTGCGTAATTTAACTCTGATTTCCAACACAAACTATCATTGGTATGCTAGCAACGTAAAGTACTACAACAATCTGAGTAGTCTAACTTCTGATATCGAGGACGTTTTAGTTTACCAATATTTTGATGATGTACTTTCAAATAATGGTTTCAAAAATTTGGAAATTTTTATTTTTACAAAATCAAAAAATCTTGATATTCGTACGGCCCTTCGATTGATGAAATCTTGTCCAAAACTTAGAGTTCTCGGTAAACTGGGATCATGGGGTAGTATGAATGATGTCTATATTAAATATATTAGAAACATGGTAAAAGTAAAGAAATATAATTTAGAACTTATAATATAAGAAAGTTGATACTTTTTATACAGTTATTTAGATAATCCCTATAAGAGTGGAAGTTTATTGTACCGAGAAAAAAAAATTAAGAACTTGTACTGCAGACAAAATGAAATACAGATATTCGTGTAAGATATAAAATTTTGCATATTGAATCTACTCAGCTGTTTTATTATAGCAATCGCTTTTAACTTATGTTTTTGTAATAAATTATATGCTGTAAATTTAAACATGAAAATGTAATACAACTCAGACACGGTTTATAGCTTATACATAATTAAATCTTAATTGTATTGACACATTTACGCATTGTACTAATTGCCCAATGTTATTTTAATGTTTAATGGCGTATTTTTAAGAATAAAGATGATATGAGAAATCTATCTTGTTGTTCTATATTCTGATACATTCAGATAGATATGATAAATATATTTTATTAATCGTTCATTGACAGGTTTACAGTGCATTGCCATTTATCACATCTTCCTGAGACAAATCTTCTGCGTTCTTTTCCCCAAATCCTCGCAGTCCCTGTCTTATAATCCTTCTATATTCATCGCTTTCTTTACGTGCACACATTTAAGACAATCATACAATCAACATTACAAACGAAAATGAAGGTTTAAAATCAAAGATGAAGTAGCAAATAAGCTTCCCCGTACATAAGTATTTGTTTGGTTTTTAAAATAATTATTTATCTGCACCATTGCCGATCCCAAGTCTGGATAAGAAAGGAGGGGGAGGAATAACACCTCATTAAAAAAAATATGTTCAGCTGACCCGGCTGATAATACCTTGTAAGGGTCCCTAGGCAGGGTTACGGCGACCCCAACGGCGCGTGATACATCCGAGTTGGAGATCTACGATATGGTGGAGACGGTGTATGAGGCAATAAAGGGTGGATCGGAATCTTAGCTGCAGTGAAAGCAACTGATCTATGGTGGACTCCAAAAAAAATCTGTTGTCCTCATTGTAAAAAAAACTTAATGCCAAAAAACTAAAACTGTATATTTTGGTCGAGGATACCTGTGTATGTAACAGAAACAGTCCTGAAACGGAAAAAAAATTACCTTGTGTTTTCAAAAATTTACTACAGTCTGATTGGACTAAGAAACGTAGGGCACATTACTTTAATAATTGACTGTTTTTAAGATTTTATACGACAAATGAAAATTACACGAGTAAAGTTATGACTTGGTAATAATTTGTAGAAGATACAGGAGCATTAGGACAACATGTTAAATTTATATTTGTTGATTTAGACAAAAAAATGATAGTGTACCATTGTGTAAGTTATGGTATGTGTTAGGATATAAAAAAATAAGAGTTTTTAATAAATAAAATATAATTTATGTATAACGGCGCAATATCAAATGTAAAAAACAAGAAAAAACCTTTCAGATATCCTGGCCTGCGACAAGGTTGTATGTCTCCCATGTTGTTCAAAATTTATTGATAAAGAACCCTGAAAATACTCGTATATAAAAGAGAATTTTTTGAATGTGTTTTTATTGGCGAAGAAAATGTATATAAATTCTTATTTGCGGATAACCATGCCATAATGGCTCAAGAATATGATATAGGGTTTATTTAACTTTCACAGGGAAAGAACACTATGAGGTTTAATTTAATAATTGAATTAATGTTTTTATTACCTCACCTCATATCCTTTTTCTTCTATACTGCAGTTTCGGAGCTTATCTCCATCGTCAGTAGCCTCTGGTCAATCGGTGTTATGTCAAGAAGGAAACCGCCAAGAAACGACATAACACCGGTCGACCAGAGGCTACTGACGATGGAGATAAGCTCCGAAACTGCAGTATAGAAGAAAAAGGATATGAGGTGAGGTAATAAAAACATTAATTTAATTATGATATAGGGTACATGTTTAGAAAATTGATTTAAGATGAATGGCGTTTAAAAAATAATTTTGAAAGTACGTTATATGTGGGATGCTGCGAAAACACGAGAGATTTAATTTTGCAAGATAGAAAAAAATATCTGGATCTCATGTTCTTTGTAGGTATAATATTCTGAGAAATCAACATGCATGGCAGCTTCGTTTAGTGCAAGCTTTTTTTTTAAATATATTTAAAGGTTTCCGCTAAGCATCTATTAGCTCAAATTGATACAGGAAAAGAGTCAGTAATTTTTTATGGAACAGCTGAGCCGAACAGTCTACCTGATTTCCTAAATCATGTTTATGTCAATCCTCACCGGAGTGCAGCTAGCATGCACCCAACTACATCATGCGTGTATATATATATATGGTATGATAAGAAAAATAAATGCCTGGACGGGATTCGAACCCGGATCTCTGAGTCTGTACCTCAGCGTGATATCCATTACACTACCAGGCGAATCCAATTCAACCACTTATTTTTCTTATATATGTATTATACTCTCCATTATTACTAGATGTCGCGAGAACACTGCCTTCACTGCCATCTAGTAGCTGACTATATCAAGTAAGCAAATTAAAGAGAATATTTATTTTACTTTATAGCAGTGACGCTTTATCGATGTTATAATTAAATCTTTAACATTGAGCAATGCAAGCTTAATATGACATGATAAGAAAAAATAAATGCCTGGACGGGATTCGAACCCGGATCTCTGAGTCTGTACCTCAGCGTGATATCCATTACACTACCAGGCGAATCCAATTCAAACACTTATTTTTCTTATATATGTATTATACTCTCCATTATTACTAGATGTCGCGAGAACACTGTCTTCACTGCCATCTAGTAGCTGACTATATCAAGTAAGCAAATTAAAGAGAATATTTATTTTACTTTATAGCAGTGACGCTTTATCGATGTTATAATTAAATCTTTAACATTGAGCAATGCAAGCTTAATATGGTATGATAAGAAAAATAAATGCCTGGACGGGATTCGAACCCGGATCTCTGAGTCTGTACCCCAGCGTGATATCCATTACACTACCAGGCGAATCCAATTTCTGAGTCTGTACCTCACGCTGAGGTACAGACTCAGAGATCCGGGTTCGAATCCCGTCCAGGCATTTATATTTCTTATCATACCATATTAAGCTTGCATTGCTCAATGTTAAAGATTTAATTATAACACATATATATATGATGGGGAAAAAAGTCAGTCATTCACGGGACACTAGCTGGAAAAATAATGACTTTACAAGAAAATGCCTCCAATACGTTTTTGTTAGTTGTGTACCGATAACGTAGAATCAAAGGGGATATTTTATTCCATCAATTATTATGTTGAATACAGTAATTTTTTTACGTTTTCCGTGACTGACTGACTGACCATAGCTTGCAGTTAAGAATAATTATAGGACACATTTAAAGTATATAGAACATTAGAATGCAATTAATATTACGTATTGCATTTACGACTAGGGAAGACCAAAGCATGGTTTAATAAAAGTGTTTGTAAAATAAAACGAATTAATACGACCAAATCATAAAGCAAATTGATAACATTTTGCGTGTTTTTTACAGTGTTGGAGAATTACAAGTTTTACCACTAATATTAGATTAAAATAATAACTTTGGAACATTATCTTATAGAATCACAAAATTTGATCCTTAAAGATATATATATTAACGTCAAAAAATTATTCCTGCGTCAATTCAAAATTTTCACCTAGGTATGACATTTTTATGGAATCGCTTAATAACAACAACATAACAATAACAATAATAACAATAACCATAACAACAATAATATTAATTATTATTATTTTAGTAATAACAGTATAATTATAGTCATAATAAATAGTAATAATTAGAGCTAGGAATTTTAGGTGCAACATTTTGGTGAAAAAGGTGCAAAAAAGGTGCTTTAATTTAGCAGGAAAATGTGCAAAAAAAGGTGGAAATTTCCCATGTGAATTATCATTAAAATGTATCCATACCAATTACGTCAAGTAACTCAAGACACAAATTCAGTTAGTCATATATTAAAAAGTTTGAGTAAGACAGTCCCAGAACATTGTTATTGAAATCACAAGTCCAGAAAACTGCTAAAGCAGATATTATTCAACATCTCAAATGTTTAGAACATATCTAAAAAAGTTCAATATCTGAACTGTCTATCGGTGGTTTCGTCTAATTTAAATTTACTGGTTTTCACCTTTCTACTTGACTGATCTGTTTTAATTTTTCGTCATACAGAGATTGAATGTATGATTTTCATCTGGGACAGACTTCCAAGTATATTTCTCCAAATATGCTATCAAAATAGAGTTGTTAATTTTGGAAAGAGAAATACCATATGCCACAAATGTCTTTGCTGTATCATTAAAAAAATATTCTTTAATTATAAACTTGAAGAAGGCAGAACCTTGCCAATAAACTGTTGTCACAATACACATTTACTGCTTTGTAGTTCCTTATTTTTCGTGTTTTTCACTGCCTATATGCTGCGTAACACGATTGCGTTAGCGATTTTCATTAATTATTATTGAAATATCTCAAACAATGCACCTCATAACAGATCAGTCACTCTGAATTCCATTTGCACTAAACTACGAGGGCGGATCGGAAAGTAACGTACAATAATTTTTTTCTGCGTTGGTATTGCAGCTAGAATGTTGAAATTTCACAAAGATATACTTTGAAGTTTTCACTACAGATGGTATTGTTTTCTCAGATGCACCGCTTGCGAGAGATGCTTGAACTATGCAACAAAGATGGCGCGCATGCTACAGTCGTCCACCTGTGAGGAACAGAGAAGTGTTGTTCGATTTTTGTGGGCCAAAGGGCATAAACCCAGTGAAATTCACAGGGACATGCGTGGCGTGTATGGGGATGATTGTATGGACCGTAGCAATGTCTTCAGGTGGTGCACATTCTTCCAAGAGGGACGCGTGAACCTTAGTGATTCGCCACGCTCCGGCTGGTCGACAACAGCAGCAATCCCGCAACACGATGGGAAAAATGTGTTGAGAAAGTTGGTGACTATGTCGAAAAGTAGGTAAAAGATGTAAGTTCATTTGTGATTTTTTTCCTTTTTTTACTATTAAACTTTTAAAAAAAAATTATTGTGCGTTACTTTCCGATCCTCACAGGTGGACGACTGTAGCATGCGCACCATCTTTGTTGCATAGTTCAAGCTTCTCTCGCAAGAGGTGCACCTGAGAAAAAATACCATCTGTAGTGAAATTGCAACATTCTAGCTGCAATGCCAAGGCAGAAAAAAATTATTGTGCGTTACCTTCCGATCCGCCCTCGTATTTTACGAAATCATGTAGTTTGTAGGAATTCGCATTCTGTTTTGGCATACTGTATACTGGTCACTCAGGAAAATAGCAGACCGCACAAGTCAAATATCATTTTGAACTGAAATATTTGTTTATGTACTCAACAATCTCCCTTGCTTAAACAATAGATTTCGCATGACGTTGGTGCAAGAAGACTGCACTAAAGTGGAAGGAATGTGATGTGGACTGATACCACACAGCGTTACCAACCCTTGAAAGCGTATTTGAAGAAATGTAAAAAAAAAACACACATTATTTTGGGAATACAATGCTGCTAAGAGACAAAAAAAGGTTTAAAAAAGGTCAAACAGTGCTTGCATTGATAAAAAAGTGCAAAAAAGTGCTAGCATTGAAAAAGGTGCAAAAAGGTGGAACTAAAACACAGTTAGGGGCATTTATTTAATGTTTTCTTTGCAAGACAAGCTAATTTGAGCATTGTAATAACAAAATAAAATTAAGGCGCAGCACCTAAAATTTCTAGCTCTAGTAATAATACTAATAATATACATACTCACATGGTTACTATCATCTGATTGAGAAAGAAACCCCGCTAAGATATACGTCACGTTATACCGCTCAAAGCAAACAATATCAGACATATCGCTCCTCAACATTAACATTTCTGTCGATAAACATGATATTCTGAACGCACCCTGATATAAAGCTGACAAACTATTTTCATTCTTTAAACATTCCTCCCAGACAACGAGTGTAGTAGGTAGTTTTGAATACCGCTAATAACGAGTGTCATCGGAAAAAGGTAATAATTGTTTCTGTTAAATTTTTAATACAAAATACATACTTCAATAAACTAGAGTTCATTTAAATTATTTATTTTATATAGATAAACATACTAAATAAATTCTGGCGTCGGATTTAACAATGGGTGAGTTTAATTCCGTGCATTAGAGCGAGAAAAAGCATTAAAGCTCTTAGGTTTGATTTTCAGGCCATATTCCTGTTCTTCTTAATCATAATTTGTAAGATTTTCATCCTGTTTACGGTATTTCCGAAATCACTCCTCGGAGGAAGACGTACTGGATGTGCATTCACTCTCTATCCATCTCTTGGCTGGTGTTCCTCTTGTCCTTCTCCCGTCCATTGGTTTATCTTCTTTTGCTCTATTTGCAAGTCGGTTGTCTTCCATTCTTTCTATATGACCCCTTCAATATTTTCGTTTCTTTATAATAAATTTACTTATGTATTCCATAGCCTGACCAGGGCCAGGTTGAAAAAAGCCTGAGAGGGAGGAGTAACACCTCGTAAAAAACCTTGGTGATAGTAACTTGTGGGTTACGGTGAAGACCTCAACGGCAGATACATCGGAGTAGTAGTCCTTCGGTATGGTGTACCTGACGAAAGAGGCAACTCAACATCTATTGCCTTGTAGATTGAAAAATGGGCGGATGAGGTTCGTTAGTCCTGCAAGACAACCCCATCTAGGAGAGAGAACTCCGAAATAAAACGGGGCAGGAGTGAGCATTGGAGCTGGGTGAGAGCTCCTAGGGAGGAAGCCCCGAATAATAAACCCGCCATGAAAACGGGCTAGAAACCTACTTCAAGTTGTATCTTATACATTGCTCGCAGTCCCAAGAATCAGGCCATGTTAAAATTTGCAATTTACGTGCCTAATATGTATACCGGTAGCTAACAAGCCACAATCTCGAGGAAACCTCATTACGAACAACATATGCAAGCTATTACTTTTATTTATGTAAATTGTTGACTATTTTGAATTTCAGGATATTCTGTTCATTTGTATGAACATTTAAACCGTTTTTGTCTCAATAGTATATTACATTACCCTTCATCGTCTTCTTCACTTTTTGGTTTAGACATTAATTGCGTGTTTCGTCTTCACTAATAGATCTAAGAACATCTCTTCCGAGGACGTCCGACATCTCTTCTTCCTCTCGAAAAGTATAAAAGATTTTATTTAGTAGCCTTCCATTCCATTCTTTCTACATGTTTTTTTCCCTTCATCTTCCACACTATATTCTTGTAAAACTGTTATTCTACGTAATTTGTCTGTCTTTACCAACTTTTGTAGTATTTTAAACGATACTTGAAAATTCTTTTACAATTTTTACGTATTTATTTATATACAGGGGCACGCCGTAGCGTAGTGGTTTAGGCACTGAGCTACAAGCCGGAGGGTCGAGGGTTCAAGTCCCGTTGGGGTCAGGATTTTTAAACTGACCCAACTCTCTGGCGGCACTATGGCCCTGGGGTCGACTCAGCCTCTAACGGAAATGAGTACCAGACGCTTGTTCTGGGGTAAAGGCGGCCGTCACGCAGGGTTGACAACCCGGCTGACATAAAGTGCCGATTGTCTAGAAAAAGTGGGAGCCTTAACCTCCTACTACCCCAAGGGCCTCCGGGCCTGTTGTGGGATTACTTTACTTATTTATTTATATACAAGGAGCACTGTAACTTTACATTTTTAGACAGCATTGTGATGTTCACTAGCTATTTTCCCTACTCTTCTAGTGTTACCATGATCAATCATTCATATACACTATATTTGCTGTGTTAGTGCCATTTTTGTTGCGTTAGTGTGTATCAGAATAGTGTACACTTTAGTAAATAATATGAATGTAATTTATTTTGTTAGGTTAGGAAGGGAGAAGTAGTATACATCCATTTCTAATAAACGTGTGGGAAACGGTTGCGAGAAAATTGAATGAGAAGTCGATATAATTGTAACCTAAAATGGTCATATTTACAATGGATACGTGCATTAGTCATTGATCAAACGGAATAGCCAATTTACCTCTATCAGTGGCGGAGAGTCGATGTTATTGTTTAGCGCGGCTCACACTTTCAAAGTTAAATCAAACTGTTTGATAATTAATTAAAACGAAAGAGTAATACGGGAACGATATACAACAATGCATTGATAGTAGTCTAATTGTTGTAAATAAAGTAACTCAACAATATGTATATTGTATATGTTGCGTATATACTATAGAATTACATACTATACTATGTGTTTAAACTTTTTTAAATCCCCACATTGTTAACCGATTTTCCCAGGTTTTACATGAGCGACACCTAGAGAAACAATTGCGCAGGCGCATTCAATCGGATCGGTACTACATCGTTCTGCATTTCAAGCCGAGTACAATTGCCACTTTAAATCGATTCTTTACTTTTCACTTTCTACTACCATTTATCATTGTAGCAATAGTAATAATTCATCTATATTCTTACAACACCAACAGGATCAAATAATCCATCAGGATCCCAATTATAATAATCTGTAGCTGCCCTGTTGGCCACTCCAGAATGGGCTAACACCCGAGATTTCAGTTGCTCCGAGTAAGCCCTGTGTACACAAAGAGCATCTGAGCGTATTAAATACAGTAATTATACCACTAAATATTATCATGGGAGAGTAATGTTCTTGAGTTTTGAAGACTTTTTAAGTCATCCATCCATTTTCCTGCAGAAGCCTTGTCGAAAAGAAAAAGTTATAAACCAAGTCCTAATTTAAATGGCATTATAAATCAAACAAGAAAGAAGTGTGTGGTACAATGAAGGCATGATGGTTGGTATCAAGAACATTACGGCTGCAGGAAGTAATGTTCCCTTTATTGTTAGCCTACTTTGGTATTTTCAACGGAGAAAATGTTTGGACAACACAGGGATTTCTGATGTAAATGTGTTCCATGTGCTGAAAAGTCGTAAACTATACGAAGTACTGTTAACTATGGAAAGTGCTACACGATTTTGGAAACACTAGAATTGCAGGGTCCCGAAGCCGGGCTATTCAAAATTAATAACGGATAAGCTTAACGAAAACATTAAAGAAAACAGGTACATTGCTAGCTGCCTAATAGACGCTGTGTGATTCTTAGCCGAACAAGAGGTGTCATTTAGGGGCCATGAAGAAAACACCGAATCTAACAAAAGAGATAGAGCCTAAATTTATTAAATTGCTGCTCTATCCATGAGAATTAAGAAACGATTTGGAAATTTCTAGTGTTCGTTGGTACACATCATATGATATTCAAAACTACTTAATATGCTCTATGTCCGCTACTTATTCATTCAATTTAATAAAACAAGATATCTCATCCTTAGTATCTTTATAGAAAACAGCGACCACCGCCGTACATAGTTCACTTATTAGCTCTAGAAAACCACCTGGAATGGAGACGAATATCTGTGTTTTACAGTCATGCATTTATATATTTAATTAACTATTAATTTGTCCAATTATCCACTTGGATTTCCGAAGCCCTGTACCTATAGTACTTTATTTTATTTGATACCCGTATCATTGCATGTCTTTCTTTTAGAAGTTCGTTTACTTATTAGTAGAGACCGGATGTTAGGGTAAAAGCCTAAGTTATTTACTATATGTATTGTAAAATGACTTCATATAAGTTCATACCAACGACCCTAGAGTTGCTTTTCATGAAGTTCATTTGCCCATAAATGCCTATTTCAGCTTATAGGCCTAATGCCTGTAATGTCTATTTGCAATTTTTTGAAATTAACTCGGCATTTCAATGAAGTTAATTAAAATGGACAAACTTCATGACAAAAATCACATCATTGAAGTTTTCAACTGTTCCTTTTATAAATTCTCTTAGAATATATAAGGATAAGGGTGGCAATAACCCAATAACCTAGCAGGTAGAATGTTTTCTCCCACAATGCACTCCCGTTAGGTAAATATTGTATTTTTCCACCTCATGTATTCCCATTAAGCGAAATAGCCCCATGCTATGTACCTTTGTATTATGCTTCCGAATCTAAGGCTTGATAAAAGTTCTTTGCTTCTCTTCAATACAAAATTGCTGAGTGACAAAGAGGGTAGATGGCTTCAGCTTTCTTTCTCTGCCTCCCACATGGTGCTAAAATCTATAGGTGATTGGCAATATTATTTTTGATCTTGGTAACACTGAATCAGTTTGCAGTTCTCATTCAGAGACAGGTGCTTCAAAGACAAAGTTGTGCGGCAAGTGTATGTGGTGTTTTTTAGCCTTTAGAACATTTTTTTTAAGATACCTAATGAGCGGACAACAGTAAAAGGCAAAATGACCAACTTCGTGAAATAATTTGATTCGGAAATTATCTCAAGTGACGGTTCTGCTCTTTGTAAAAAGGCAAAACAAATTCCAAAAGCATCTTTGATACCTTCACTTGCTATTGATAGCATATGTTTATATTCTTAACGTAAGACTGTAAAAAGTTATGTTGTCCATTTTTTGTAAGAGCATGTTTTGAATTTTTCAGTGCCTGTATTAATGATTTGTAGTGGCTTTTTGCCTGCCTATTTTGAATTTTTCAAGTGCTTATCATCCGGGCTCTACTTATTAGAAGTAATATAATAAACACAATATTATATTCATATTACTGTAAATAAAACGACGGCAAATACTAGTCAAAATTCCACGCTCCGCCACTGATCTCTATGGAAATACATAAGGGTGGCAATAATAAATAAATAAATATATATATATATATATATATGCATATTTGTGTGTGTTTTCCCAAGAAAAATTCTGAATATGTCATAAGATTGAACGAGAAATTCAAGTTAATGTAATTTATAAACGATCATATTTTCGCTGCAAGGATAAATATATGTTGGGCCTACTGTGGTGATTGTTTTCATAGATGAAACAGAGTAGACAACCAGCAGAAAATATGCCAACACAAAAATAAAAATTCATTGCACACCCAAGCATTTTCACATATTCTTATTACAAAAAAATCAAGATCACTTGATATATTCAGTCACTGTTATTGGAAATTCCATCCGAGTACGGAATTATGATATATATTCTACCATTTTAATAGAAACGTGGTAACGTAACGAACTAAATAATTGCATACAGAGTTATATTAATTTGGTGTACACTAACTTGCGTAATTTCTCACATAACTACCATTTTCCCAATTAACGAGCTAAATAAAGTACACAAACAGCAATCGAACGTCAGGATTCTAACAAATGATCATACAAATATGCTCATAAAATTGTATTTTGAAGATAGTATGAATGCTAGGAAATATGCACGTTAAATCGCCTCTAGGCAAAAACAAGAGTAAAATGTCTGGCTCAACTACACTTCTATTAGCGCTTGATTTTTCAGTTATATTGTTGTAAACTATAACTCTTCTTCTGTATTTAGTAACATTGGATAATATTTTAAACTTTTTCAAACAATTTTATAGCATTATTAGACAATTTTCAAGTATTTATTTAAAAATGCAAATCACAATATTACGACAGAGTTAGACAATATTGTAATGCTAACTGCTATTTTCTCCACAGAGAGTATTACTTAGTCTATGATATTTCTATCGTTGTTTTTTGTTATCGCTGATTGGATAAGCTTAAGTAGTGTACACCCATTTCTAATACATATTTGGTAATATCAATATTAATAATATATTTTTTTAACATAGATTTGGGGATTTATTGCAAATATTGGTCATTTAAATTTCATAGCGACGGATAATAATCAAGGAAGATAATCGATATGTCGTTGGATTGTGGGTTATCGCTGGCTCAATATATTCTGGCGCATGCGCACTGTACTTCTATAGGCCCTGGGGGTCCGTTTATCGGGCCCCAGCTGTGCTCACAACAGTAACAGTGCGCGTCCCCGGGCGGCGGATAGGGGAACGGTCGGTGGTTTGCTTGCACTCATCCCGGCTAGGTCCAGACCGGACCCGCGGGCCATTTGTGAGGTCGTCAGGACTCGAGCGACCTGATGCACTACATAGCTCGTGCTGCGCCCACTTCAGCAGCAAATCGCGTCCCCTCGGTGGCGTAGTGGGGAAAAGGTCGGTGGATCTGCTAGTCAGTCCTCCCTTCCAAGTCCGATGGACTCGCGGACCATAAGTGGGGTCAACAGGAGACGAGCGCCCTGTTGTACTAAAGCTCAAATGCCCCGGCCCACAACGGGGGCAGCGGCCGTCGTGGCGAGGCGGTAGGAGATTGTGGAGATCAGCAGCTCCCTTCTCTTGGTTTATCCCGAGGACCTTTGTGGGGGCACCATGGGCGATGAGCTCCCTGGATGCCTACATTGCTCAGTGGGCTGACTCACAGCAGCGGCACGACTAGGCTTAGTCTTGCGAACGGGCTGGTTGGGACAATACCGGGCGTAATGCTGGGAACTACCACCAGGTCGATAAGCTCGGGAAAGGAGTAAGCGCGGTCTCCAGGGTCTCGGACTTAGCGCTGACTCTGGAACCGAGTGACCCAAGGATAATCTGTGAGGTCGTCAGGAGTTGAGCGACCTGACGTACTATAGCTCAGGCTGGACCCACTTCAGCAACCAAGCACGTCCCCAGCTGGTGCACTGGGGGAAAGATCGGTGGATCTGCTAGACAGTCCTCCCGGTTAAGTCCAAGGGACTCGTGAACCATTAGTGGGGTCGGCAAGAGTTGAGCGCCTTGTCGTACTAGTTGCTCGTCTGTTGGAGCTTGCGAGCTCCGTGCTGGCCCACAACAGCTGCAGAAGGCGTCCCTGGGGGCACACCAGGGCTCCGCTCGGACCAGTCCAGCGGGGAGCTACTGTACTGGTTCCTGGCTTGGCCTACGGGCCCGTCGACAAACTGTGGGGTCGCCAGGAGATGAGCACCTGGATGTACTAAAAGTCTCACACTGTTGGGCTTGTAGCCCTAGCCGGTCTCACAACGGCTGCAGGACACGTCCCTGGAGGCAGAACAGGGGAATGGTCGGTGGATCTGCGACAGCAGTCCTCCCGGCTAGGCTCATGGAGCCCGTGGACCAACCGTGGGGTCATCAAGATTGAGCGACCTGATGTACTATGTAGCTTAGCAATTGCCCAGAACTGCGAACTCCAACACTCTCCCTGGGGTGTTGGTTTAAGGACCGTGAACTTGAATGTGGACGCGAAGTTAGGATAGGGAGGACTAGAACTAGGACTTGGGAGTATGGTCATGACGACCGAGGTATCCCAAGGGGTGGACGGCAGGGCCTAGATGTACTTCTATAGGACTTTGAAAATATTTGACGCTAGTTTAAGTGCAGTTTTCCAAATGCTTGCCTCTAGCGGAAATACATTTATACATGTTCGCAAGAACATACTTAGAATATGCTTAGAAATGAGTAGTAAGTTTGAAGATACGTAAGTGATTATCAACAGTAGTAGAGTGAAACTATTAAATAAACTAGTGTACGTTAAACGATGAATTGCCAATTTAAGGGTAAAGGGCAAAGCATAAAAGTGTGATTAGAGCCCCGAAGAATGTATAGATATGGCTTGTACGAAGAAGGCAAGAGAAATAGCATTAATTTAATTACAATTAACCTATCTAATTATCAAAACATTATTCTTTTCAGATTTGAAATGATGTTTCCAAATGATTATGCGACGCTTGATCCGTTGTCAAATGATACAATTCTGAGCGACATACAAAAACTAGTTCTCGAGAAAATATACGAAGCGGAAAATGTAGTGAAGACCGGTGGAGATTGGAATTCCAAAATGACTGAAATTACATCTAGAATATTGGAAACAAAAATTAAAATTCTATCGTTACCTCGTCATCGGGTAGAAGAAATAACTCCTTTGGCTATTGCCGTGGTGGATAATGTTATACAGGAAAAGACGGAAAATTGTATGGGGAGCGTCAGGTACACGGAATTGTGCACAAGATTATTATGGACGGTAATATATTCATCGTTAACCAAAGTTGACATTTCGAAATTTAAATCTAATATTACACAATCAATTTTAATCGCATTACTGGAATTTCAACGAAGTGTAACAACTCTTAAGATTCCAGAAAGAAACAATTCAGTTTTAATTGAAGAACTTAGATTTAGAATAACGGGATTCCCAAATTTAAGATATTTTGACTTTAAAACATTATGTACTGACGAAATTATACAATCAATATGCGAGAATTGTCCTCGCGTTTTAATATTATTTGTTAATTGCTCTAAAGGAATCACAGACAAAAGTGTGCCATTTCTGAAGGGTCTTCCAAAATTAGAAATACTTAATATTAATTCAACTTCCATTTCTACAAAAGGATATAGGGAAATTATCTCTCGATTAAAGCATCTTCATAACATATGTTGGATTAATGAAGGAGATGATCTTATTACCGATATTCAAACGCAGGATTTAAGTAAAATAAAATATTTTGCCGGTAATTTCAGTTCATCTGAAACTCTGGTGACAAAATGTCCTAATATTATTTCACTGTGTTTGATTAAAGTTGAAACAGATTTGTTATCATTATCAGCGTTGAAATCTTTGGAAGTTTTACATATGTTTTATTTAAATTTCAGTAACTACAATGTAAGACATTTATTTCCAAACATTGCTCACATCAAAGAATTAGAGTTTGGTCAAATTGATCAATTGGATATCTGTTTGCTAATAAAAAATTGTGTTTTTCTGAAAAAACTGTCAGTACAAAATTCAGTATTTACTGAAGATGAAATGGTAATCAATCCAGCATCGGAACATTTCAGTAGTCTGCGTAATTTAACTCTGATTTCCAACACAAACTATCATTGGTATGCTAGCAACGTCAAGTACTACAGCAATCTGAGTAGTCTAACTTCTGATATCGAGGACGTTTTAGTTGACCAATATTTTGATGATGTACTTTCAAATAATGGTTTCAAAAATTTGGAAACTTTCATTTTTACAAAATCAAAAAATCTTGATATTCGTACGGCCCTTCGATTGATCAAATCTTGTCCAAAACTTAAAGTTCTCGGTAAACTGGGATCATGGAGTGGTATGGATGCTGCCTATATTAAATATATTAGAAACGTGGTAAAAATAAATAAATACAATTTAGAACTTAGAATATAATAAAGTTGATACCTTTTATACAGTTATTGAGACAATCCCTATAAAAGTGAAAGTTAATTGTACCGAGAAAAAAATTAAGAACTTGCACTGCTGACAAAATGAAATACACGTATTCGTGTACGATATAAAATTTTGCATATTGAATCAACTTAGTGGTTTTATTACGGCAATCTCTTTTAACTTATTTTTTTTGTAATAAAATATATGCTGTAAATTTAAACATGAAAATGTATTAGCTTGTACATCATTAAATCTTTAATTGTATTGACACATATATGCATTGTACTAACTGACCAATGTTATTTTAAGAATCTTGAGATAATATTTAATGACGAATTTTTAAGAATAAAGATGATATAAGAAATTTATCCTGATATTCTATATCCAGATACATTCAGGTAGATATGATAAATTAATTTTATTAATCGTTCATGAACAGGTTTACAGTGCATTGCCATTTATCACATCTTCCTGAGACAAATCTTCTGCGTTCTTTTCCCCAAATCCTCGCAGTCCCTGTCTTGTAATCCTTCTATATTCATCGCTTTCTTTACGTGCACACATTTAAGACAATCATACAATCAGCATTACAAACGAAAATGAAGGTTTAAAATCAAAGATAAAGTAGCAAATAAGCTTCCCCGTACTTAAGTATTTGTTTGGTTTTTAAAATCATTCTTTCTGCACCATTGCCGATCCCAAGTCTGGATAAGAAAGGAGGGGGAGGAATAACACCTCATTAAAAAAAATATGTTCAACTGACCCGGCTGATAATACCTTGTAAGGGTCCCTAGCCAGGGTTACGGCGACCCCAACGGCGCGTGATACATCCGAGTTGGAGACCTACGATATGGTGGAGACGGTGTATGAGGCAATAAAGGGTGGATCGGACTCTTAGCTGCAGTGAAAGCAACTGATCTATGGTGGACTCCTAAAAAAAGTCTGTTGTCCTGCTCATTGTAAAAAAAAAATTAATGCTAAAAAACCAAAACTGTATATTTTGGTCGAGGATACCTGTGTATGTAACAGAAACAGTCCTGAAACGGAAAAAAAAATTACCTTGTGTTTTCAAAAATTTACTACAGTCTGATTGGACTAAGAAACGTAGGGCACATTACTTTAATAATTGACTGTTTTTAAGATTTTATACGACAAATGAAAATTACACGACTAAAGTTAGGACTTGTTAAAAATTTGTAGAAGATACAGGAGCATTAGGACAACAAGTTACATTTATATTCGTTGATTTAGACAAATAAATGATAGTGTACCATTGTGTAAGTTACGGTATGTGTTAGGATATAAAAAATAAGAGATTTTAATAAATAAGATATAATTTATGTATAACGGCGCAATATCAAAAGTAAAAAACAAGAAATAACCTTTCAGATATCCTGGCCTGCGACAAGGTTGTATGTCTCCCATGTTGTTCAAAATTTATTTATAAAGAACCCTGAAAATACTCGTATATAAAAGAGAATTTTTTTTGAATGTGTACATTGGCGAAGAAAATGTATATAAATTCTAATTTGCGGATAACCATGTCATAATGGCTCAAGAATATGATATAAGAGTACATGTTTAGAAAATTGATTTAAGATGAAAGGCGTTTATAAATTATTTTTGAAAGTACGTTATATGTGGGATGCTGTGAAAACACAAGAGATTTAATTTTGCAAAATAGAAAAAAATATCTGGATCTCATGTTGTTCTTTGTAGGTATAATTTTCTGAGAAATCAACATGCATGGCAGCTTCGTTTAGTGCAAGCTTTCTTTTTAATATATTTAAATGTTTCCGCTAACCATCTATTAGCTCAAATTGATACAGAAAAAGAGTCAGTATTTTTTTATGGAACAGCTGAGCCGAACAGTCTACCTGATTTTCTAAATCAAGTTTATGTCAATCCTCACCGGAGTGCAGCAAGCAACCAACTACATCATGCGTATATATATATATATATATATATGAATAAGAAAGTTTTCTTGGGTTTTCCGCGTCTTGGATTCAAGTTCGGCCCCTGGCCACTGACTGCGACGTTTCGGCATGATCCCACATGCCATTATCAAGGAATGTTAAGTTCGAGTCACAGGTTTAGGTCTTATATAATTAAACAAATAGAGTTTTCGCTGTGGTCCGTTTCCGAAGACGTACACCCATACAAAGTTCAGTTCTTATGTGGTTAACCACCTTCCGTTTTCAGTGAACTTGAATCCAAGATGCGGAAAACCCAAGAAAACTTTCTTATTCATACTTATATCCGAGAAAATCTGCAATATAACATATATATATATATATATATATATATATATATATATATATATATGATAGGGAAAATAGTCAGTCATTCACGGGACACTAGCTGGAAAAATAATGACTTTACAAGAAAATGCCTCCAATACGTTTTTGTTAGTTGTGTACCGATAACGTAGAATCAAAGGGGATATTTTATTCCATCAATTATTTTGTTGAATACAGTAATTTTTATACGTTTTCCGTGACTGACTGACTGACCATAGCTTGCAGTTAAGAATAATTATAGGACACATTTAAAGTATATAGAACATTAGAATGCAATTAATATTACGTATTGCATTTACGACTAGGGAAGACCAAAGCATGGTTTAATAAAAGTGTTTGTAAAATAAAACGAATTAATACGACCAAATCATAAAGCAAATTGATAACATTTTGCGTGTTTTTACAGTGTTGGAGAATTACAAGTTTTACCACTAATATTAGATTAAAATAATAAACTTTGGAACATTATCTTATAGAATCACAAAATTTGATCCTTAAAGATATATATTACGTCAAAAAATTATTCCTGCGTCAATTCCAAAATTTTCACCTAGGTATGACATTTTTATGGAATCGCTTAATAACAACAACATAACAATAACAATAATAACAATAACCATAACAACAATAATATTAATTATTATTATTTTAGTAATAACAGTATAATTATAGTCATAATAAATAGTAATAATTAGAGCTAGGAATTTTAGGTGCAACATTTTGGTGAAAAAGGTGCAAAAAAGGTGCTTTAATTTAGCAGGAAAATGTGCAAAAAAAGGTGGAAATTTCCCATGTGAATTATCATTAAAATGTATCCATACCAATTACGTCAAGTAACTCAAGACACAAAATTCAGTTAGTCATATATTAAAAAGTTTGAGTAAGACAAGTCCCAGAACATTGTTATTGAAATCACAAGTCCAGAAAACTGCTAAAGCAGATATTATTCAACATCTCAAATGTTTAGAACATATCTAAAAAAGTTCAATATCTGAACTGTCTATCGGTGGTTTCGTCTAATTTAAATTTACTGGTTTTCACCTTCTACTTGACTGATCTGTTTTAATTTTTCGTCATACAGAGATTGAATGTATGATTTTCATCTGGGACAGACTTCCAAGTATATTTCTCCAAATATGCTATCAAAATAGAGTTGTTAATTTTGGAAAGAGAAATACCATATGCCACAAATGTCTTTGCTGTATCATTAAAAAAATATTCTTTAATTATAAACTTGAAGAAGGCAGTACCTTGCCAATAAACTGTTGTCACAATACACATTTACTGCTTTGTAGTTCCTTATTTTTCGTGTTTTTCTCTGCCTATATGCTGCGTAACACGATTGCGTTAGCGTTTTTCATTAATCATTATTGAAATATCTCAAACAATGCACCTCATAACAGATCAGTCACTCTGAATTCCATTTGCACTAAACTACGAGGGCGGATCGGAAAGTAACGCACAATAATTTTTTTCTGCGTTGGCATTGCAGCTAGAATGTTGAAATTTCACAGAGATATAGTTTGAAGTTTTCACTACAGATGGTATTGTTTTCTCAGATGCACCTCTTGCGAGAGAAGCTTGAACTATGCAACAACGATGGCGCGCATGCTACAGTCGTCCACCTGTGAGGAACAGAGAAGTGTTGTTCGATTTTTGTGGGCCAAAGGGCATAAACCCAGTGAAATTCACAGGGACATGCGTGGCGTGTATGGGGATGATTATATGGACCGTAGCAATGTCTCCAGGTGGTGCACATTCTTCCAAGAGGGACGCGTGAACCTTAGTGATTCGCCACGCTCCGGCTGGCCGACAACAGCAGCAATCCCGCAACACGATGGGAAAAATGTGTTGAGAAAGTTGGTGACTATGTCGAAAAGTAGGTAAAAGATGCAAGTTCATTTGTGATTTTTTTCCTTTTTTTACTATTAAACTTTAAAAAAAATTATTGTGCGTTACTTTCCGATCCTCACAGGTGGACGACTGTAGCATGCGCGCCATCTTTGTTGCATAGTTCAAGCTTCTCTCGCAAGAGGTGCACCTGAGAAAGAATACCATCTGTAGTGAAAACTTCAAACTATATCTCTGTGAAATTGCAACATTCTAGCTGCAATACCAAGGCAGAAAAACATTATTGTGCGTTACCTTCCGACCCGCCCTCGTATTTTACGAAATCATGTAGTTTGTAGGAATTCGCATTCTGTTTTGGCATACTGTATACTGGTCACTCAGGAAAATAGCAGACCGCACAAGTCAAATATCATTTTGAACTGAAATATTTGTTTATATACTCAACAATCTCCCTTGCTCAAACAATGGATTTCGCATAACTGTGGTGCAAGAAGGTGTGAACTAATTTAAAAGGAGTAGCCTAAGAGGACTGGACTAAAGTGGAAGGAATGTGATGTGGACTGATACCACAAGCGTTACCAATCCTTGAAAGCGTATTTGAAGAAATGTAAAAAAAAACACATTATTTTGGGAATACAATGCTGCTAAGAGACAAAAAAGGTTTAAAAAAGGGCAAAATGTGCTTGCATTGATAAAAAAAGTGCAAAAAAAGTGCTAGCATTGAAAAAAAAGGTGCAAAAAGGTGGAACTAAAACACAGTTAGGGGCATTTATTTAATGTTTTCTTTGCAAGACAAGCTAATTTGAGCATTGTAATAACAAAATAAAATTAAGCCGCAGCACCTAAAATTTCTAGCTCTAGTCATAATACTAATAATATACATACTCACATGGTTACTATCATCTGATTGAGAAAGAAACCCCGCTAAGATATACGTCACGTTATACCGCTCAAAGCAAACAATATCAGACATATCGCTCCTCATCATTAAAATTTCTGTCGATAAAGAGAATATTCTGAACGCACCCTGATATAAACCTGACAAACTATTTTCATTCTTTAAACATTCCTCCCAGACAACGAGTGTAGTAGGTAGTTTTGAATACCGCTAATAACGAGTGTCGTCGGAAAAAGGTAATAATTATTTCTGTTAAATATTTAATACAAAATACATACTTCAATAAACCAGAGTTCATTTAAATTATTTATTTTATATAGATAAACATACTAAATAAATTCTGGCGTCCGATTTAACAATGGGTGAATTTAATTCCGTGCAATAGAGCGAGAATAAGCATTAAAGCTCTTAGGTTTGATTTTCAGGCCATATTCCTGTTCTACTTTAATCATAATTTGTAAGATTTTCATCCTGTTTACGGTATTTCCGAAATCACTCCTCGGAGGAAGACGTACTGGATGTGCATTCACTCTCTATCCATCTCTTGGCTGGTGTTCCTCTTGTTCTTCTCCCGTCCATTGGTTTATCTTCTTTAGCTCTTTTTGCAACTCGGTTGTCTTCCATTCTTTCTATTTGACCCTTTCAATATTTTCGTCCATTTATAATAAATTATGTATTCCATAGCCTGACCAGGGCCAGGTTGAAAAAAAGCCTGAGAGGGAGGAGTAACACCTCGTAAAAAACCTTGGTGATAGTAACTTGTGGGTTACGGTGAAGACCTCAACGGCAGATACAGCGGAGGAGGAGTCCTTCGGTACGGTGTACCTGACGAAAGAGGCAACTCAACATCTATTGCCTTGTAGATTGAAAAACGGGCGGATGGGGTTCGTTAGTCCTGCAAGACAATCCATCTAGGAGAGAGAACTCCGAAATAAAACGGGGCAGGACTGAGCATTGGAGCTGGGTGAAAGCTCCTAGGGAGGAAGCCCCGAATAATAAACCCGCCATGAGAACGGGCTAGAAACCTACTTCAAGGTGTATCTTATACATTGCTCGCAGTCCCAAGAATCAGGCCATGTTAAAATTTGCAATTTGCGTGCCTAATGTGTTTACCGGTAGCTAACAAGCCACAATCTCGAGGAAACCTCATTACGAACAACATATACAAGCTATTGCTTTTATTTATGTAAAATGTTGACTATTTTGAATTTCAGGATATTCTGTTCATTTGTATGAACATTTAAACCGTTTTTGTCTCAATAGCATATTACATTACCCTTCATCGTCTTCTTCACTTTTTGGTTTAGACATTAATTGCGTGTTTCGTCTTCACTAATAGATCTAAGAACATCTCTTCCGAGGACGTCCGACATCTCTTCTTCCTCTCGAAAAGTAATAAAAGATTTTATTTAGTAGTCTTCCATTCCATTCTTTCTACATGTTTTTTCCCTTCATCTTCCACACTATATTCTTGTAAAACTGTTATTCTACGTAATTCGTCTGTCTTTACCAACTTTTGTAGTATTTTAAACGATACTTGAACATTCTTTTACAATTTTTACGTATTTATTTATATACAGGGGCACGCCGTAGCGTAGTGGTTAAGGCACTGAGCTACAAGCCGGAGGGTCGAGGGTTCAAGTCCCGTTGGGGTCAGGATTTTTAAACTGACCCAAACTCTCTGGCGGCACTATGGCCCTGGGGTCGACTCAGCCTCTAACGGAAATGAGTACCAGACGCTTGTTCTGGGGGTAAAGGCGGCCGTCACGCAGGGTTGACAACCCGGCTGACATAAAGTGCCGATTGTCTAGAAAAAGTGGGAGCCTTAACCTCCTACTACCCCAAGGGCCTCCGGGCCTGTTGTGGGATTACTTTACTTATTTATTTATATACAAGGAGCACTGTAACTTTACATTTTTAGACAGCATTGTGATGTTCACTAGCTATTTTCCCTACTCTTCTAGTGTTACCATGATCAATCATTCATATACACTATATTTGCTGTGTTAGTGCCATTTTTGTTGCGTTAGTGTGTATCAGAATAGTGTACACTTTAGTAAATAATATGAATGTAATTTATTTTGTTAGGTTAGGAAGGGAGAAGTAGTATACATCCATTTCTAATAAACGTGTGGGAAACGGTTGCGAGAAAATTGAATGAGAAGTCGATATAATTGTAACCTAAAATGGTCATATTTACAATGGATAACGTGCATTAGTCATTGATCAAACGGAATAGCCAATTTACCTCTATCAGTGGCGGAGAGTCGATGTTATTGTTAGCGCGGCTCACACTTTCAAAGTTAGAATCAAACTGTTTGATAATTAATTAAAACGAAAGAGTAATACGGGAACGATATACAACAATGCATTGATAGTAGTCTAATTGTTGTAAATAAAGTAACTCAACAATATGTATATTGTATATGTTGCGTATATACTATAGAATTACAATACTATACTATGTGTTTAAACTTTTTTAAATCCCCACATTGTTAACCGATTTTCCCAGGTTTACATTGAGCGACACCTAGAGAAACAATTGCGCAGGCGCATTCAATCGGATCGGTACTACATCGTTCTGCATTTCAAGCCGAGTACAATGCCACTTTAAATCGATTCTTTACTTTTCACTTTCTACTACCATTTATCATTGTAGCAATAGTAATAATTCATCTATTATTCTTACACCAAACAGGATCAAATAATCCATCAGGATGCCCAATTATAATAATCTGTAGCTGCCCTGTTGGCACTCCAGAATGGGCTAACACCGAGATTTCAGTTGCTCCGAGTAAGCCCTGTGTACACAAAGAGCATCTGAGCGTATTAAATACAGTAATTATACCACTAAATATTATCATGGGAGAGTAATGTGCTTGAGTTTTGAAGACTTTTTAAGTCATCCATTTTCCTGCAGAAGCCTTGTTGAAAAGAAAAAAGTTATAAACCAAGTCGTAATTTAAATGGCATTATAAATCAAACAAGAAAAGAAGTGTGTGGTACAATGAAGGCATGATGGTTGGTATCAAGACATACGGCTGCAGGAAGTAATGTTCCCTTTATTGTTAGTCCTACTTTGTATTTTCAACGGAGAAAAATGTTTGGACAACAAAGGGATTTCTGATGTAAATGTGTTTCATGTGCTGAGAAAGTCGTAAACTATACGAAGTACATGTTAACTATGGAAAGTGCTACACGATTTTGGAAACACTAGAATTGCAGGGTCCCGAAGCCGGGCTATCAAAATTAATACGGATAAGCTTAACGAAAACATTAAAGAAAACAGGTACATTGCTAGCTGCCTAATAGACGCTGTGTGATTCTTAGCCGAACAAGAGGTGTCATTTAGGGGCCATGAAGAAAACACCGAATCTAACAAAAGAGATAGAGCCTAAATTTATTAAATTGCTGCTCTATCCATGAGAAATTAAGAAACGATTTGGAAATTTCTAGTGTTCGTTGGTACATCATATGATATTCAAAACTACTTAATATGCTCTATGTCCGCTACTTCATTCAATTTAATAAAACAAGATATCTCATCCTTAGTATCTTTAATAGAAAACAGGACTACCGCCGTACATAGTTCACTTATTAGCTCTAGAAAACCACCTGGAAATGGAGACGAATATCTGTGTTTTACAGTCATGCATTTATATATTTAATTAACTATTAATTTGTCCAATTATCCACTTGGATTTCCGAAGCCCTGTACCTATAGTACTTTATTTTATTTGATACCCGTATCATTGCATGTCTTTCTTTTAGAAGTTCGTTTACTTATTAGTAGAGACCGGATGTTAGGGTAAAAGCCTAAGTTATTTACTATATGTATTGTAAAAGTGACTTCATATAAGTTCATACCAACGACCCTAGAGTTGCTTTTCATGAAGTTCATTTTGCCCATAAATGCCTATTTCAGCTTATAGGCCTAATGCCTGTAAATGTCTATTTGCAATTTTTTGAAATTAACTCGGCATTTCAATGAAGTTAATTGAAATGGACAAACTTCATGACAGAAATCACATCATTGAAGTTTTCAACTGTTCCTTTTATAAATTCTCTTAGAATATATAAGGATAAGGGTGGCAATAACCCAATAACCTAGCAGGTAGATGTTTTCTCCCACAATGCACTCCCGTTAGGTAAATATTGTATTTTTCCACCTCATGTATTCCCATTAAGCGAAATAGCCCCATGCTATGTACCTTTGTATTATGCTCCGAATCTAAGGCTTGGAGAAAAGTTCTTTGCTTCTCTTCAATACAAAAATTGCTGAGTGACAAAGAGGGTAGATGGCTTCAGCTTTCTTTCTCTGCCTCCCACATGGTGCTAAAATCTATAGGTGATTGGCAATATTATTTTTGATCTTGGTAACACTGAACTCAGTTTGCAGTTCTCATTCAGAGACAGGTGCTTCAAAGACAAAGTTGTGCGGCAAGTGTATGTGGTGTTTTTTAGCCTTTAGAACATTTTTTTTAAGATACCTAATGAGCGGACAACAGTAAAAGGCAAAATGACCAACTTCGTGAAATAATTTGATTCGGAAATTATCTCAAGTGACGGTTCTGCTCTTTGTAAAAAGGAAAACAAATTCCAAAAGCATCTTTGATATCTTCACTTGCTATTGATAGCATATGTTTATATTCTTAACGTAAGACTGCAAAAAGTTATGTTGTCCATTTTTTGTAAGAGCATGTTTTGAATTTTTTAGTGCCTGTATTAATGATTTGTAGTGGCTTTTTGCCTGCCTATTTTGAATTTTTCAAGTGCCTATCATCCGGGCTCTACTTATTAGAAGTAACATAATAAACACAATATTATATTCATATTACTGTAAATAAAACGACGGCAAATACTAGTCAAAATTCCACGCTCCGCCACTGATCTCTATGGAAATACATAAGGGTGGCAATAATAAATAAATAAATAAATATATATATATATATATATATATATATATATATATATATGCATATTTGTGTGTGTTTTCCCAAGAAAAATTCTGAATATGTCATAAGATTGAACGAGAAATTCAAGTTAATGTAATTTATAAACGATCATATTGTCGCTGCAAGGATAAATATATGTTGGGCCTACTGTGATGATTGTTTTCATAGATGAAACAGAGTAGACAACCAGCAGAAAATATGCCAACACAAAAATAAAAATTCATTGCACACCCAAGCATTTTCACATATTCTTATTACAAAAAAAAATCAAGATCACTTGATATATTTCAGTCACTGTTATTGGAAATTCCATCCGAGTACGGAATTATGATATATATTCTACCATTTTAATAGAAACGTGGTAACGTAACGAACTAAATAATTGCATACAGAGTTATATTAATTTGGTGTACACTAACTTGCGTAATTTCTCACATAACTACCATTTTCCCAATTAACGAGCTAAATAAAGTACACAAACAGCAATCGAACGTCAGGATTCTAACAAATGATCATACAAATATGCTCATAAAATTGTATTTTGAAGATAGTATGAATGCTAGGAAATATGCACGTTAAATCGCCTCTAGGCAAAAACAAGAGTAAAATGTCTGGCTCAACTACACTTCTACTAGCGCTTGATTTTTCAGTTATATTGTTGTAAACTATAACTCTTCTTCTGTATTTACTAACATTGGTTAATATTTTAAACTTTTTCAAACAATTTTATAGCATTATTAGACAATTTTCAAGTATTTATTTAAAAATGCAAATCACAATATTACGACAGTGTTAGACAATATTGTAATGCTAACTGCTATTTTCTCCACAGAGAGTATTACTTGGTCTATGATATTTCTATCGTTGTTTTGTGTTATCGCTGGTTGGATAAGCTTAAGTAGTGTACACCCATTTCTAATACATATTTGGTAATATCAATATTAATAATATATTTTTTTAACATAGATTTGGGGATTTATTGCAAATATTGGTCATTTAAATTTCATAGCGACGGATAATAATCAAGGAAGATAATCGATATGTCGTTGGATTGTGGGTTATCGCTGGCTCAATATATTCTGGCGCATGCGCACTGTACTTCTATAGGCCCTGGGGGTCCGTTTATCGGGCCCCAGCTGTGCTCACAACAGTAACAGTGCGCGTCCCCGGGCGGCGGATAGGGGAACGGTCGGTGGTTTGCTTGCACTCATCCCGGCTAGGTCCAGACCGGACCCGCGGGCCATTTGTGAGGTCGTCGGGACTCGAGCGACCTGATGCACTACATAGCTCGTGCTGCGCCCACTTCAGCAGCAAATCGCGTCCCCTCGGTGGCGTAGTGGGGAAAAGGTCGGTGGATCTGCTAGTCAGTCCTCCCTTCCAAGTCCGATGGACTCGCGGACCATAAGTGGGGTCAACAGGAGACGAGCGCCCTGTTGTACTAAAGCTCAAATGCCCCGGCCCACAACGGGGGCAGCGGCCGTCGTGGCGAGGCGGTAGGAGATTGTGGAGATCAGCAGCTCCCTTCTCTTGGTTTATCCCGAGGACCTTTGTGGGGGCACCATGGGCGATGAGCTCCCTGGATGCCTACATTGCTCAGTGGGCTGACTCACAGCAGCGGCACGACTAGGCTTAGTCTTGCGAACGGGCTGGTTGGGACAATACCGGGCGTAATGCTGGGAATTACCACCAGGTCGATAAGCTCGGGAAAGGAGTAAGCGCGGTCTCCAGGGTCTCGGACTTAGCGCTGACTCTGGAACCGAGTGACCCAAGGACAATCTGTGAGGTCGTCAGGAGTTGAGCGACCTGACGTACTATAGCTCAGGCTGGACCCACTTCAGCAACCAAACACGTCCCCAGCTGGTGCACTGGGGGAAAGATCGGTGGATCTGCTAGACAGTCCTCCCGGTTAAGTCCAAGGGACTCGTGAACCATTAGTGGGGTCGGCAAGAGTTGAGCGCCTTGTCGTACTAGTTGCTCATCTGTTGGAGCTTGCGAGCTCCGTGCTGGCCCACAACAGCTGCAGAAGGCGTCCCTGGGGGCACACCAGGGCTCGGCTCGGACCAGTCCAGCGGGGAGCTACTGTACTGGTTCCTGGCTTGGCCTACGGGCCCGTCGACAAACTGTGGGGTCGCCAGGAGATGAGCACCTGGATGTACTAAAAGTCTCACACTGTTGGGCTTGTAGCCCTAGCCGGTCTCACAACGGCTGCAGGACACGTCCCTGGAGGCAGAACAGGGGAATGGTCGGTGGATCTGCGACAGCAGTCCTCCCGGCTAGGCTCATGGAGCCCGTGGACCAACTGTGGGGTCATCAGGATTGAGCGACCTGATGTACTATGTAGCTCAGCAATTGCCCAGAACTGCGAACTCCAACACTCTCTCCCTGGGGTGTTGGTTTAAGGACCGTGAACTTGAATGTGGACGCGAAGTTAGGATAGGGAGGACTAGAACTAGGACTTGGGAGTATGGTCATGACGACCGAGGTATCCCAAGGGGTGGACGGCAGGGCCTAGATGTACTTCTATAGGACTTTGAAAATATTTGACGCTAGTTTAAGTGCAGTTTTCCAAATGCTTGCCTCTAGCGGAAATACATTTATACATGTTCGCAAGAACATACTTAGAATATGCTTAGAAATGAGTAGTAAGTTTGAAGATACGTAAGTGATTATCAACAGTAGTAGAGTGAAACTATTAAATAAACTAGTGTACGTTAAACGATGAATTGCCAATTTAAGGGTAAAGGGCAAAGCATAAAAGCGTGATTAGAACCCCGAAGAATATATAGATATGGCTTGTACGAGGAAGGCAAGAGAAATAGCATTAATTTAATTACAAGTTAACCTATCTAATTATCAAAACATTTTTCCTTTCAGATTTGAAATGATGTTTCCAAATGATTATGCGACGCTTGATCCGTTGTCAAATGATACTATTCTGAGCGACATACAAAAACTAGTTCTCGAGATGATAAACGAAGCTGAAAATGTAGTGAAGACCGGTGGAGATTGGAATTCGAAACTGACTGAAATTACATCTAAAGTATGGGAAACAAAAAGTAAAATTCTATCATTACCACGTCATCGGATAGAAGAAATAACTCCTTTGGCTATTGATGTGGTGGATAATATTATAAAGAAAAAAGCGCAAAATTGTATAGGGACCGTAAGATACATGCAATTGTGCGAACGATTACTATGGATGGTAATTATGTTATCGTCAACGGAAGTTGACATTTCCAAATTTAATTGTTTTTTACACAATCAGTTTTGATAGCAGCACTGAGATTTCAGCAAAATATAACAACTCTTAAGATTCCAGAAATAAACAATTCAGTTTTAATTGAACATCTTAGATTTAGAGTAACGCAAATCTCAAATTTAAAATGTTTTGACTTTCAAAAGTCTTGAACTGACGAAATTTTACAAACAATATGCAGGAATTGTCCTCGCATTTTAGTGTTACTTGTTAATTGTTCTAAAGGAATCACAGACAAAAGTGTGCCATTTCTGTCGAGTCTTGCTAAATTAAAAATACTTAACATTAATTCAACTTCCATTTCTACGAATGGATATAGGGAAATTATTTCTCGATTAAAGTATCTTCATAACATATGTTGGAATAATGAGGGAGATGATCTTATTGCCGATATTGAAACGCAGGATTTAAGTAAAATAAAATATTTTGCCGGTAATTTCAGTTCATCTGAAACTCTGGTGACAAAATGTCCTAATATTATTTCACTGTGTTTGATTAAAGTTGAAACAGATTTGATATCATTATCAGCGTTGAAATCTTTGGAAGTTTTACGTATGTTTTATTTAAATTTCAGTAACTACAATGTAAGACATTTATTTCCAAACATTGCTCACATCAAAGAATTAGAGTTTGGTCAAATTGATCAATTGGATATCTGTTTGCTAATAAAAAATTGTGTTTTTCTGAAAAAACTGACAGTGCAAAATTCAGTATTTACTGAAAATGAAATGGTAATCAATCCAGCATCGGAACATTTCAGTAGTCTGCGTAATTTAACTCTGATTTCCAACACAAATTATCATTGGTATGCTAGCAACGTCAAGTACTACAACAATCTGAGTAGTCTAACTTCTGATATCGAGGACGTTTTAGTTGACCAATATTTTGATGATGTACTTTCAAATAATGGTTTCAAAAATTTGGAAACTTTTATTTTTACAAAATCAAAAAATCTTAATATCCGTACGGCCCTTCGGTTGATGAAATCTTGTCCAAAACTTAGAGTTCTCGGTAAACTGGGATCATGGGGTGGTATGAATGACGTCTATATTAAATATATTAGAAACATGGTAAAAATGAAGAAGTACAATTTAGAACTTAGAATATAAGAAAGTTGAAACTTTTTATACAGTCATTTAGACAATTCCTATAAAAGTGAAAGTTAACTGTACCGAGAAAAAAATTAAGAACTTGCACTGCTGACAAAATGAAATGCAGATATTCGTGTACGATATAAAATTATGCATATTGAATCAACTCAGTTGTTTTATTATAGCAATCTTTTTAAACTTATTTTTTGTAATAAAATATATGATGTAAATAAACATTAAAATGTAATACAACTCAGACACGGTTTATAGCTTGTACATAATTAAATCTTTAATTGTATTGACACATTTACACATTGTACTAACTGATTAATGTTATTTTAAGAATCTTGAGATAGTATTTAATTACGTATTTTTAAGAATAAAGGTGATATAAGAAATCTATCCTGATATTCTATATCCTGATATATTCAGATGAATATGGTTAATATATTTCATTAATAATTCATGAACAAGTTTACAGTGTATTACCATTTATCACATCTTTCTGAGACCAATATTCTGCGCCCTTTTCCCCAATTCCTTCCAGTCCCGGTCTTGTAATCCATCTTTATCCATCGCTTTCTTTATGTGCACACATTTAAAACAGTCATACAAGCAACATAAAAAACGAAAATGAAGGTTTAAAATCAAAGATGAAGTATCAAATAAGCTTCCCCGTACTTAAGTATTTGTTTGCTTTTTAAACTCGTTTTTTAACATTATCATTAACTCCACCATTGCCGGTCCCAAGTTCGGATAAGAAAGAAGGAGGGGAGGGGTAGTAACTCGGTGAAAAACCTAGGTTCAGCTCACCCGGCTGATAGTACCCTGTAAGGTTCACTAGGCAGGGTTGCGGTGAAGACCCCATCGGCTCACGATACAGCAGAGTTGGAGAACTACGGTATGGCACAGGCGGCGAATGAGGCAATAAAGAGTGGATCGGACTCTTAGCTGCAGTGAAAGCAACTGATCTGTGGTAGACTCCAGAAAAAGTCTCTTGTCCTCCAGGTTAGGAGTTGATGCCATGGGTCAGCTCTTCATACATTGTAAAAGAACTTAATGCTAAAAACCAAAACTGTATATTTTGGTTGAGGATACCTGTGTATGTAACAGAAACAGTCCTGAAATGAAAAAAAAAAAAAAAAAAAAAACCTTCTGTTTTCGAAAATTTACTACAGCCAAAATGGACTAAAAACGTAGGGCACATTACATTAATAATTGAATGTTTTTACAATTTTATACGACAAATGAAAATTGCAACACTAAAATTCTTCTTCTTCTTCTTCCTTCCAAGTATTAGGCCGAGGCCTGTTACGATCCTATAGAAAATTTTCCCTTATGGGAAATTCTCGTATAAGACTTGAAAGCATAATAGTAGTCCCTTCGATTGGTTGCTGGCCAAAGGAAGGCAAGACCAGTGATGGGGCTGCCATCTTATAGCCTCTGGTGAGGCTTTTCTGGAGAAGAAAAGAAAATAAAGGAAAGAAGAAATGGAAAAAAGGAAGGACTCCCTAGCCCTCGGATGCCCTAATAGCGTTGGGGTCGAAAAAACAAGAATTAACCAAGAGAGGTTAGAAGTAAAGTTAAAAGCGTGCAAAACACAAGTAAGTGGAAGAAATGTTTTGCACAGCTTGGGCACCTTGTGGTCGCCATCCACATATCCCCTAGATGAGGACCCCTGAGGGGCACTAAAGTTATGACTTGTTAATAATTTGTAGAAGATACAGGAGCATTAGGGCAACAGGTTAAATTTATATTCGTGGATTTAGAAAAAAAAATGATAGTGTACCATTGTCTAAATTATGGAATATGTTAGGATATAAAAAAAACAACAGGGATTTTAATAAGTAAAATATAATTTATGCATAATGGCGCAATATCAAAAGTAAAAAACAAGAAAAATCTTTCAGATAATATCATGGCCTGCGACAAGGTTGTATGTCTCCAATGTTGTTCAAAATTTATTGATAAAGATCCTTGAAAGTATATAAAGGAGATTTTTTTAATGTGTTCATTGGTGAAGAAATTGTATATTCATTCTTATTTTGCGGATGACCATGTGATAATAGCTCAAGAATATAATAGAGTACATGTTTAGAAAACTGATTTAAGATGAATGGCGTTTAAAAATTGATTTTGAAAATACATTATATATGGGATGCTGTGAAAAAAACAAGACATTTAATCTTGCAAGATAGAAAAAAATCTGGAACTCATGTTCTTTGTAGGTATAATTTTCTGAGAAATGAACAAGTTTACTGCAAACCTTTTTTTTGAATATATTTAAATGCTTCCGCCAACCATCTTTTTGCTCAAATTGACACAGGAAAAAGGGTCAGTAATTAGTTTATGAAACAGCTGAGCCGAACAGTCTACCAGATTTCCTAAACCATGTTTATGTTAATCCTCACCGGAGTGCAGCAAGCAACCAACTTCTTAGCATATATATATATAAATATATATATATATAAATATATATATATATATATATATATATATATATATATATGATAGGGGGAAAAAAAGTCAATCACGGGACACTAACTGGAAAAATAATTACATTACAAGAAAATGCCTTCAATACGTTTTAGTTAGTTGTGTACCGATAACGTAGAATTCAAGAGGAAATTTTATTCCATAAATTATTATGTTGTGTACAGTCCGTAGCGTAGTGGTTAAGGCACTGAGCTACAAGCCGGAAGGTCGAGGGTTCAAGTCCCGGTGGGGTCAGGATTTTTAAACTGACCCAAACCTTCTGGCGGCACTATGGCCCTGGGGTCGACTCAGCCTCTAACGGAAATGAGTACCAGACGCTTGTTCTGGGGGGTAAAGGCGGCCGTCACGCAGGGCTGACTACCCGGCTGACATCAAGTGCCGATTGTCCAGAAATAGTGGGAGCCTTAACCTCCTACTGCCCCAAGGGCCTCCTGAGGCCTGTAGTGGGATTATTTTACTTTACTTTACTTTACTTACAGTAATTTTTAAACGATTTCCGTGACTCACTGACCATGGCTTGCAGTTAACAATTATAGGACACATTGAAAGTATATTGAACATTAGAATGCAATTCATATTACGTATTAAAATTACGACTAGAGAGGACCAAAGTATGGTTTAACAAAAGAGTTTGTAAAATAAAACGAATTAATATGACCAAATCATTAAACAAAAATTGGTAACAGTTTTGGGTGTTTTTATAGGTTTGGAAAATGATAACTTCTAACACTAATATTAGATTAAAATAATACACTTTTGGAACATTGTCGTATAGAATCACAAAATTTGTACCTTAAAGATATATTTCTTCCACATATTATTCCTTTCCTTCCCTGCGTCAATTTTCAAACTTTCACCTCGGTATGACATTTTCATGGAATCGCTCAATAAAACTAAAATAACAACAACCAGCAATAATAACAATAATCATAAAAACAATTATATTAATTATTATTATTATTATTATTATTATTATTATTATTATTATTATTATTACAGTAATAACAGTATAATGATAGTCATAATAAATAGTATATATATATATATATATATATCTATATATATATATATATATACAACACTGGCCATAGGGACCAATGAGGAAGACCAAAGCATCGGTGGAAAGATCAAGACCATCTTCGCTAGGTTTACCGTACAGGCCACATTGACTAAAACGAAATTTGTTCATGATGATTATATGAATATATATATATACACACACACACAAAAAAACCAAAAAAAAAAACACTCACATGGTTACTATCATTTGATTGAGGAAAAAAAAAAACCGCCAAGATATCCGTCACGTTATACCGCTCATATCAAACAATATTAGACATATCGCTCCTCAACATTAAAATTTCTGTCGATAAAGAGAATATTCTGAACGCACCCCGATATAAAGCTGACAAACTATTTTCGTTCTTTAAACATTCCTCCCAGAGAACGAGTGCAGATAATAGCTTTGAATACCGCTAGTAACGAGTGTCACCGGAAAAATAGGTAACAATTGTTTCTGTTAAATATTTAATACAAAATACATACTTCAATAAATCAGAGTTCATTTACATTCTTTATTTTATTATAAATTCTGGCATCAAATTTAACAGTGGATGAGTTTAATTCCATGCTTTAGAGCTAGAAAAAAAAATAAAACTCTTAGGTTCGATTTTCAGGCCATATTCCTGTTCTTCTTAATCATAATTTGTAAGATTTTGATCCTGTTTACGGTATTTCGAAATTCAGTCCCCGGAGGAAGACGTACTGGATGTGCATTCACTATCTATCCATCTCTTGGCTGGTCTTCCTCTTGTTCTTCTCCCGTCTATTGGTCTATCTTCTTTAGCTCTTTTTGCAAGTCGCTTGTCTTCCATTTTTCTATATGACCCTTTCAATATTTTCGTCTATCTATAATAAATTTACTTATGTATTCCATAGCCTGTCCAAGGCCAGGTTGAAAAAAAGGATGAGGGGGGAGGAGTAACACCTCGTAAAAACCTTGGTTCAGCTTGCCCAGCAGATACTAACCTCAACGGCAGATACATCGGAAGAGGAGACTTTCGGTACTGTGTACGCGACCGAAGAGGCAACTCTACATCTACTCCCTTGTAGATTGACAAACGGGCGGATGGGTTACGTTAGTCCTGCAAGACAACCCATCTAGGAGAGAGAACTCCGAAATAAAACGGGGCAGGACTGAGCAGTGGAGATGGGTGAAAGCTCCTAGGGAGGAAGCCCCGAATAATAAACCCGCCATGAAAACGGGCTAGAAACCTACTTCAAGTTGTATCTTATACATTGCTCGCAGTCCCAAGAATCAGGCCATGTTAAAACTTGCAATTTACGTGCCTAATATGTATACCGGTAGCTAACAAGCCACAATCTCGAGGAAACCTCATTACGAACAACATATACAAGCTATTGCTTTTATTTATGTAAAATGTTGACTATTTTGAATTTCAGGATATTCTGCTCATTTGTATGAACATTTAAACCGTTTTTGTCTCAATACTATATTACATTACCCTTCATCGTCTTCTTCACTTCTTGGTTTAGGCATTAATTGCGTGTTTCGTCTTCACTAATAGATCTAAGAACATCTCTTCCGAGGACGTCCGGCATCTCTTCTTCCTCTCGAAAAGTAATAAAAGATTTTATTTGGTAGTCTTTCATTCCATTCTTTCTACATATTTTTTCCCTTCATCTTCCACACTATATTCTTGTAAAACTGTTATTCTACGCAATTCTTCTCTCTTTACTAACTTTTGTAGTATTTTAAACGATACTCGTAACATTCTTTTACACTTTTTACGTATTTATTTATTTACAAGAAACACTGTAACTTTACATTTTTAGACAGCATTGCAATGTTCACTAGCTATTTTCGCTCCTATTCTAATGTTACCATGATCAATCATTAAAATGCACTATATTTGTTGTGTTAGTGCCATTTTTGTTACGTTAGTGTATATCAGAATAGTGTACAGTTGCGTAAATTATATGCATGTAATTTATTTTGTTGGTTACGAAGGGAGTAGCAGTATACATGCATTTCGAAGACACGTTTGGGAAAAAGTTGCGAGAAAATTGAATGAGACGTAGATATAATTTTAATCTAAAATGGCCATATTTACAATGGATAACATGCATTAGTCATTGATCAAACGGAATAGCCAATTTACCTCTATCAGCTGCGGAGGGTCGATGTTAGCACTATTAGCGCGGCTCACACTTTCAAAGTTAGAATCAAACTCTTTGATATTTACGAGTAATTAAAACGAAACAGTAATACCGGAACGATATACAACAATGCATTGATGAGTAGTCTAAATGTTGTAAATAAAGTTACTTAATAATGTATACGTTGCGTATATACTACAGCATTACAAAACTATACTATGTGTTTTAACTTTTTTAAATCCCTACATTGTTAGCCGATTTCCGAGGCTTACATGGAACGAACCTTGAGAAACGGTTGCGCAGGCGCATTCAATCAGATCCGTAGTAAATCGTTCTGCATTTCAAGCCGAGTAGTAGGCTGCCCAATTATAATCTGTAGCTGACCTGTTGGCACTCTAGAATGGGGTTAACAGCGAGATTTCAGTTGATCCGAGTAAGCCCTGTGTACACAAAGAGCTTCTGAGCGTATTAAATACAATAATTAAATCACTAAATATTATCATGGGAGAGGAATGTTCTTGAGTTTTGAAGACTTTTTAAAGTCAATCCTTTTCCTGCCGAAGCTTTGTTGAAAAGAAAACAGTTATAAACCAAGTCCTAATTTAAATGGCATTATAAATCAAACAAAAAGAAAAGTGTGTGGTACAATGAAGGCATGATGGTTGGTATCAAGACATACGGCTGCAGGAAGTCATGTTCCCTTTATTGTTAGTCCTACTTTGTATTTTCAACGGAGAAAAATGTTTGGACAACAAAGGGGTTTCTGATGTAAATGCTTTTCATGTGCTGAGAAAGTCGTAAACTATACGAAGTATATGTTAACTATGGAAAGTGCTACACGATTTTGGAAACACTAGAATTGAAGAGTCTCGAAGCCGGGCTATCAAAATGAATACGCATAAGCTTAACGAAAACATTAAAGCAAACAGGTACATAGTTAGCTGCCTAATAGACACTGCGTTTCTTAGCCGAACTTGGGGTGACATTTAGGGGCCATGTAGAAAACTCCGAATCTAACAAAGGAGATAGGGCCTAATTTTATTAAATTGCTGCTCTATCGATGAGAAATTAAGAAACAATTCGGAAATTTCTAGTGTGTTCGTTGGTACATCATATGATATTCAAAACTACTTAATACTTTCTATGTCCGCTACTTTATTCAATTCAATAAAACAAGATATCTCATCCTTAGTACCTTTAATAGGCGACGCGACTATCGCCGTACATAGTTCACTTATTAGCTCTAGAAACCACCTGGAAGTGGAGACGAATATCTGTGTTTTGAAATCATGCATTTATATATTTAATTAACTATTAATTTGTCCAATTATCCACTTGGATTTGCGAAGTCCTATACATATAGTAGTTTATTGTATTTGACACCGGTAACATTGCATGTATTTTGTTAGGAAGTTCCGATTCCGATTGAGGGTCTTTCCACTTTTCAGCGGTTGCCCTTTTACCAGCCGGCTGCTGGCCCTTCACATCCACATGTGTCAATCACAGAGGTAGATGAGCAACAGCCAGTGTAGGGGTGACATGTGGTTAGCATGTCGAGTCCAGCAGCCGTTATAGCTGGTTCCTCAACCTGGAGCCGCTACTTATTGTAGCTACCCAATTGCCTCACGATGCTGGGTGGGCACCGGTCCCATACTGGCCGAAATACCATGAGAAAATTTCTTTCCCCATGGAGACTAGAACCAGCGCAAGTCCCGTAGCTCTGCGCCAAGGCTTTCTACCTTAACCGCTCGGCTACAGCGCGGGACTGTTTGGAAGCTCATTTACTTATTAGTAGAGACCGGATGTTAGGGAAAATGCCTATAGTCATTCATTATAGGTATTGTAAAAGTGACTTCATATAAGTTAATACCAACGACCCTAGAGTCATCTTCCAGAAGTTCATTTTGCCTACAAATGCCTATTTCAGCTTATTATGCCTATAAATACCTATTTGCATTTTTTTCCGAAATTAACTCGGTATTCTAATGAAATCAATTGAAATGGACAAACTTCATGGCACAAATCACATCATAAAAGTTTTCAACTGTTCCTTTTATAAATTCACAAAAATATTTTAGGATAAGGGTGGCAATAACCCAATAACATAGCAGGTAGATGTTTTCCCCCTCAATGCACACCCGTTAGGTTTATATTGTATTTTTCCACCTCATGAATTCCCATGAAGCGAAATAGCCCTATGCTATGACATTATGTATTATGCTCCGGCTGTAAGGCTTGGAGAAAAGTTCTTTGTTTCTCTTCAACACAAACATTGCTGAGTGACCAACAGGGTAGATGGCTTCAGCTTTCATTCTCTGTCTCACATCTGGTGCTGAAATCTTTAGGAGATCGGCAATATTATTTTTGATCTTGGTACCACTGAATTTAGTCTGCAGTCCTCATTCAAACAGGTGCTTCAAATACAAAGTGGTGCGGCAAGTGTATGTGGTTTTTTTAACCTTCAGAACAGTCTCTTTATGATACCTAAAGAGCGGAAAACAGTAAAAGACAAACTGACCAACTTCGTGAAAGAATTTGGTGCGGAAATTATCCCAAGTGACGGTTCTGCTCTTGGTAAAAAGGCAAAACAAATTCCAAAAGAATCTGTGATATCTTCACATGCTGTTGATAGCATATGTTTATATTCTTAACGTAGGACTGTAAAAAGTTGTTGTGCATTTTTTGTAAGACCATATTTTGAATTTTTTAGTACCTATATTAATGATTTTTAGTGCCTTTTTTAACTGCCTGTTTTGAATTTTTAACTGCCTATCATCAGGACTCTACTTATTAGAAATAATATAATAAACACAATATTATATCCATATTACTGTAAATAAAAATGACGGCTATTACTAATTGAAATTCCTAGCTCCGCCACAGTTCTCTATGGAAATTATATATATATATATTGTTAATGTTTGTTGCAAACTGATAGTCTATAAGTCCATAGTCATTTATATTTATTAATTTTAAATCATGTTAGTTACTTTGCTTGGTAGGAGATAACCCACAACGATGAGCATAATTCTCAAAATGAATGTATATATAAAGGGCTTCCAATATAAATCCGGACCGGCCTCACGGAGTTTCACCCGGCACGCAGTGCTCTCTCTTCCTCCCGCAATTCACCCTGCCTGCCACCCGTCCTTGAACTGTTTCTTACCTTATAGAAAATGCTGGAAATGTTGTCCTCCCGTGCACGTGCTATGGGATCACGTTGGTTTAGACAATGAACACGTGTACACTTGTAAGGTTTGAGTTTTAACAATTTTGTTGCTGTATGTGCAGAAGATACTGAAATCCCAACTTGTGCTAATTTCGGTAATGATTTTTGTGGTGAACGTTCCAAATTTTCGCCAATTTCGTCTAATTTTTCTTCGGTGAGAACCGTACGCCTTCGCGTATTTTTCTTATTTTGTACTGAACCAGTGGTCTCAAATTTAGTCACAAGATCGTGGATTGTCGATCTGGAAGGAGGTAATTGTCCAGGGAAGTTCCGAATAAATTCCTCGCGAACGCGACGAGCTGATTCGTATTTATAATAACATATACACACATAAATGCGCTGCTCTAATGTCAGCTGACGTCTCATCTTGTCGAACGATAGTAAACTGACTAGTTCAAGGACGAGCGGCTGGCAGAGTGAATGCGGACGAGGAGAGAGCGCTGCCTGACGGGTGAAACCCCGTGAGGCCGGTCCGGGTTTATATTGGAAGCCCGTTACATATGTATGTGTATTCCCAAGAAAAATTCTCAATATGTCATAAGATTGAATGAGAAATTCAAGTTAATGTACTTTATAAATTATCATATCGTTGCTCCAGGAAAAATAGCCTACATCTTGGGCCTACTATGATGATTGTTTTCATAGATGAAACAGAGTAGACAACCAACAGAAAATATGCCAACACAAAATTAAAAATTCATTGCACACCCATGCATTTTCACATATTCTTATTACAAAAAAAAAAGATCACTGATACATTTCAGTCGCTGTTATTGGAAATTCCATCCGGGTACGGAATTATGATATATATTCTACCATTTTAATAGAAACATGGTAACATAACGAACTAAATAATTGCATACAGAGTTATATTAATTTGGTGTACACTAACTTGCTCAATTTCTCACATAACTCCCATTTTTCCCAACTAACGAGCTAAATTAAGTATACAAACAGCAATATAACGTCAGAATTCTAACAATTGATCATAAAAATATGCTCATAAAATTGTCTTTTGATATTAGTATGAATGCTCGGAAAATATGCAGGTTAAATCGCCTCTAGACAAGAACGACAGTAAAATGTCTGGCTCAACTACACTTCTACTAGCGCTTGATTTTTCAGTTATATTGTTGTAAACTATAGCTCTTCTTTTGTATTTACTAACATTATTTAATATTAAAAACTTTTTCAAATAATTTTATAACATTATTAGACAATTTTCAACTATTTATTTAAATATGCAAATCACAATATTATGAAGCTGTTAGAATAATATTGTGATGCTAACTGCTATTTTCTCCACAGAGTATATTATTTAGTCTATGCTTTTTCAATCGCTGTTTTGGGTTACCGCTGGTTGGATCAGCGTTAGGGAGTGATAAATAGGTGTACACCAAATTTTAATAAACATTTGGTAATTTCAATGTTATTAATGTATTTTTAACATATATTTGGGGATTTATTGCAAATATTGGTCACTTAAATTTCATAGCGACGGATAGTAACCGAGGAAGATAATCGATATGTTGTTCGATTGTGGGTTATCGTTGGCTCTATTAACTCAGGCGCATGCGCACTGTTGTTCTATAGGACTTAGAAAATATTTCGCGCTAGTTTAAGTGCAGTTTTCCAAATGTTTGCCTCTAGCGGAAATACATTTAGACGTGTTCGCAAGAACATACTTAGAATATGCTTAGTAACGAGTAGTAAGTTTGAAGATGCCTAAGCGATTATCAACAGTAGTAGAGTGAAACTATTAAATAAACTAGTGTACGTTAAACGATGAATTGCCAATTTAAGGGTAAAGGGCAAAGCATAAAAGTGTGATTTGAACCCCGAAGAACATATTGATATGGCTTGTACGAAGAAGGTAAGAGAAATGGCATAAAATTAATTAGAAGATAACCTATCTAATTATCGACACATTTTTTCTTTCAGATTTGAAATGATGTTTCCAAAAGATTATGCGACGCTTGATCCATCGTCAAATGATACAATTCTGAGCGACATACAAAAACTAGTTCTCGAGATAATATACGAAGCGGAAAATGTAGTGAAGACCGGTGGAGATTGGAATTCCAAAATGACTGAAATTACATCTAAAATATTGGAAACAAAAATTAAAATTCTATCGTTACCTCGTCATCGGATAGAAGAAATAACTCCTTTGGCTATTGCCGTGGTGGATAATATTATACAGGAAAAGACGGAAAATTGTATGGGGAGCGTCAGGTACATGGAATTGTGCACAAGATTATTATGGACGGTAATATATTCATCTTTAAGGAAAGTTGACATTTCGAAATTTAAATCTAATATTACACAATCAATTTTAATCGCATTACTGGAATTTCTACGAAGTGTAACAACTCTTAAGATTCCAGAAATAAACAATTCAGTTTTAATTGAACAACTTAGATTTAGAATAACGGGACTCTCAAATTTAAGATATTTTGACTTTAAAACATTATGTACTGACGAAATTATACAATCAATATGCGAGAATTGTCCTCGCGTTTTAATATTATTTGTTAATTGCTCTAAAGGAATCACAGACAAAAGTGTGCCATTTCTGTCGAGTCTTCCAAAATTAGAAATACTTAATATTAATTCAACTTCCATTTCTACAAAAGGATATAGGGAAATTATCTCTCGATTAAAGCATCTTCATAACATATGTTGGATTAATGAAGGAGATGATCTTATTACCGATATTCAAACGCAGGATTTAAGTAAAATAACATATTTTGCCGGTAATTTCAGTTCATCTGAAACTCTGGTGACAAAATGTCCTAATATTATTACACTGTGTTTGCTTGAAGTTGAAACAGATTTGTTATCATTATCAGCGTTGAAATCTTTGGAAGTTTTACATATGTTTTATTTAAATTTCAGTAACTACAATGTAAGACATTTATTTCCAAACATTGCTCACATCAAAGAATTAGAGTTTGGTCAAATTGATCAATTGGATATCTGTTTGATAATAGAAAATTGTGTTTTTCTGAAAAAACTGACAGTACAAAATTCAGTATTTACTGAAAATGAAATGGTAATCAATCCAGCATCGGAACATTTCAGTAGTCTGCGTAATTTAACTCTGATTTCCAACACAAACTATCATTGGTATGCTAGCAACGTCAAGTACTACAACAATCTGAGTAGTCTAACTTCTGATATCGAGGACGTTTTAGTTGACCAATATTTTGATGATGTACTTTCAAATAATGGTTTCAAAAATTTGGAAACTTTCATTTTTACAAAATCAAAAAATCTTGATATTCGTACGGCCCTTCGATTGATCAAATCTTGTCCAAAACTTAGAGTTCTCGGTAAACTGGGATCATGGAGTGGTATGGATGCTGCCGATGTTAAATATATTAGAAACGTGGTAAAAATAATTAAATACAATTTAGAACTTAGAATATAAGAAAGTTGATACCTTTTATAGAGTTATTGAGACAATTCCTATAAAAGTGAAAGTTAACTGTACCGAGAAAAAAATTAAGAACTTGCACTGCTGACAAAATGAAATACAGGTATTCGTGTACGATATAAATTTTGCATGTTGAATCAACTTACTGGTTTTATTACGGCAATCTCTTTTAACTCATTTTTTTGTAATAAAATATATGCTGTAAATTTAAACATGAAAATGTATTAGCTTGTACATCATTAAATCTTTAATTGTATTGACACATTTATGCATTGTACTAACTGACCAATGTTATTTTAAGAATCTTGAGATAATATTTAATGACGAATTTTTAAGAATAAAGATGATATAAGAAATCTATCCTGATATTCTATATCCAGATACATTCAGGTAGATATGATAAATTAATTTTATTAATCGTTCATTGACAGGTTTACAGTGCATTGCCATTTATCACATCTTCCTGAGACAAATCTTCTGCGTTCTTTTCCCCAAATCCTCGCAGTCCCTGTCTTGTAATCCTTCTATATTCATCGCTTTCTTTACGTGCACACATTTAAGACAATCATACAATCAACATTACAAACGAAAATGAAGGTTTAAAATCAAAGATGAAGTAGAAAATAAGCTTCCCCGTACATAAGTATTTGTTTTGTTTTTAAAATCATTCTTTATCTGCACCATTGCCGGTCCCAAGTCTGCATAAGAAAGGAGGGGGAGGAATAACACCTCGTTAAGAAAATAGGTCCCGCTGATAATACCTTGTAAGGGTCGCTAGCCAGGATTACGGCGACCCCAACGGCGCATGATAATCAGAGTTGGAGACCTACGATATGGTGCAGACGGCGGATGTGGCAATAAAGGGTGGATCAGAGTCTTTGCTGCAGTGAAAGCAACTGATCTATGGTGGACTAAAAAAAAATTTGTTGTCCTCATTGTAAAAAAAACTTAATGCTAAAAAACCAAAACTGTATATTTTGGTCGAGGATACCTGTGTATGTAACAGAAACAGTCCTGAAATGAAAAAAATTACCTTCTGTTTTTAAAAATTTACTACAGTCTGATTGGACTAAGAAACGTAGGGCACATTACTTTAATAATTGACTGTTTTTACAATTTTATACGACAAATGAAAATTACACGACTGAAGTTATTACTTGTTAATAATTTGTAGAAGATACACGAGCATCAGGTTAAATTTATATTCGTTGATTTAGAGAAAAAAAATGATAGTGTACCATTGTGTAAATTATGGAATGTGTTAGGGTATAAAAAATATAAGTTTTTAATAAATAAAATATAATTTATGTATAACGGCGCAATATCAAATGTAAAAAACAAGAAAAAACCTTTTAGATATCATGGTTTGCCACAAGTTTGTATGTCTCCCATGTTGTTCAAAATTTATTGATAAAGATCGCTGAAAATATATAAAATATTTTTTTGAATGTGTTCATTGGCGAAGAAAATGTATATACATTCTTATTTGCGGATGACCAAGTAATAATGGCTCAAGACTATGATATATAATACATGTTTAGAAAATTGATATAAGATGAATGGCGTTTAAAAATTAATTTTGAAAATACGTTATATATGGGATGCGGTGAAAACAGAAGATACTTAATTTTGCAAGATATAAAAACAAACCACTGAAGGATACAAATAATTTTTATACTTTAGTGTCAAAATGAACCCTTTAATTGGAAAAAAAAATGTAATTCCTCGTGCCAGTTATTTAAATGTGGCGAACCGCACTGAGAACAAAATCACGCATGATTGTTATTAAGTTTATTATGTAATTCGACACATATTTAAGTTATTGCTACGTCTTCGTTTTCACCTGTTTCATTAATATCACTAAATAAATCGAACCGATTGATTTACCCTAAAGGATACTTGCCAATTAAAGGGTTATACAAATCTACACAAAACTATTAAACGAAGGAAAATCAGCAAAAGTAATGCTAAATGGATCATTACGGAATTATAATATTTTTAATTATATATATACAAAGTCTGTAGTACAAAGTCTGGCTGCATTCTATCCTATAGTAATTCTTCCCGAGAGTAGGCCTTTCACTTAGCATTTTCATGCTAAGCTTTGCAGCTTTACTAGAGAATTGTAGGTGTGGTAGCTTGTCGTTGCTTTCCATACCGGTGAAGGATGATGATGATAATGGTCGGGTGATTTTCGGGCACCGTTGGGCCCTAAGCTCCCTGAAATTTGTCTTACAGGTGATGAAACCTCCCCACGAAAAAAAAAAACCCTCAGCCAGCAGCCTGACCGGGAATCGAACCAGGGCCCACTGCGTGACAAGGCCGCACGCTACATCGAGACCACAGCGGTGGGCTCTGGCTACATATGGAGGGGAAACCTGGAAACTGAATCAAAAATTTCGGTCAGTAGGACTTTATAAAATATAAACAATAGCAATGGTATGGGAATGTAAAACTAATGAACGATGAAAAATTACCAAGAAGGGTTTTGAGTTTTGGATTGAATTCCAGCAGAAGAAGAAGTTGGGGGTAAATAAATAATAGTTGAAAAACTAAAACAACACACTTTGTTAGAAAACTGCACTAAAAATGAAAAATAATTTCAATTTCCAACACGTTTGGGATAAAATGAAAGTGGTCAACAAAAAATTCATCTCCAACACATCTAGAATAAAACTAGAGTTACATACAAAAAAAAAATGCCATGAAAAGCCTCGGGTGCTCTATATCAATTAATATATTAGATAATAAACACATATTGGTAAAAGTAAAGTCTCTAAGAAGAAAACGCAAAAACCATAAAAAGCACCCCACGGTTTTGATGGTAAAATTATTATTTTGTAGATAAGTCTAGTTTTATTCTACATGTGTTGGAGATGATTTTTTTTGCAGACCACTTTAATTTTATCCCAAGCGTGTTGGAAATTAAAATTATTTTTCATTTTTTAGTTCCGTTTTCTGATAAAACGTGTTGTTTTAGTATATTTAAACTATTACTTATTTTTTTATTTTTAGTTTAGTTTTCTAATAAAGCGTGTTGTTTTAGTTTTTTAAACTATTATTTATTCTTTTAATTTTTAGTTTGTCATAAACTGGAATCCCACGAAAATTTAATTGCTTAATACTCTTCTAAAAAAGTCCTCCGGGCCGGATTTGAACCAGCGACCTATGGATTACTGAAATTATATACCATTACAGTCCACCGCTCTACCAACCAAGCTCATACAATACAACGATTGACTAAAAAGTCGATAAGTCCGCAACCTATTATACCAGTTTTTATTTTTTTATTTTCTGATGATTCTGGCCAGGATTAAAAAACAAATGAAATTATTGTATTGTCATTGACCCTTTACAAGTATACACAGTTTCAAATCGATCCAATGTTTTTAAGTGGGTGGAAATCGTGATCAAAGATTCCGTTACATAGATACACGTCCATTACATAGACAGATACAGGTCAAGCTAATGTAAAGCGTGTAAAAATGGTTTGTATTAATAAATTGGATCTTCACATTACAATAAAACCCAAATCATTGAACATTTTGGTTTGGCGATTTGGGCTTTATTGATAACGTAAATACAATTATAGTTGATATGCTCCCACCACATTCTTAGCCGACATATAGGGATCTTTTCCTCTGGTATTCCTACTGGAAGTTTCAATGTCTCTCTTTAATTTTCCATTCGTACCACACATCCTTCCCAATACAGTCTAAGAGACTTCACTGTTCTTATTAAGTCTAGTTTCCCCATAAATATCAGGTAGTTCACTATTATGTTTTCTCCATTCACCTATACCTTTCTCTTTGGTCCAAATATTTTTCCAAGGTATTTTCTCATATTTAGATCATTAAATCTAGTAACGGTTGCAAAAGATAGTGAAATGCATTTTATATAACCTCTCGTATCTAAATCCCAACCCCACCTGCTCGTGGTGCAACCTGCCTAAAACAAGCGGGGCTCTGGGGACCGAGTCACGGCGGTATAACCGTTCCATCAAGAGACAGAGTAAATGCTGTATCATAATCGCACCTGTCCAGAGGCCTAAGGTGGCAACCCCACCACAGGACTTGTTCACTTCAGGCCAGTAACCTGTTGTGTGGACTAACCTTACTAAAAAGTCTCAAAGAAGATGTAAAAGGACTGCTCTAAATGATGACCCAACCCGTAACAGACCAGTAGGTCTTTCACATGAAAGGAAGAAGAAGAAGAATCTAGTAACTGATTCAATATAGTTTGGTATGTTTTATTATCCTGTTCTTTGAGCAGATATACAAAGACTTGTCTCGGGATTTTAGTTTCAAATTTTGATTTCTTCCATTTTATAGGTATTATTGGTTTTGGTATTAGCATAAAATGAACCGACACTACTTCTCTTCTTGTGAATTCCCTGTACCTTCCGCAGTTTTTTATTCCCAATAAAAGTCTTTCTACTTCTATCCACGCACGTATATTAACATATGCCTTTGTGTGCAAAACATAATTATTTGTATTTATTATATGTATAAAATTCTAAATTCTAATAGATTTTTAGTATCATTTTTCTTTTCTATTTTCCCCTACAAATACAGTTTAAAATTTGATTACATATTTAGCATTAAAACAATAAATTATAAAACCGTTACAATTTATTTTATTCAATGCAGAAAGAAGCTGTTCACAAAATACATGTTTATTTTTCAGCTACATACCGGCTTGTAAACATTCAGGTTATTATCCTCATTCCAAAATTTGGATTAGTGAAGAAATTAATCTTTTAAAGCCTATCACGAGATGGTAAGCAATTGTATAAATCGTTTGTTTTCTAACAAAATGTGGAAAATAATTCATGATTATATAGGCCTATATAATAATAATAATAATAATAATAATAATAATAATAATTAATAATAGTAATAATAATTAATAATAATAGTAATAATAATTATAATAATAATAATAATCTTTCATTTTTCTGGCAGAGTTAAGGCCATAAGGCCTTCTCTTCCACTCAACCAGCACAAATACAAATAAATATTTGCTAAATGTACATACACACTATACTAACTATAAAGAGTTAAAAATACATTAAATGTTGCAATGTAAATTTCATGCACAAAAAACATTTTATACGACAATAATAATGATGGTAATAATGATGATGATAATGATAATGATGATAATAATGATGATGATAATGATGATGATAATAATGATGATGATAATGACGATGATAATAATGATGATGATAATAATGATGATAATAATGATGATAAAAATGATGATAATAATGATAATAATAATGTTAATAATAATGATGATTGCTGATGATTGATGACGATTGCTGACGATTGCTAACGATTGCTAACGATTGATAATAATGATAGTCTATATAATAATAATAATTGTCTATATAATAAATTATACGAAATTAATATACCAATTAATATGTGTACCTTACACTGGGTAATGATGAAGACGAGGTTAAAGCAAACATAAATTTAGATTTCTTTTACTTCCCACTACCCCAAGGGCCTGTAGTGGGATCACTTTACTCGCTTTACTTCAAAAGTTGCCAATGTCCGGCAGCCCCTTATTTCTTGTGGTAGGGAATTCCAGTTACGAGAAGTGAAGATGGTATATGACATGGAGTGATGTGATGTCCTATGTTGCGGTATATTAAGCAAGAGACTATGTTGTGATCTTGTGTTTAAGTTATGGTTTGAGGATAGATACTGGAAACGGGATGATAAATAATTGGGAATCGAGGTATGTAGGATCATAAATAAGAGAATTATAGAGTATAAATTACTTCTCTATTTTATATATATATATATATATATATATATATATATATCCGGCGTGGAAAGCAACGTGAAGCTATCACACCTATAATTCCCTAGTAAAGCTGCAAAGCATAGCATGAAAATACTACGATTGCAGTGAAAGACCTGCTCTCAGGCAGAATTACTATGGATGGATGAATATATATAATTTTACTAGTATCAATCTTCCTTTCTTTTGATCCTACAGCCCAATATGAACCATCGCTGCATTAATAATCCTCTTCTATATTGTTCTGTCCTTCATTAATAGCTTCCAATTTTTGATGACCCACGATCATTTCCTAGGTCTTCCTCTTATCAGCTACCTTTCCTTTTGCGAATAACATACCTAATATGCCTTCTTGTTATTTTTTATCTGTGCTGTTACATGTCCAATACATCTAAGTCTATTAATTTTGATATATCTCTCTATATTCAGATCATTACATCTTTTTCACAAATCCATTATTATTGTTATATTGTTATTAATTGTATTATTATTTCCTCGACTCCACTTATTGCCATAAAAACAACTTCAAGGAACTTCCATAAAAGTTTCATCATTAATGAAGCTAGTATATTTTATTCTGCATTCAACGTCCATGTTTCGGTTCCATATATCAAAACTGTTTTAATTAAACACCTACGAATAGTGATTTTATATGCTTAAAAATGCATGACTCCTTAATAATGGATGCAGTGCATAATAGTACGAGGGCGGATCGGAAAGTAACGGACAATAATTTTTTTCTGCCTTGGTATTGCAGCTAGAATGTTGAAATTTCACAGATATATAGTTTGAAGTTTTCACTACAGATAGTATTTTTTCTCAGGTGCACCTCTTGCGAGAGAAGCTTGAACTATGCAACAAAGATGGCGCGCATGCTACAGTCGTCCACAGGACGGATCGGAAAGTAATGCACAATATATTTTTTTAAAAAGTTTAATAGTAAAAAAAAAGGAAAAAATCACAAATGAACTTACATCTTTTACCTACTTTTCGACATAGTCACCAACTTTCTCAACACATTTTTCCCATCGTGTTACCAGTTTCAATATGCCCTGTTCGTAGAAGTCCGTTTGGTTGGAGTGTAGCCATCTGCGCACTGCTGATTTCACTTCCACATCTGTCTCAAAGCGTTTGCCGGCCAGGAATCACTAAGGCGAATCACGTGGCGAATCACTAAGGTTCACGCGTCCCTCTTGGAAGAATGTGCACCACCTGGAGACATTGCTACGGTCCATACAATCATCCCCATACACGCCACGCATGTCCCTGTGAATTTCAGTGGGTTTATGCCCTTTGGCCCACAAAAATCGAACAACACTTCTCTGTTCCTCACAGGTGGACGACTGTAGCATGCGCGCCATCTTTGTTGCATAGTTCAAGCTTCTCTCGCAAGAGGTGCACCTGAGAAAAAAATACCATCTATAGTAAAAACTTCAAACTATATCTCTGTGAAATTTCAACATTCTGGCTGCAGTACCAAGGCAGAAAAAAATTATTGTGCGTTACTTTCCGATCCGCCCTCGTATGTTCTGTTTGCTGGTTTTTTCGTACTTAGTTCAACGGCTAAATAATTATAACACGTTAGGCCCTAATAATGAACTAAGACGCATAAATTCCTTGACAATTTCAAAACTAGTAAGTAAAGTAAAGTGATCCCACGACAGGCCTCAGGGGGCCCTTGGGGTAGTAGGAGGTTAAAGCTCCCACTTTATCTAGACAATCGGCACTTGATGTCAGCCGGGTTGTCAGCCCTGCGTGACGGCCGCCTTTACCCCCCAGAACAAGCGTCTGGTACTCATTTCCGTTAGAGGCCGAGTCGACCCCAGGACCATGTTTCAACAGTGGAAGACCGATTCTGCAAAAAATCAGGACCTCAAATTTATAAATAAGAGATTAGAAGGATGCACATCGAAGAGCTGTATAAATCAATTCGACATACTTCGAGGTTGGTCCAGGCCAATAGGCCTAACACATGGTGTTTATGATCATGCTTATTTTGCACATGGTGTTTATGATCATGCTTATTTTGCACATGGTGTTTATGATGATGCTTATTTTGCACATGGTGTTTATGATGATGCTTATTTTGCACTTAATAAATAATTCGAAAAAATGTAATTAACATTTCTTAAAATCTGGATTTCCTAAAAATCCTCAAATACATGAGTTTATAACAAACGATATGAATATTCACAAGAATTTCTGAACATTTATCATATTTTATTTATACAGTGTTGTGATAGTTGAATGTACACAATATTTACTTCAGTGACTAATTCTGTTCCTCGTGACGAGAACCACATTAAAGATTGAAGCGTTCTGTGCGTTCAAGAAATTGGAATACGAGTATGGAAGTTGGGTAAGAATTTTTTTTATTTATTATGTTGTCTACTAAATAATTCTCCATAACACTGAGCAACAAAAAATAAACTTTTGTTTTTGTCTCAGAAAGAAAAATATGTGATTCTGGTAGTATGTTTTCTCCTGAATTCAAATATGATATCGGGGTTTCTCCACCACGCAAGGTTTCCGAGATACAGACATTTATATCTTCAAACACTTTAATATTTTCTACATTCGTAACTACACTATATTCCAACATTCTGACTCAATTAGAAAGTAAGAAATGACGATTTTCTGCTATATTTCGCCTCTTGATGGTCCAACAATAATCGGCCATCATTTTAGGATTCCATTTGCCTTGATATCTATTTTCCATAGCTGAAACCATTTGAGTTAGCTCATTTGGTTTTATTTTACAATGGACAAATGGAAGAAAAAGCGTTTATTAAAAATAATTATTTACATCTATTAATTGAAATTGAAATAAACAAAAGGCTAAACTGCACTTCTACTAGCGCTTGATTTTTCAGTATATTGTTATAAACTATAGCTCTTCTTCTGTATTTACTAACATTATTTAATATTTTAAACTTCTTCAACAATTTTATAACATTATTAGACAATTTTGAAGTATTTATGAACTTTCTTCTCAAATGCTCGTAAAACTTCACCCTTAAAGTAAGTGTCCAAATTTTGTATCCATAAAATATTACCGGGAGAATAACAGTTTTATATATTTTCAGTTTAACGTTTTTTGAGAGGAGTTGGGACGTCAAGAGACTCTGTAATGTATAATAGCACGCATTTCCAGAATTTAGTCTAATTTCTTTGTGCAACTCATTCCTATTTGTAATTATTGTTCCTAGGTATTTAATTTCAGCGCTTCTGCAAAATTTCCCTCATTTTCCATTAACATCCCTTTTCAATTATATAGTGTATTTCTATATGTGAATATATATTTGGTTTTATTGATGTTAATTGCCGATCCAATCCAAAAGATTGCAATGGTTTGGACATACACTAAGAATGCCAAAAGGAAGATTGCCGAATGATATTTTAAATTGGTAGCCACAGGGAACAAGACCAAGAGAAAGACCTAAGGATCGATAGGAGGATGACGTAATTGAATATTTAAGAGAGATGGGGATTTTTGATTTGAAATCTACTGCACAAGATAGGAAGAAATGGCGTAAACTAGTTGAGAAGGCCAAGACATTCCACTGGAAGTTGTAGAGCCTGACGAAGAAGAAGAAGAATATCTTCGTGTTACGTGTTGCTCAATGAAGTATGCGTGTTGGTTCTTAGTATCTCCTTGCTATCGCCTAATAATACTACACAATCACTATGATCTAACAGCTTATTAATGCCATTGGGTTGCAGGCCTTCTTTATCCCTTAAAGATTTTATGACATGCTCTAGTACAAAGTGAAATGGTAGAGGAGATAGTACATCTCCTTGCTTTAACCCTTGTGAATTAAAAAAAATCTACCCTATGTACTCTGTCATTTAGACACATTGGAATAAGTCGTAACGTTTTAGGATTAGCGAAGTCCAGCAAGATTTTATATGTATAACTTTTCCTTCTTAATTAAATTTAATGCCTTTTTTAAATCAGTTGATATACAGTCCCATTATATCCCATTTATTTTCTAAAATCTGTTTACACTAAAAATCTGAACTGTTGTAGACGTGTTTCTTCTAAATTCACATTGATATTCTCTTATTATGTCATCAATATAAGGAATAAGTCTGGATAGTAATATATATATCGGTTGTTTAATGTCTTTGACATCGTCCGATTCCTAATAGCCAATTGTCGGTCCATCCAATCTCCTCGTTGTAGATGTTTCTCCTTCATGTATAAATATGTTCCCTGTCTTCAGGAAGTTTCGTCTTCTTCTGCCTCGTCTTCCTTCAGGTTTCCATTCCAAAACAAAAGAGTATTTTGGTAGTCGATTCTCGTCCATTCGCTGGACATGTCCGTACCATCTTAATAGCTGAGTTTTAACATAATCTAAAATAGGGTCTTCAATCTTCATACTGGAAAAGATTAAGTGCTGAGGTAAATTTTTAACTAGGTTTCAAACATTCGGCTACAGCGTGGAAAATGTTAAAGGGATTGAGAAAAAAACGAGCAAAATAAAACTAACATTCTACTAACAATGTAAACTTATTGAATGGAAATCGACCAGAGTTTCAAGAATATGAAGCTTTTCAACATACATATATAAATAGGTTGAGAATTAACAGCAGAGAATGTAAATACTTAATAGTATTGAAATAAAAACAACAAAGCAATTGCACCAGGAAGAATACATTTGGGAATGTTGAAATATGAAGGACCAAAATTAGTAAAATTATAAGTATAAAAATATTTGGAAAAACTGCACTTAAACTAGCGTGAAATATTTTCAAAGTCCTATAGAATAACAGTGCGCATGCGCCAGAGTTTATAGAGCCAGCGCTAACCCTGAATCGAACAACATATTGATTATCATCCTTGATTACTAACTGTGATTATGAAATTTAAATTACCAATATTTGCAATAAATCCCAAAATCTATGTTAAAATGATATATTAATAATATTAAAATTACCAAAGTTTTATTAAAAATGGGCGTACACTTACTTATCGCTCCCTAACGCTGATCAAACTAGCGATAACCCAAAACAGCGATAGACTAAGTAATATACTCTGTGGAGAAAATAGCAGTTAGCATCACAATATTTCTAACAGTGTCATAATATTATTTGCATATTTAAATAAATACTTCAAAATTGCCTAATAATGTTACAAAAATTGTTTCAAAAAGTTAAAAAAAAATAAATAATGCTAGTAAATACAAAAGAAGGACTATAGTTTACAACAATATAACAGAAAAATCAAGCGCTAGTAGAAGTGCAGTTGAGGCAAATATTTTAAATGGAGATGAAATACTAACATTGATGAAATTGGGATGCATCACTTCCGTATACAAAAAGAGACAGACAATTATATTCGAACTATCGAGGAATTTGTGTAATGAACGTTATAATGAAAGTATTTATGAAAAATGTGAAACGACATAGAAGATCAATACACTGACACTGAGGAACAATGTGGATTTACTGCTGGAAGGTCCTGAAATGATCACATTTTCACACTAAGTATCTTAATGAAATATGTAAGAAAATGTTAAGAAACATAGGATTGTTGTTCATAGATCTGGAAAAGGCATACGATAGTGTCACAGGAAAATATGTATGACGAGCACTAAAAGAAGCATTAATAGATGGAAAACAAACTAACTCATTGGCTCCATCGAACCCATATGTTCATGGCCGCGTGGACATTTGCTCTCCATACATCCCTATCCTGAGATGTTTTCCAATCATCCTCTGTATAATCTACTTCCCTCAGTTCTCAAATCCTGGATAATTCTATTCTCCTACCTCATTCTTGGTCTATCAACTGGACGTTTTCCCTCTGGTTTTCCTATAAGAAGCTTCCATGCACCTCTTTCATCCCTGATTTGTGCCACATGTCCTGCCCTTAGCAATCTACGAGACTTAACTGTTCGTATCATATCTGGTTTCCTACACATACCATGTACCTCACTATTATGTAGTTTTATCCATTCATTTGCCTGTTCATTTCTTTTTTGGCCCCAAAAATTTCTTAAGAAGTTTATTCTCAAATACTCGTAATATTCTTTCCTCCCTTAAAGTAAGAGTCCATGTTTCGCACCCATATAATATAACTGGGAGAATAAGTGTCTTATATACACCGTGTCCACAAATATAGTATCATATTTTAAACTACTACTACGTCGCTTTGGATAATCGTATCTAAATGAAATTGGTGACAATCAAAAAAGAAACTCAAATCGTTTTGTGCAATGTCAACAAATACTGAAACGAAACTAAATTTAATCATGTTTTTGTGGTTGATATGGGTTCATTGTTGGATATTTAGCAGACAGTCTTCTTAGAGACTTTACTTTTATCAATATCTGTTTATCATCAAATATATTAATTGATATAGAGCACCCCATGCTTTTGATGGTAAAATTATTTTTTTTGTAGATAACTCTATCTTTATTCTAAATGTGCTGGAGATGAGTTTTTTGTTGACCACTTTGATTTTATCCCAAGCGTGTTGCAAATTAAAATTAGTTTTTATTTTTAGTTCGGTTTTCTAATAAAGCGTGTTGTTTTAGTTTTTTTAACTGTACTTTATTTATACGCCCTTGGTACCTCAGAACGCTTCTCTGAGAGCAGTTTCAAGGTATGTTTCGACATGGAATGGTTGACACTTACCTTGTTAAAATAAATTTATTGAATTGTGCAATAATCGTGATTTACTAAGGTAAACATTATTTTTGTTTCAGACATCAAGCAGTTGTGTGTAAAATCCTCTCATTAAAATCGATCTCAAGAAAATTAGCTTTGGAACTAATAAAAACAGCAATCAAATGTATAATAGATAGAACAGAGAAAATAATACAAGATGGTGAAGATGTCGCTGAGTCGTGGGGTTGTTTAGAAAGTCAGATCGTGCGTACAAGAGACGAAGCATTAAAATGGTTGACACCTTCTCTGATAGACGAATTTTCTCCAGAATTAATATCTTTTATTGATAAGAATGTAAATGGCAATGTGGAAAAATCTTTTATCGAATATTTAGGAAATGACACAGCTTACAAACTTTTTAAAGGACTTGCTAGAATGGCAACAAATAAATTAATGTATAAACTTGACATTACATGCGTGTCAAGCAAAAATCTTCAATACGTTTTGATTAGACGACTTGTATTATTTCCAAACATTACGATCCTTAAGATACCAAAACAGGATGAATCTACACTTAAAATGCTTAAATGCATTATAAAGTTTTTACCGAAGTTAATATATTTTGAACTGAAATGGTCGTGTAATGATGATATTATAAGAGAAATAAGCGTAAACTGCCCCAATATTAAAGGAATAAACGTTGAAGATTCACGCGACGTTACGGATCTAAGTGTGCCAATCTTTCTAAATTTACCGAATTTATTAAATCTTAATATCTACAGAACTTGGATTACGAGAGTTGGTTATTTACAAATACATAATTTACCAAAATTGTTACATGTGTATTGGATTTACCCACCAGTAATGTTGTTTCCACGCAGACATTTTTAAGTGCGTAAAAATATTTGTTGGAAATATTAATTAGTCTCAAATACTCTAGCAGATGAATACATAATCTATTCATTTTGTCATTGATAAAAGTTGAAGTTCCGTTACCACGACTAAGATCCAGATATGGAATGTAAAATGAAAAATATTTCCAGCTATTGTCAGAATCTCAATATATTGAAATTGAAAACCAAAACCATTATTTAAACTTAATTTTAATTACGTATTGTTTTTTTAGAACAATTATCAATAAGGAATTGTGCATTTTTAGGACTGAAATTGTTATATCAATGTAGACTTGCAGCATTTTTAACAAGTTTGTCTTATTAATCATTATTTAAATTTCTAAGTAATAGTAGATTTTTAGTGGAAAAAATATTGAGGAATTGTAAATTTATAGACGCTGGAATTTTTTATATAATTACAGAAGTGCACGACTTTCTAACATTTTGTTTATTGCGAGAGACCAATGCTACACTGCTCAAAACAATTAGAGGAACACTATGAAATATGCAAATATTTTTTCATTGGATAAAGGTACAAACATGAAATTAATAAAGTACATTATTTGTGGTTATTGTCGCAGAGATTGACCTTGTCGTAAAAGATGTAGAGCATGATACACTTCAAACTCATTTAAATGCCTCATTTTGTCAGAGACTTCAATAAACAAGGCAATAATCAACATTCGTCATTATAGCAACATCAGGAAGCTTACCAATTAGAGAAGTGGCCAGTGCCTTCCAAAATATAAAAAAAATTCTCTATTTGTTATTTGAGGTAATTTCTCTGTATTTAGGCCATGGATCTTTAAAATTTGTATCCAATGATTAAATTAATAATTCAATTTACATATTGTCCAACTTTCAGCATCACAGCTTTAAAAAACAATTACTTATTCAATTTATTACAAGTGTTCCTCTAATTGTTTTGAGCAGTGTATAATTGGATGAGTCATTTGGAAAAGGGATAATCTACAGCACATCAAATTTTACAGGAGAGAAAACCGATTCAACTTGTTTAGGATACAGCATTGATATGATATTGCTACTGAATAAGGTTAGAAAGTGGTAAAGGCATAGTGTAGTTGACCTGTTCTCACGCGGAAACGATGGAAGTAGGTATGTAAACATGGAATAACGAAATAAGTGAGTTTCAGAAAAATAGTAGATAATCCCTTTTAGAAATGACTCATTCAATTATAGCCGGTTAAATACACATTTAGACTGGCCATGTAATATTTGGAAGTTATTTTAGGAGATTAAGAGCCAGAGGTAACTGTATTACGCCAGTTTAAGCTATATATTATACATGGAGAAAACTGGTGTAATACAGTTACCTCTGTTGGTGAAACTGGCCCTTAATATTAACCCAGACAGTGATCATAATTGAAATGTCAAGAATCAATACTATCTGTAAAACATGTTTTATTTGATTGTCCTATATTCGAAAGACAACGATTCTGGTTAAATTTATTTTTAAATGATCATGAGGCTTCTGCCTCAATGTGTGAAGTGATTTTTAAGAACCAAAATTATCATAAACATTTTATGAACTTCATAACAAACTTTCATAACAATATGTAGTATTTTCTAAGACACTTACAGATGATTTATATAATTCATAACACTCATTCAAAACCATAAGATAACATTCCTGTTTACAATGTATTGTATAATATTGTTATAGTAAGCTACAACCCTAACATGCCTTTGTGGCGAAATAGGGTTTCAAAATATTTGGAAATTCAACAATAATAATAATAATAATGATGATAATAATAATGATAATGATGATAATAATAATGATAATGATGATAATAATGATAATATAATGATAATAATAGGGGCACGCCGTAGCGTAGTGGTTAAGGCACTGAGCTACAAGCCGAAAGGTCGAGGGTTCAAGTCCCGGTGGGTCAGGATTTTTAAACTGACCCAAACCCTCTGGCGGCACTATGGCCCTGGGGTCGACTCAGCCTCTAACGGAAATGAGTACCAGACGCTTGTTCTGGGGTAAAGACGGCCGTCACGCAGGGCTGACAACCCGGCTGACATCAAATGCCGATTGTCTAGAAAAAGTGGGAGCCTTAACCTCCCACTACCCCAAGGGCCTCCTGAGGCCTGTAGTGGGAATACTTTACTTTACTTTACTGATACTTTAATGATGATAATAATAATGATAAGATAATGATAATAATGATAAGATAATGATAATGATAATGATAATGATAATAATGATAATAATGATAATGATAATGATAATGACAATGACAATGATAATGATAATGATAATAATAATGATAATAATGATAATGATAATAATGATAATGATAATGATAATGATAATGATAATAATGATAATGATAATAAGTACACATTCACTACCGCTCCTCGAGCTTCCCTGTCTCGTTGCTTCTACGCTCGTATTTGGCGTATTACGGGCGTGGGAAGGGAATGCAAGAGTGACCGGGAGTCTCGTGGACCTAATTTGTCATGATCAGTGCACAGCCTTGATAGTCAAAGTAATGTATACATTGACTGCGAAAGCTAAAGAGGATTTTTTTGCAGCATGCTCCATCATAAATAAATAATACTACATGCTTCAATTTACAAAATTATTTACACCAAGTCGGCCGCGGTGGACTAGTGGTCCTGAGGGTCGCGGGTTCAAACTCGGCCGGGGTCGATGGATTTTTAAGACGGAAAAATCCAAGGAGCAAGTCCTCCGGCAGGGACTTTAAGCAGTGGGTCCCGAGTCTGAAGATTTTCAGGCTTGTAAAAAATCCTTAAGCCTGAATGAAAAGGCCTCTAAGCAAAATTTACCGAATTTTCCCGTCCTAGTACTACCTTGGTTTCCTAGATGTCAGTATGAGGCGGAACGCTGACGGACCACTCAAATGACATCTATACGAAAACAAGTGCAACTAAATTACTATGGTTCAAATTGTTCCCTGTAGGGGGAGAGCGCCTAAATCTCTGTAAAGGGAAAACATAGGCTTACAATACAATACAATTTACAAAAAATTATTTGCAAAACAAAAATAAACTTTTGTTTTCAGCAATTTTTCATGGCCACTTCTAATATTCTATGAAATGTCTCCTGAAACCATCACATGTTGCTTTTTTTATATTATATCGCGTGTCTATAAAATTATACAAATTTTTGTTACGACCTTTTCCAAAGTGTGTGTAATCAATCTGTGGTCAGAGAAACTTCCTTCTTCACAGCAATTCAAATTGCTCATCCACATTAACATATTTTGTTTAATATTTGTTATGTCCACATTGCTAGCTCCTGTGTTCGACTCAAATGTTGTGATTTTGGTGGTGTTATTCATCATATGTGGGTTATTAGCTAAGACGAATTCTTCAAGAAGATTCCCCCTCTTGTTAGTCTATTGTGCCATGTTTTGGATCTTGCGTTACTGTCAATGGCCAATATTAGGCCTTTTCCTGTCGCCAGTTATATTATTCCCTCAATTTTATGTAGATCTCTATTTATGTCCCCATTACTATCCAGATAAATGCTTGCAGCTATGAATTTTAATTGTCCAAATGATAATTCAATTATCACCATGTCTTCTTCTGACAATTGATTTATTTGAAGAGCATCAATCTGCTTGTTGATATGATTGCTGCTCTCTTTACCCCATAGAGTATACGGAGGGTTGTTTCTGATCTCTGATAACAAATGATTTTTAAGTTTTATCTTGAGTAAAGCCGTGTCTCCACCATCGAGCATGCTCTAATTGATGGCTCTTCACCTGAGCTATGGTTCGGCATCGGAGTTTCCGCTGCAGAACACTCTTACGCAACACAGCCATGTCTAAAAGTTCTCACTCCTCTTTACACGCTTTCCAGAGACCGTCTATTGTTCGAGGACGCCTGTTTCCCAGTGCACTTTTGAAGAGTCCAAAGACACAAAGTCCATCGGTGATGCATCAGGAGACTTCACTGGGATGTTGCTGAATTGAATAGCATGTATTCCAGTTTCCTGCTCCATTTCTCCAGGAACGCCAAGGTTGAACCCGAAGTGTGACTGGAGGCCTTGTCTTGGCGCACCCAGACTTGGTTTTTGTCTGTACCATAGAGAGCTGGGATTTCAGTCGGGTAAATTGGGGTGAGAACTTCTTCCTGGTAGTACTGGGAGTTGATTTTGGCCTTTTTAGCTACTCTACGAATGGTCAGTTTTTCATTGTAGCAATATCCCGCGATGACCATAAATCCCTTGGCGAAACTTTCTCTGCATTCGGCATACCACTTTTTAATTTTTTTCGCCCCTTTCTCTATAGTAAATTGCCCGGGGTTTGTTGCAGTCTCCTAGATAAACATATGCTTCATCAAGTGTGACCAAAAATTTCCATTTTTCTCCTGCCAGGTGCTTTTCATAGTTTCCTGCTGTTGGTGCGGCATTCGGCAATGTGACGTGGCAAAAATTTATGAACCCTGCTTTTGTGGCGCTTCTCCATGTTTAAATCTTTGTTTATTATGGTGTTTACAGTTTAAAGGGATATTTCCAACCTGTTCGCAATCACTTTTGTGTGGCAGGGTTACCACCAGAGATAAGGACCTTGACCTTTCTGATTACATCTGGGGTGCGGGTAGTAGCAGGTCGTGGATTTGCCCGTTTTTTCTTTTTGGAATTAATCCCAAGAGACCCTTTCCCTTTTTATTTAGCACTGAGCTAATTCCACACTTTGACAACATAAAATTACGTTTTTGCAAGCCACAATAATCGCGGAATAACTATAATTAGCGTCGGAAAGGGCAGTAATGTACCCTTCCCAAAACGGGTCTATCTGATTAGGCATTATGAGAACAAACGCGTGCGAGTGTAACAGAAGCAGCACACCGACTGGTTTGATCACCTCGCACGCTCCTGTCCTGATGACTCACACTCCAACGTCACAATCTATTTGGCAAATCGTTATCAGAGATCGGAAACAACCCTCCGTATACTTCCGGTAATGAGGTAAAGCTAAAGAGGATGTATTAAATAATCTGACGGAACCTATATTCTACAAGCCTTACACTTTGAACATAAGCCTGTATATTGGATGTGAAAAACATTAATTAAATGTGTACATAGTTCTATGAATAAAATATACGTTGACAGCACTAAAGGTATGTTTAGATTTTTCAACTTGTATCCTTATGAAATGGATAGTAGAAAATTCTGCATTTTTTATTTGATGAATAAAGTGGGAGAGTAATATTAACCATGGTTTGTGGGGAGTAGATTATACAAACTGATTGGAAAACATTTCTCAGGATAGGGATGTATGGAGAGATTATGTCCGCAGTCATGAACCAACAGTTTCGATAATGTCATGAGTTAATTTAATTGTTTTTCAACTTAGCGAATGTAAGACTGTGAAGACCAAATACTAATTTTTATCTCTTGTAGGTCTGAAGTAAGCACCAATTAACGCAGACATTTATTGATACTGCTTTATGTAGGACATATAATATATTTTAAGGGCGTTGTTATTATAAATGCGATGTTTTGTCCGATTTCTACGGGCCTTTTCTGTGGTTAGAGTATATCAAACTTAAAAAGATAAATAAATAAATAAATAAATAAAATAAAAAAGACACAGGAAATTGTTTTCCAATAGTGAGGATTAATTCCAGCAATCAGCTTTGGACAAAGGCTGCATCACTGTGTCAATATCAGTAGGTGATGCTGAATTAGAGGAAATATACAGGGCTATTCAAAAATAAAGAACAGACTTCAAACATTTATATCTTCCAAACTATTAAATAATAGAAAAAAAATAGAAACACAACTCGAACGTTCCTGGAAAGAGAAAGGTTTGATCCGATCACGGCTGCATTGGCAATGTTGGTTGTCATTTGAATCTATTAAATTGAAGACACAACAGGACGTTGGATTGGAAGAGGAGGAGCACAAGATCAGCAGGTGTTATACCGGGTCACCAGACCCAACACCGTGTGATTTTTATCTGTGGGGATACGTATTTTTATCCCCCCCCATGCCAGACACTCTTGAAAATCTGCGATATCGAATTGTTGAAGCTGTGAATTCGATAAATAGTGACCAGCTGATTCGTGTGTGGCAAGAAATGAGCCACCATTTTGATATTTGTCGTGTAACACATGGTGCTCATATTGAATGCATAAAATAGTGAAATTAGAACTTTCTCTTTCCACGAACGTTGTAATTGTTTCTATTTTTTGTAGTTTGGAAGAAATAAATGATTGAAGCCTGTTCCTTCTTTCTGAAAAGCCCTATATTTATAGGACTATATTTCAAATATCACTGACAGCATCTCGAATATTTTAACTCAAGTGAAATAGCAAGACATTCTTCACAAGCTTGAGAACCAGTAAAATTATTTTGATCTCGGTGGACTAGAGTTTACTCTACTTGTCTCTGGTTTTGAGGTGCACTGGTTTGAATCTCGCCCGGGATCGACTAATTTTTCAAGGTGTAACATTCCATAGTTTGTTTTTCTTCGGAAGGAAAATTAAGCTATGTGATCAGTCTCATAGATTTACATGTAAAAGAATCTCAAGCCAAAATTAAGCAAATTTGTGGCAGGTTTGAATTCGAAAAGAGTTGTTAAAAAAAAGTATCATTAACAAAATCTACTTATCTGACACACAATATTATATATCGTATTAATATCCAGACATTCATATATAGCGTATCTAATATATAAAAATCAATGTTTGTTTGTTTGTTTGTTTGTTTACATTCTATGCGCGGCTATACCGTTGATCCGATTTTGATGGGTTTTTTTGCAAAATGTTCAGGAAATTCTCGGAATGAACATAGGCTATAAGAGAGTTGTGATATTCAACACACTCACCCCTAAAAATCACCCTATGTAGTGGAAAATGCGAAATAAAGTCCCTATTTTGACGCTTAAATGGCTTACACTGCTTAAACCATAACAAATACACCAAATTAATGTACACAGAATTTAATATCTCAAAAAAACTCTACAAAAAAAGTCCGCGACAGCCAGCATATGTTTACTTTTTAAGGATAACTCAACAATAACACCGTGAAGGATTAAGGCTAAGATTTTTATGTAATATTAACATGCAACATATGTAACATTATGCAAAATATGTAAGATTACATAAAAATTCTTAAATACTAAAAAATATGATAAACTGACAGATCTATCATTATTCTCTAATTACGGTATATCAAACTGAGACATTAAACCAAGTAGTTGTTAATAACATTCAACTATGAAAAATGGAAGATGAGAATTCATTTTTTTGTAAAATTCTTGACGATTCCATACGGAATGAATCTTAAATATTTTATAGAATTATATTTCAAGAATAATAATAATACTTGATAATAATAATGATGATAATGATGATGATGACGATGATGACGATAATGACGATAATGATGACGACGATAATGACGACGATAATGATGATGACGATAATTATGATGACGATAATTATGACGATAATGATGATGACGACGATAATTATGACGATAATGATGACGACGACAATGACGACGACGATAATGACGACAATGAAGACGACGATAATGACGATGATAACGATAATGACGATGATAACGATAATGACGATGATAACGATAATGACGATGATAACGATAATGACGATGATAACGATAATGACGATGATAACGATAATGACGATGATAACGATAATGACGATGATAACGATAATGACGATGATAACGATAATGACGATGATAACGATAATGACGATGATAACGATAATGACGATGATAACGATAATGACGATGATAACGATAATGGCGATGATAACGATAATGACGATGATAACGATAATGACGATGATAACGATAATGACGATGATAACGATGATAACGATAATGACGATGATAACGATAATGATGATAACGATAATGACGATGATAATAATCATCATCATCCGCTATCATGGCAGCTGCCGCCGTCTTACGGAAACCAAACACCATTCCTCTCTGTTCATCCATTCACCTCCCTCCAACCCTCTGATATCCATAGCTGCTTGTATCCCTTCTATCCAAGTTTTCTTCGGTCTTCCTCTCTTCCTCCTTTATACTGGGATCCATTGCATAACAATTTTAGGCAATCATTGCACTGGCATTCTTTTGACATGGTCATACCACTGTAATCTTTTCTTTTTTATAATGTCTATACAAGAAATTGATGCACAAGAAACTGTTATCGAAAGGATAACAAAGAGAGCTTTACAGTGGTATGGACATGTACAACGGATGTCGGAAGACCAGTGGCCTAAACAGATGTTAGATTGGATGGTACCAGGAAGAAGGAAAAGGGGCAGAAATAGAACATTGTATGAAGGAATATATGATGCCATGATGAAGAGGGGTATGGAAGAGGGACAATAGGAAGACAGGAATCTCTGTAAAGTAGGAATCAAGGGTGAACTGCTGTAAAGTGGAAAGCCTGTATCAAGTATTGAGCAAGTATAATGTGTATGATGTCCGGCTCCTCTTGCACGCCCATAATTTCCCTTATTTATTTATTTCGTATTCTATCCATTCTAGATTTTCCACCTCATCTCCTTAAAACATTCATTTCTGTACTTAAAATTATTTTCATTTCCCTAGTAGGAATTTGCCAGACTTCAGCACCATATGTTAAAATGCTCTGAATTATGGTTTGATATATTTGTAATTTTCTATTTTTTGTAATATTTTTGCCCCACCAAACAGAGTTTAAAGCATTAATTGCTTGTTTTGTTTGTGCGATTCTATTTTTAATTTCCACTGTGTTATCGTCTGAATGGTCTGTTTGTTCCTAAATAAGTGCATTCAATACTAGGTTTTAGTTATTCTCCATTCTTGAAATTTATATTTTCCATTTCTCCTCCTATACACAGATATTTATTACCGGAAAGATTTCTAAATTCAAATCTTGAAAGATTGGCATGCTACGGGTTAATGGTAAATCCAGAAAATTGGATAAATGTCGGTAAAGTTCTGGACAAAACGCGGAAAAATGAGAACAGCACTCATTCATGAATAAATACATGCTATCAAAATGCAATACCATTAATTCTTCTTAATAATTCTACATAACTTAATGTGTAATGTTATTGTATTATTATGTAATTGTAATATTGTTTTCTTTATGTAATTGTAATTTTTTTTTGTTTTTCTTTATACGTATTACTTTATTGTAACGGACTGTCAACAGCACGTACGGCTTACTGCCCGTGCGACCCATATTTGTAAATAACATTGTATATATCTTACTTTTAGTGTAATAAAATCCTATTAATACTACTAGTTTTCTCTATATTTATATAAAGTCCCCATTTTTCATATTCCTCTTTTAGTTTTTTAGCCATATATTCTATGTTACCGTGGTCTTGTGCTATTAATACCTGGTCGTCTGCAAAATGTAGTGAATATACATGTGTATTTTGGATTGGTATGCCTATTTTTTTATATTTTTTCCTCCTGTCTCTTAGTAGGCCTACTCTTTCGAGATAAATTTTGAATAGAGTTGGAGATAAACTGCAAACTTGCCTTAAACCTTTTGTAATAGTGAATCCCTCTGTTATATGATTTACAATTTTTATTTTCGAAATAGATTCTTTGTATAATGATTTTATAGCTTCTATTTATTTTTTTGGTAATTTTAGAATTGTCTAAAGTTTCCTCTAACATTTTTTAAGGAATACTATCATATGCCTTGGTTAAATCGACAAAGATCAAATGTATATCTGTTAGTAGCTCATTTGTGTTATGCAAAATATATAATAATAAAGAAAATTAAGAAATGTATGGGAAAATAAAAATAAATAAAAGGGAACCAATGCATATAACAGGAAGAGTTAGACAAAGTTGTCCACTATCAACCACTCTAACATTTATTTCGACGACATAAGATCATGGAAGCGAATAACGACTGGGGGAATTAACTTAGGAAATATAGTAATAAAAATGGTAGACTTTGTAGATGACCAGATTTTAATAGCAAAAACAGAGGACGAACTACGGAGAATGCTATATAAACTAAATGCAACGTCAAAAAGTTCAATATGGAAATATCATCAGAAAATAAAAAGAAAAAAACAATGGTCTTCAAGGGTTCTCATCCAGTTCGGACAAAGATAATATTAGAAAATAAACCAATAGAACAAATGACAAAATATTACTTCCTAGGTTGCGAAGTATTATACATAACGGAAATATATAAATAACAAGCTAAACAACTTTAATTATATAACAGGAACACTGAAAAGAACTTTGAAAAATAAAGCCAGGAAAGACTCCATAATAAAATTATAAAAGACAATTGAGTGCCTATTATTACTTATGGATCCGAAACATGGACAGTGACAACACGACAATCTGCCAGAATACAAGCTCCTGAAATTAAATTCCTCAGACCCATAGGATATCAAAGGACAAGCAAAAAACAAAACAGAAATAAGACAACTACTAAAAGTAGAGGAATTAAACACAATAATAGGTAAATACTGAACAAACTGGAAAGAACACTTGGCAAGGATGACTGAGAACAGAATACCAAAAGGAGCATATAACTATTCACCACGAGGAAGAAGAAGTTTGGGAAGACCAAAGAAAAGATGGAAAGTGGCTTTGATTATCTAAGATTTCATGTTTTCAAATTTAGACAATTTAAGAATATAACGGGCTACAAATGTTGTTTGGATTCTAACTACAAACACTCTGAATTGAATTATTCATTTCAGAATTACATTTTATAACTACAAACACTCTGAACTGAATTGTTAATTTAAGAATTACATTTTATATCTGCGTGAGACACTCTGAAGTATTTTCCCGAGTTTTAAAAAAATAAATAAAGGATATTTTAGAATTGAATGGTAGTAGTTTACCCGGTTGTAGAGGAGTTGCAGACAAACAATTTGTCATAAGAAACTCAGGGGCTTTAAAACATCTGTTAATATTTGTTACATTCAAAACTTATTATTATATAATGTATTGTAATAAATTATGTGGAATGGTACAGATGGCTTCCTACGTAATTTTGGATTTAATATGGAATTATTAGTAAGGATTAATCACCTGTATTTTTTTGAGTTTAGATTTTGCAAATTACGCAAAGTAACCCAATTATTCGATAGCTGTCTTTTGAAAATAATACTGATTTATTGTTAATCGAGCTTTATTTTATTCTTAATCATAATTCAAAATATTTTCTATTCCGTACCCCAAATTTGACTAATACAGACGCTGTGTCGAATGTAACAATTGCAACAACAGTTTGTCTGAGGTTCGTTTTGGATTATTTATTTAGTTTCTAGTCCAGATCTGCTGTATAATCTGACGGATTTCGTGTGCTTAACTTCGAGACTATCTATACTAATTCCGTTATAATTTGGTCACAATAATGTTTAAATTATTATAGCTTAGTTGAAATACTAAGGGATTAAACGCCCAGAGAAATGAAACAACTTCGATGTAAAATGGTCAACGAAAGACTGAAGTTGTTTGTATTATAAAGTTTTAAGCTAAAGAAACCGATATTTTGGTAATAATTAAGGATTTGACAAACTTAGAAGGGTGAATTGTTAAATTACTCCATAAGTGTAATATTAGAATCTGTCAGGATATGTTTCACGATTTTAAAATTTAAAGAAGATAAAATGAAATACACAGCAAATATAACCATGTAAATCTTGTAATAATGTAATATTAATTCAAACAATTATAACGTGAAAATTCTGTATATACATTATTTATAATATTTTACATATAATATGAAAATTCTTTTACCTACAATCGTTTTTATTTAAATAAACAATGGCGTATATTATGAACAATTAAAGTAAATATATTAAACTTAATTAGAAACATTATACATGATATAAGAGAATAGGCTTATTGGATTCGAGGCAAAATATCGTCTTATATGTCACATCTTATAAATAAATGGAAGTTACAATCTCCTTTATTAAAACAACAAATGTGTAAATTTGTTAAAACCAGTTATGTTCCTTGATACTCACTTTCCAATCCATTTTTTCCAAATACTAAATTCCAGAACAACACAATCATCAATTTTAATATCTAACTGCATGTATAGGGTAGATGAGGCTGTAGTATGCTTGCAACATTTCAAGTAAAGAGAGAATTAGAAATAATATTATAAAAAGAAAATTATAATGTAAGGATTCTTAGTAAAATCTATAAAAACACACATATGGTTTGGACATATGATGACGGAAAACAGATTACTGAGGAAGATTTATGAATGAAATTCGATAGGAAAAAAAAAAAAAAAAGAGAGAAGAAGTGAATGTGAATATTTTGGTTTCATTTGCTCTGTGCTGATGAAGTGTCAGCGATGCAATGATCAGAGGAAAGAACAATACATTAGAATTTCACACAAATCTAATTTAATAATTTAAAAAAATAAAATATTACCTTACGTTTCGGTATATTTTAGCGCGTTAGATTGCAATTTGGATACTTAGTCAGCGTTACTATTGTATGCGGGTGGAATTTCTGATAATAGCGAGTAATCTGTTGTGTGCACCAATCTATAGTGATCTTTTTTTTGTAATAATCTCAAAAAACCGACAGGTGTGTGATGGTCTTCTTCTTCTACTACAAGGTTTAGGCTATGCAGCCTGTTCCGGCGAAGTTAAAAGTGGAGTCCATCTTCTACGTGGTCGACCAACATCTCTTGTTCCTCTGGGATTATACAGGAAGGTTCTTTTTGGTATTCTTTCGTTGTTCATTCTCATTAAGGGTTCTGTCCAGATCTTATTATTTTCGCTGATTTTATCTTCAATTATATATATATATATATATATATATATATATATATATAATATATATATATAATATATATAATATATATATATTTAATTCTTCTCGTATAGTTTCATTCCTTATTCTATCCGCTCTTGTGCATCCTTTCACATTACGTAAAAACAGCATTTCCGCAGTCTGTATCCTGCTTTTATCCCTTGATTTCAGTATCCAATTTTCACTTCCATACAACAACAAAGGAACAGCCATTGTTTTATATAATTTAACTTTCGTATCTTTCCCTGTTTTCCGACCTAAGGTTCTTTTTATGGTTCCACAAATAGCCTGAAATTTATTTACTTTATTTTCTATATCTTTATTTTCTCTATAAGTTATATCACATCCTAAATATTGGAAATGTGATACTTGTTCTATTATTTTGTTATCCAGTACAATTTTTGATCTAATTCCATATTTACCAATAAATGCCATTACTTTTGACTTATTTATTGATATTTTACAATTATATCTATTGGCTATTAATTTAAATTTATATGCTGTGATGGTTCTTATTTTATTATCAGCCAATTTCCGAATGATTGACTGTTCGCTGCAGTCACGGTTGCTATGAACATTTCCAGGTTATGTTTACGTTAATTTCTTACTTAATTTTAAGGCATTTTGAGGATTTTTAAACAAAAATAACACCCATACAAATCCATAAATATATTCCCGATTACAGTATTAACATTTTTGTTATCGATTTTTTTAATAATGGGATTGTCCACCATTGCTAGTGTCACCGTTACTTTTAATAAAGTAATGGAAACATTAATCGGTAGATATTATTTAAATTGGCGTCATATTAATCAATCATATGTAAATAAATAGTAATTCATGTTTATGCACGATTCGTTTTCACTGCAATCCGAAGTATCTAATAAGGTAACATCAGATATTGATTTTCCTCATTTTATAAAAGACATGTTCTGTAAACTAGAAAAATTGGACCATAAATTAGATTGCTGAGGATTTTGTTTAGTTCAAACAGTTGCTGCGTGACGGACCTTTTTATTTGAACTTAGCCCTTTACCGTTGTATGGTAGTGAATTTTTGGTTTTAACTAAAAGAGAAGAGAAGATCATAGAAGTACAGAAATGAGATTTCTGAGAAGTGTAGCTGGATGCAAACTTCTAGATAAAAGAAGTGAAGATATTAGAAATTGAGCTAGATATTTTTTAAACTTGTAGATTAAATAAAATAATCTAAAAAAACTGGAAAGAACATGTTCAAAGAATGAAAGATGAACGCATAACAAAAATTATACTCAATTATAAACCAAAAAAAAAAAAAGTATTCCCACTACAGGCCTCAGGAGGCCCTTGGGTTAGTGGGAGGTTAAGGCTCCCACTATTTCTAGACAAATCGGCACTTCATGTCAGCCGGGTTGTCAGCCCTGCGTGACGGCCGCCTTTACCCCAGAACAAGCGTCTGGTACTCATTTCCGTTAGAGGCTGAGTCGACCCCAGGGCCATAGTGCCGCCAGAAGGTTTGGTTAGTTTAAAAATCCTGACCCCACCGGGACTTGAACCCTCGACCCTCCGGCTTGTAGCTCAGTGCTATATATATATATATATATATATATATATATACACACACATCAATTAAAAATAAATGTATCAACAAATTTGCTGGGGACAACTTTGTTAGGAGACAGGTATCGAACCAGAGAGTCGGTTAACTCAGATGAGGAAGGATTTTAATGTACGCCATTTCATTTACATATCAGCATAAAGGACAAAAAAGGCTCTATATCATATATATGAGGATGTAATTATATAACACGCAGTAATGTTGGTAGACCGAAGAAGAGATGGATCCAACTTTTTGAATGAGAATCTATGAGACCGGAACAAGACACATGGACTTAATCCGTGATTGTTGTCGTTGATTATGAAGACGATCATAAAAATGTATTTATTATTATTATTATATTAGTGTTGATCACCTGTGAATTCCGAAACGGGCCACCTTTCTTCATTTCTGTTAATATTATTAGATCTTCATTTATTTGTTTTAGGCAATTCATTATTTTCCCAGTTTTATTTTTAATCACTTATATATATTGCACGTTCCTAGAAGAATGATCCTTTTCCTAAGCTTATTTCATCGTTTATTAAATCCATTTCTAATGTTATACTTCGGCTTTTGCTTCAGTGACGATACAAATAAACGAAGGAAACATCAACTATACGTAGACTTCAAAAAAGCATATGATTCCATTAAGAGGGAGAAGTTATATAGTATCCTGTTGGAGTTCGGAATTCCTAAAAAGTTAGTTAGACTTATACAAATGTGTCTAAATGGCGCAAAGAGTAGGGTGCGTGTAGGCAAACAGTTTTCGGACACTTTTCAAATCCAGAATGGGTTGAAGCAAGGAGATGCACTATCTCCTCTACTATTTAATTTTGTACTAGAGCATGCCATTAAATCTTTAGAGAATGAGGAAGGCCTACAACTGAATGGTATTAATAAGCTGTTAGTTTATGCTGATGATGTAGTACTACTGGCCGATAGCGAGGAGATACTGAAGGCCAACACGCACACACTACTGAGTAACACTAAGGAATTGGGACTGGAAGTAAATATCAGTAAAACTAAATATATGGTCACACGTATAAATTCAATATATAATGGAAATGGACAGCTAATGGCAAATGAGGGAAAATAAGATGCACAAAGAAATTAAACATAGGCTCAATTCTGGAAATGCGTGCTATTATGCATTGCAGAGACTCTTGATGTCCCAACTCCTTTCAAAAAACGTTAAACTGAAAATATATAAAACTATTAACCAACCAATTATATTATATGGGTGCGAATCATGGACTCTTACTTTAAGAGAGGAAAGGAGATTACAAGTATTTGAGAATAAAGTACTTAGGAAATTTTTTGGATCAAAGATAGATGAACAAACAGGTGAATGGAGAAGACTACATAACAATTAACTACATGGTCTTTATAGAAAGTCAGATATAATAAGAAGAGTTAAGTCTCGTAGACTGCGATGGGCAGGACATGTTGCGCGTATGGGGAATGAAAGACTTTGCATGGAAGCTTCTTGTAGGAAAGCCAGAGGGAAAACGCCCAGTTGGTAGACCAAGAATGAGGTGGGAGAATAACATTAACTATGATTTGAGGGCAGTAGATTATACAGGGAATGATTGGGAAAGCATTAGCTCAGGATAGGGATGTATGGAGAGCTTATGTCCGTGCGGCCATGAACCTACGGGTTTGATAGTGCCAGTGAGTAAGTAAGTAAGTAAGTAATAATAATTTTATACGAAACTGGCTAATACCTTGCGTGCGCTGATACGCCTAATTAAGTGAAATGCATTCTTATGTTTAGTTGAATAAATAAATAATATAGTATATATTAGTTAGTTTTAGATACAACGTGCTGATAATCTGGCGTTGCCCGGGAATCTACTTATCCCGATATTATTGACATCAATGAGCTGAGAAACAAAAATGTTAATAGTAAATAATAAATATTAAAATATAATTTTTATAAACCACCAGTAATTTTTATCCCAGCAATAATGGTCAATCTGCAGCTGTGAAGTCAAATTTACATTTCAACAGTGTTGCTGTAACAGTTTAAAATAAGTTAAGTTAGTACTGACAATAATTTAACGATTTTCTATCTACCGGCTTGTTGTTGGCTGTGTTTTATTAGTCTGAACTACAATGTATTTTTATTAGTATTACAACTGGGTTTTCGCAACAATAACATGGTGAATGTTGAGAAGGATAAGTTGTATGCACTTTCAGAATTCAAAACTCAATTTATCGAAACTCTGTGATTGACACATGTGGATGTGAAGGGCCAGCAGCCGGCTGGTAAAAGGGCAACCGCTGAAAAGTGGAAAGACCCTCAATCGGAATTTATCGAAACTAATGGCAGCAAGCAATCTTCGATGTTCGATCTGCATAGTAAATATTGCAATAAACTAAAGAGCTATCAATTGCCTCTTATGGACTTTATAAAGAAGAAAAAATTGGTGGAAAATCATTGCATATTAAATAAACTAAGTTCATGTAACTGGTTTAAACCATAATTCAATTGTTTCAGCAGCACTTTTTTGCACATTTTTGTATGCATTTTCAGAACCCTTTCACCCCCTTTTACGATCAAAATTTGCACCTTAAAATCCCTTCCCTAGTAATAATACAGAAGATGATCTATTCCAACACATTAAATCAAACATAAATTATATTCGTGGAGTGAAGATATAAAACAAAAATGCAAATTAAAAATGAACTGTACAGAACGTAGTTGAATTCAAACAAGCTAGAAGATGTAATAAAATACAAGGAAACATTATACAAAATATGGGAAAAGTTGCAGAAAGACGAAAAAAAAACTGAGACCTAGCATAATGCATGTTCTAATGCGAAAATGTATCTTGGAGGTGGAAGAAGTAGCGAGGCATGGAAAATTATCACCAACTTGAAGAGAAAATACCAAGAATATTTTTTATAGATTCTACTTCACTTGAAAGATGGTAAAGCTTATTTCAAGGAATGTGACCGAGGATGAATTGAATTATTAGATACTAAACAAATCACTCATTGCAGGGCATATGTTCATAAGTCATTTTGGTGTATTCTAATTGCTCCATAAATGAATCTAATCCGAACAACTTGTATTTAACATAATCTGCAGTAGAATGTAACAATAATAACTTTTATAGAAAGTAATCCACGAATCCTATCCAAGAGTTATTTTTTTTTCAGCGTTCATTACTGTTCTGAATAAGACATATGCATATTCGGTATAGATGAGTTCACATGTCTAACAGTTCTATAATGTGTTATATATCTCTAAATTATGCGATCGACAATAATAACACCGTCTTTCAGTAAACAGCTACCTCTATTTTTTCTCAATCTGAAAAAATAACCGGAAGCAAATTAGTAACCGTCGATTTTTCAGGTGAGTCCGGTACCACGGCAAACCAAGCTCGACATCTTAAAATTATTACTTTGAAGATTTCTTATATAGGCCTACATAAATTTGAATTAAATGTATACACATTTCTGTAATTTAGGTAGTAACATTTTATTAGCAAGAACACAGAAATAAGACAGGAACTTGAAATATTTGCAATAACTGATAAAATGGATACATATAGACAAAAATGGAAGCAACACATAGACAGAATGAATGAAGATAGATATCCAAAACAAATAACAAAATACAAACCTGAAGGCACCCGAGATGTGGGCAGACCTAGAAAGAGATGGGCTGAAGTCGGAACAGGTCAACAGACCTAATCCATGAATGAAGATGATGATGATGACATTTTATTAGCGGATACTAGCAATGTTGAGCAATCCCATTATTTTCTTTAAATAAAAAAAAACACTCAAATAACGATATAAAATGTTAATAATTATCCCAACCATATATATATATATATATATATATATATTTATTTACTTACTGACACTATCGAACACGTGAATTCATGGCCGCACGACATAAGTTCTCCATACATCCCTCTCCTGAGTTAATACTTTCCAATCATTCCCTGTATAATCTACTTCCCTCAAATCGCAGTTTATGTTATTCTCCCATCTCATTCTTGGTCTACCAACTGGGACTTTTTCCTTGTGGTTTACCTAGAAGAAGCTTCCATGCACATCTTTCATTCCCAATTCGTGCCACATGTCCTGATCCTCTCAGTCTACGAGACTTAACTGTTCTTATTATATCTGGCTTCCTAAAAAGACCATGTAGTTTACTGTTACTGATACTGTCTGTTCATCTCTCTTTGGTCCAACATTTTTTCTAAGAACTTTATTCTCAAATACTCATAATCTTCTTTCCTCCCTTAAGGTAAGAGTCCATGTTTCGCATCCATACACTATAACATAGGTGTTATTTTTCTTAACAAATCCTCAAATTTCGTTAAAATTCAATGTGAAATTTACGTATACATAATCTAGAAATTATTATATTTTTATAACAAATTGGCTGCATCCAGCTATTACCCAGTATCGATCTATCTGCGGCTAATATAGAAACATAATCATCGTACACTCGTGCGGGTTTCTTATATTATTATTAAAAAAAAGATCACTATAAATGCATCTAGACAACAGATTACTCAATATTGTCGGAAATGCCACCTGAATACATTCGTTACGTTAACTAATTGTCAGCTAACTTAATCAAATCTTAATCTGACCAGCCCAAATGTATCTAAACGTAAGGGAATCAGTCTTTTTCCTCTCACGATTTTAAGTTATATTTATTGTCTCTGGAAGAAACTTCAGTAAACTTTGGTGGGTTATCGCTGGACTAAATCACGGATATCGCAACTAAACATTTTGGTATAGCGTAAACATAAACGATAACTATCGAAGCGTTCAGTTATTAGTGTACCATGTGAAGATATGTACTGTCTCAGAATTAATTATCATTGCTAGTTCAGCCCTTTATTATATTTTATTTATTTGATTATTCTGGGGAACAGGTAGCCTACTCTTTGAGAGTAGACTGACTTACTTTATGGTTAAGACAATTACAAAAATTATCACATAACAATAAACAATGTATCAACAGGTCCGAATAAAGTCTAATATAATTTCTGAACACTTATATCCTTATTTATAAATAGACGATGAGTGTAATGTAACTTTAATAGGGACAAGTTTTGCTTCTCACTTTTCAGAGTTAAAACATTTATCTGTAAGCCACAATATAGAAGTCGTTTTGAGGACTAAGAGGGATTATTGTAGCAGAGAGGTAAGTAATGTGTATATTCAAGGGGTTTGTTAATCGTAATTGCATTTAGATAACGTTGTTTTAAATATATTTACATCATGTAATGTTTCAATTATAAAAAATTGGGCTCAACTGCACTTTCACTAGCGCTTGATTTTTCAGTTATATTATTGTAAACTATAGCTCTTCTTCTGTATTTACTAACATTATTTAATATTTTAAACTTTTTCAAACAATTTTGATAACAATATTAGACAGTTTTGAAGTATTTATTTAAATACGCAAATCACAATATTATGACACTGTTAGAAATGTTGTGATGCTAACTGCTATTTTCTTCACAGAGTATATTACTTAGTCTACCATTTTTCTGTCGCTGGTTGGATCAGCGTTAGGGAGCATTAAGTAAGTGTACACCCATTTTTAATAAACGTTTGGTAATTTTAATATTATTAATATATCTTTTTAACATAGATTTGGGGATATATTGCAAATATTGGTCATTTAAATTACATAGCGACGGATAGTAATCGAGGATGATAATCAATATGTGGTTCGATTGTGGGTTATCGGTGGCTCTATAAACTCTGGCGCATGCGCACTGTTATTCTATAGGACTTCGAAAATATTTCACGCTAGTTTAAGTGCAGTTTTTCAAAAAATTGTACCTTATATAACATAGTCGTCCTCAACTATAATAATTTCTGTTATAATCTTATTTATGTTATTAAAATTCAAAGTTTTTCTAAGACATGCTTCATTCCAGAAACTTGCTTGATACTGAAATTATTTATATATTTTATACAGAGGGCTTTGGTTGTTGGGTGTCATTAAAAGTATAGATTATGTAATGTGTTGCTTAATATTCGATCTTAGAATGACTGTGTATGCTAACATTAAATTGTTAATTTGCTAATAAGTTTAGAAATGTCAAAGAAGTGGTTCAATTCAAATATCTAGGAGCAATAAATACAAACAGGAATTAGGTGTAGAAATAAACATATTGTCAATTCTGGAATAATTGCATGCTGTTACGCATTACATGGACTCTTGACGTCCCAACTTATCTAAAAAGAATGCACTTCTACTTACGCTTGATTTTTCGGTTTATTATTGTAAACTATGGCTCTTCTTCTGTATGTACTAACATTTTTTAATATTTGAAACTTTAAGTAATATAGTCTGTCGAGAAAATGGCAGTTAGCATCACAATATTGTCTAAACAGTGTCATAATATTGTGATTTGCGAATTTGAATAAATATTTAATAATTGTCTAATAAAGTTATAAAAAGTGTTTGAAAAAGTTTAATATATTAAAAAATGTTAGTAAATACGGAAGAAGAGCTACAGTATACAACAATAAACCGAAAAATCAGGCGTAAGTAGAAGTGCAGTTGAGCCATATTTTGGTCGAAAGAGTGACCACTTTACACCGTAAAATCACAACCGTCAAGAAAACCAAACACGGGTTCCACTGGTGTAATATTTTCCTGATGTAAAATATTCCCCCATTCGGTTTCCGGCGGAGACTCTAGTGAAACTGTGCCAAATGCTCAATACAGGGACACGTTCCTAGGAATATGGAATGTTAGGACATCATATACATGTGAAGCACTAGAAGTAATAACGCTGAATTTAATACTACACAATTGTCGCCTCACAGGACGTTAAATGGCCAGGATAAGGTAGTCAGGAATCAGCTGGTTTGCATTAATTATAGAGATGCAGAGAGACGTGAATTTGGAACGGTTTTTATTATGGAGGATGATCCTCTCCACTATGAGAGATATTAAGTTTGTCAGTGATAGGATTCATACATAATTCTAAAGGGTAAACGACATTGTTTTGTAATCGTAAATGTTCTCACTGAAGGTAAGGATACAAAGATCAAGGATGTTTTCTATGAAGAATAATAATGCGATATCACATGAAAATCGTGTTAGGAGACTTTAATGGAAAAGTGGGGGGGGGGAGAAAACATATTCAGGCAAACAATAGGCAAAATCGCTCTACATGAAGATAGTAACGACAAAAGGGTTAGTCACCTTTGCCAAATCAAAGAATCTTCTTGTTAAGAGCACAACATTCCAACGTAAGGATATACATAAATACACCTGGAAGTCTGTAGATGGCGAAACTCCGAACAAGATGGATATGTATCAGCGGGAAAACGTTGGCACAGTAGCTCATCGATGTTAGAAAAGTTAGAGGGATAGACTGTAATTCGAATCATTATCTAGTCAGGGGTAAAATAAGAGATTGGTTATAGCTATATTCGGGAAAAAAACGATGAGGAAAATTCAGAAAATTTTGAATTGAAACACTTGAGAAATGACCAACTGCGACAAGGATACCAGATCAAAATTGCTACGAGTTGAAATACAGAAATCGTCTGATAAGAATGTTGCAACGAGGAAGAAACTGATATAAATAATGAATGGGAAGCTATAATGTATAGAAATACTATTAAATTGTCAGTATCGGAAATAATAGCTTATTTAAAAGTTGATTTATATTGATTACATAATGAGGTAATCAATGTGGATTTAGCAGAAACAGATCTACAACAATCACATGTTTTATACGAGACAGTTTTTAGAAAATAAATGTGAATGTAATGCACTCAATTATATACAAACTTCAAAAAGGCATACGATTCAAATAAGAGGGAGAAGGTATGTAGTATCCTGTTGGAGTTCGGAATTCCTAAAAAAAAGTTGCTTAATGGAATGTGTGTAAGTGATACAAAGCATAAGGTCCGTGTAGGCAAACCGTTTTTGGGTAATTTTGAAATTCACAAAAACAAGGAGATGCACTATAGCCTCTACTATCCAATTTACACTAGAGCTTGCCATCAAATTTTTAGAGGAAGAAGGAAGCCTACAACTCAATGTTATTAATAAGCTGTTTTATGTTTATAATCTAGAATTACTAGGCGATAACGAGAAGATACTAAGGGCCAATTTACACTCTATTGAGCATCATTAAGATATTGGGACTAAAAGTAACCGCAATAAATCTAAATATATGTTCGCACAAAGAAATACATTATATGTGGAGTTAACGACAAAGGAGGAACATTTTGAAGATGCTGCTGTCTTCAAGTATTGCATTTTACGGACTATAAGACGCACCTTAATTTTAAGCAATTTAAAATAAATATTGTTTTTACCATTTTTATTATTAGATAGCAAATCCATACTTAAAAAATTCTTAGCTTATAAAACCGCTCTCATCTTCAATATCCCTGAAAATTGTCATCTGAACTTTCTTCCTCCTCTTCGTCGTCATCGTTGTCCTCTTCATATGCGAGATGATTTTCACTGTCATCGCGAGCGATACTTACGCTGCACTTCTTGAAGAATTTAGCAATGACTTCTTTCACACTAAGCTACGACTTTTTTATCCACTGACAAATGTTTTTTGATCGTATGCCGTTTTAAAGCTCCCTTCAGCGTGAATTCATGTTGGGTTTCATCCATTGTTCATTTGTTAAAGTTCACTGACATCATAGACTGCAATGACGCATTATAGGCTAGCCAGTGTTCTGGGTTTATTGATGGCTGGTCGGGAGAGAAACAATGTTAGCCAGCTTGTGAATCCCCGCAACTCCTATTCTTCGCATCGGTGCACTGCTGCTGCCAGTTGAATCCAATGTTGCTAGATAGAGATAGGTTTCCCGCGGCATCGAACATATGACCATTTTTAGGACTGGCGGGAATTTTAAATCAAACACTGGACATTTTTTATATTAATTTCGATATAAGAAGCACTTGAATTTTGGAGGCAATTTCGAAGAAAACGTGCGTCTTATAGTCTGTAAAATACGGTGCTTAGGAACAATAACTACGTAGGAATTAGATACACATAGAAATTAAACATCAACTCAAATCTCGAAATGCATTCTACTGCGCATTAGAGGAACCCTGTGCCGGTTCGCTCATGGTAGAATATGATAACTCAGGGATGTTTATAGTATTTATGTAATTATAAATATATAAAATTGAAGATAAAATCAGCGAAAATAATAAGAAATGGACAGAACACTTAATGAGAATGAACAACGAAAGAATACCAAAAAGAACCTTCCTGTATAATCCCAGAGGAACAAGAGATGTTGGCCGACCACATAGAAGATGGACTCCACTTTTAACTTCGCCGGAACAGGCTGCATAGCCTAAACCTTGAAGAAGAAGATAAATAAATTTAAACGTATTACTCCAGTTCATTGAATAACTTTGCACTAATAATGTACATAGAATTACAGTCTTTTTAATCTCACTAATATTCGGAGTGGAGTTGAAGATTTTATTTAAGTCCACGTGCATTTAATATCACTTAAAATTCTGAGTTACTAATTATCTTGGATTTTAAAATACTTAAGATTTTAAAATTTACTAAAGGTCGCGGACGGTTGCTGTAGGACTTATATCTTGTAGAACGTATGAGTGTGAGTGTATGTTAGAGCGTTTTGTCACGTGTCCTTGCCTTATAAGGACGATGACTCCTCCCATAAAGTCATTTTCCCCACTCCAAATGCACATGTTATTCATTATACCTTAGAGTGGTACGTACCATTCGTTTGGGGTTCCTATGTTGGTAATAGACTGATTTGCACGTTTGTGCGCCTTCCAGTTATTACTATTAATCGTATAATTATATTTTAGTATTTAGTCTATTAATTCTAGCTACAACCCTTGTCGTCCCAACTTATCTAAACAATACTTTAAACTGAAAATATGTAAAACAGTTATGCAACCAGTTATATTACATGATTGCGAAACTTGGAGTCTTCGTGGGAGGAGAAAATATTACGAGTATTTGAGATTAAAATTCTTAGGACAAATTTTAGACGAAGGTTATATGAACAGACAGGCAAATGGAGAAATCTACAAAACATTTAGCTGCATGTTATTTATAGGTAGCAGATATATTAACAGGCAAGTCTTGTGGATTGTGATGGTCAGGTCGTGGTACGAATGGGGAAAGAAATAGGGGCATATAAGCTTCTAGGGAAACGAGAGTAAAACGCCGAGTTGGTGACCAAGCAGGAGGCGGGAGAATATCATTTACCATTATTTGAGGGATGCAGATTATATAGAGGACAATTGAAAATTAGTTCCAGATAGTGATATCTAGGGAGCTTGCGTTCGCGCGGCCATGGACCTACGGGTTTGATAGAGCCAGTGGGTTGGTTTGGAATACTTTTATTAGGGAAGCAGATTTTTAAAGTCTCCTGTGAAATAATAAGTGATTTTATCATATTACATGTTCAAACTTGGAGCTTCGTACATGAAAAATGTGGCGAGATCAGAATTATAACAATGTAACAGAGTAACTGTAAGTCTCTTATGAGAAATATCTGGGATCATTGTAAACACATCAAAAATATTGCACATGGAGAATTCAATACATACATAAAGCAAGAAATACTTATACAACTCGGTATGTAATCGCGACATATCTCTATGGACCTTGAGAATAAAATGTATAGATACAATATTCTTGCATATGGCAATCTATTTACTTTGGTTTGTTTCGTATATAGGAAACAATTTTTAAATGTTAAGAACTTAGAGGAAAGATAAATAATCTTAGGATAAGGTAAAATTGAACAGTGTTCATCATCCAGGAATTAAGCCTGTTGGCTCGTTCCGGTTTCTTGAAAGCTGGAATTGTTAAAATTGTTCAGATCATCTTCTGTGTGGGCGCCCAACATTTATCCTTCCGTGCGGTTTATAATTTAGCAATAATTTTGGAAATCTTCCTTCTGGCATTCTATCAATATGTTCTTTCCAGCAGTTTCTATATTTAATTATTCGGTCTGTAAGTTTGAAAATATTTAGTTCCTTTCTTATATCTTCATTTCTTTTCTTATCAAGTAGAATATATCCTGCTATATTTCTTAAAAATCTCATCTCAGCTGCTTCCAATCTTTGTTCTTGTCTTTTAGTGATCGTCCAACATTCTGATCCATACATCAATACAGGAACAGCCATTACTTTATAAAATTTCATTCTTGTTTCTTTTCTTGCGTTTTTAAGGGTTCTTTTAATAGTGCCAGTCATTAGATTAAATTTATTTATTTTGTCATTAATATCTTCAAATTTAACATATGATAAATTCAAACCTGGATATTTAAAACTGTTCACTTCCTCTAAAATGTTATTATCAATTACTATTTTTGCTCTTAAGGTATCACGTCCTTTAAATACTAAAATTTTAGTTTTATTCTTTGAAACTTTTAAATTTTAATTGGCACTTATTTTTTCCAAATTAAAAATATCTCTTTGTAGATGATCTTCTGAACTGGAAATCACTACATGATCATCGGCAAATAATATTGTATTTATTTATTTTAAAATGTTTATTTAAATTTATCTGCCATTTTAAGATAACTTCGTCTATATATAAATTAAAAAGAGAAGGCGATAAAGGACACCCGTGTCTGACACCACGATTTATTATTAGCATTTTTTGTTTAGATTTAAAACCCATGTCTATTACAATTTTATCATTTACATATAAACTTTGTATAGCCATAATCAAATGTTGTGGAATACCTTTACTTGTCATTATATCCCATATTTTACTTCTATTTACCAGTGTTATTATATATAATCTAGTTTAAACGGTATTTGTACCGTATATATAATGTTTATCTGGATAGTTCAAAATCCAGAACGGAATGGTAATTGCCATGAATATTTAAAAATGTTCTACTTCTTTGTTTTTATTATGTAGAAATTTGTTTTCTTTCAGATTCAATATGCCAAACACAAACGAACCACCGACTGCATCGCGCTACATTGAAGGAGTGACTAAAACATTATGTAACATAATTAAAGAAGCAATAGATCAGGTAGAAAATCAAGTAGAAATCGGTGGAAATTTTGATTTGATATGGGATCCTCTGAGGTATTTCATTAAAAGTAAGAAAGCTGAAATAACTGATGAGATATTACCTGCATCGGCAGATGAAATATCCCTTAAAGTAGTTGAATATGTTGATAGCGTTATAGTAGACCGAACAAGGAATGTGGAAAATACTTTGTTAAATTATTTAGGCAAACGCAGATACTACAGGTTTTATGGACGTATAATGTCTTTGGCCATTAGTCCATTTTCAAGTGAACTTGACATTAAAACAATAAAAAGTGAACATTTAAAATATGCCATAATCGCAGGACAATTGTTATATCCTTACATAAGAATTTTGAAGATTGGAAAATTGGAAAACCCTCGTCTAGTTATACCACTTGCCAATAAAATTAGACATTTAGAGAACTTATTTTATTTAGAGTTTAAATATTCATGTAACGATTATATAATAAGGGTAATATCCGAGACGCGCCCTAATATTAAAACAATAAATGTTGAAAATTCAGCAGGAGTTACGGATGGTAGTGTGACGTTTTTGATCAAACTAGTCAATTTATTAGAACTTAATGTTCATTTAACTTCGATTACATTTTCTGGTTATTGCCAAATTCTTAACAAATTATCGAAACTAGAGAATATATGTTGGACTACGAACGAAAAGTATATTCTGAGCTCAATTGAAACCGATGTTCTTCCGAGTATAAAAGAGTTTGTTGGAGGTGTAATTTCTTTACATATTCTAGTCAAGAGATGTCCTAATCTTGTTCATGTGGGATTGGGGGAAATGGAATTAGATTTAAGTCCGTTATCAAAATTAAAATCTCTTTCAAGTTTACATTTATCCAAATTAAATTTCTATGTGTGCAAAGCAAGATATTTATTACCCAATATTGATAAGAAACTTTTAAAATTAAAGCTTGAAAAGATTGAAGAATTGGATATTTGTGTAATAATAGAACATTGTTGTGTTCTGCAATATTTATTCATAAGTGAGTGCATTTTTGCACGTATTGTAAAGGTTTACATACCTACGTTACCACACTTTCTAAGTTTACGTCATTTAACTCTCAACAATAGTGACAATGACCGGTGGTATCGCAGTCTTGTACAAAATTACAGCAATCTTCAACATTTCACGATTTAACTACGTTTTTGATTATTCGTTTTGAGAAATTGTTACACATTTTATTTGAATTCACTTATTAACGTGACTTCGATTATCTAAGTTTTCAATGTTTCCAAACTTAGTCGATTTAATTGCACGTTTTAAGAATGTAACGAGAAACAAATATTGTTTGAATTTTAAGTACAAACACTCTGAATTGAATTACTCACTTCAGAATTAAATTTTATATATACTTAAGTAATTCTGAAGTATTTCCCTTGTTTGTAAAAATAATTTAAATAAAGTATATTTTAGAATTTAACGGTAATAGTTTAAAATAGATTAATTCATTCATAAGAAAATAGACACTTAGAAAAAATAATCTAATTCTAGACAGTTAAATAATATAGATTGAATTACTATTCATTTTGGGAGAAATCCTAGGAAGCTACAGATGAGTTGCAGACAGACAACTTCTCATGAATAACTCAGGAATTTAAAAACAAATTAATTACTTTAAAAAATTGTTAATTATTATATAATGTATTTAATAAATTATATGGGATGGTGTAGAATGACTTCCCACGTAAACGTGTATTTAATACGGAATTAATGCTAATGATTAATCACTTGTATTTTAAATTTAAATTTCACAGAATACGTAAAGCAACCAATTATTCGATATGTGTTTTGAAAACAACAGTAATTTTTCGATAGTTGAGCTTTATTCAATTCTTAATAGTAATTCGAAATCTTTTCTGTTCCGTACCCCAATGTGACTATAATACAGACATTGAGTCGAATGTAACAATTTTAACAATAGTTTGTCTGCGGCTCTGTATTTTAGATTATTTATTTAGTTTTTAGTCCAGATCTTCTCTATCACCTGACAGATTTCTTCGGCTTAATTTTGAGGTTATCTTTACTAATTTCGTTATAATTTGGCCACAAGAATGTTTAAATTATTCTAGCTTAGATGAAATGCTATGGAATAAAATCACGGAGAAATGAAACAACTTCGATGTAATATGGCCAACGAAATATTGAAGTTATTTGTATTCTAAAGTTTTAAGCTAAATCAACTAATATTTTGTAATAATTAAGGATTAGAAATAACTTGGAGGCAGCAATTGTTAGATTTATCCATAGGCCGTAATATTGGAAACTGTCAGGATATTCACCTTACTTTTTCCCATAAGCGTAATTTTGGAAATTTTCAGAATACAAGTTTCACTGTTTTAGAATTTAAAATAATAAAATGTAACATCACAGCAAATATAAATACGCAAATCTTGTAATTTAAGTAATATATGGACGGTGTTATGAAACAACCGGCTATGCGCCATCATTTAAGTTCCTAGAAAAGTAAGCTTTATTTTTTTTACATATTAAACTGTATCAAGATGAATTAAATCATTTCTGACTTTATAATATCCTATTAGATGCTGTTGGTATGTACTGATTCGTGATGTATGAGTAAAAGTAATTTAGGCCTATATTTATTTTAATTACAAATTTTAAACTCAGAGATAACACAAATTAAGAGAAGAACAATGTGCATTCCGGAGTGGAAGATTATGTATTGATAATATTTTCTGTATTAGACAATTACAAGAGAAAATCCTAGCAAAAAATAAAGAACTATATATGACCTTCATTTACTTAGGGATGGCATATGGTAGTGTATCTCGACAATTGTTATGGACGGCAATGAGAAATATGAATGTACGTGATAATTGGATTAATATCGTTAGGGGGATCTATAGTAATACAGAAGCTAAAGTAAAAATACAGAATAAATTAACAGGAATTCGCAGTGAATAAAGGCCTGAAGCAGGGATACAGTTTATCTCCAGTTTTTTTAAACATTTATCTAGACCAGTCTCTGACGAAAATAAATGACGAACTCATATCCATCTTTAACTGGTCTTCAAGTATCGGTCTAAATCTAAATCCTAACAAGTCACAAGTAATTCTAATGAGACAACAAAGACTGCTTACAACTTTTGACATGTCTACACTTCCAAACATTACTATAAATAGAATAATTATCCTTATTCTTCTTCACTAATAGATCTTGGACTACATGTAGACGCAAATTTAACCTGGCAAACACAAGTGAAACACGCATGTAAAAAGACTTTCTCCATCTTACATTATCTTAGACGTTTAATGAATTTTCTCCTAGTTTCAGTAAAACAAATCCATTTGCAGAATCTTGTGTTGCCACACTTCGATTATTGTTATATATAATCTAAAGTTGACTTGTCGCAGAGACTGCAGCGTGTTCATAATGCTTGCGTTCGATTCATTTTCAATATCCGCTGTTATGACCATATTTGCGAGCACTTCAATAACCTTTCTTGGCTCCGTCTTGCTGACAAACGTAAATTGCACTCTTTCACTACTTCTCAAGCTTCTCAATTCCTACACTCCTAGTTACCTGGCGTCCAGATTTGAGAAGTTATCTTCTTACCACAATATTGACATTAGTAGATAATTTATTTCATATTTATAATACGACTTATTCACATTGGAAATTTATGTGTATTAAAATTAGTATAGAACATATTTTAGAAAAAATATGCAACTTTTCGTTTCACAAAAAAAAAGTAAAATTTGTTGTAACTGACGAACGGTGGATCCTCTAACTCCGTCGCGTCGCCCATTACAATGCTCTTTGAACTGACAAGTGCTTGATTTTTATCTTCATGTTTATAAAATAGGATTCCCATAATAAATCTCTTTACAGACCTGAAGTGAGACAGAAAATTCCTTTTAAATTTCAGGGCAGTTCTTATAAACAATAAATACAATTTTCTGAGCTCTGGATGTCATTAAAACATCAAAAAATCACAATGACTTGTCAACTTCGCTGTTTATTGAAGCTCCAAGCCAACAATACTCTGTTGTACATCAACAATGTAAGAACGGGAACATTTGGCGCTGCGCTGCATGATGCACGATTCAGATAATTTTTTTAAAGACCTAGTTTCATAGACGTTCGTTGCAAAACACAGAATCTCTGATGGCGTTTACATTTTTACGTTAATAATAAGGCTATATTTAAAGATTTGGAGCTACAGGTGGTGCCTATATTCTCTTCATGAGCCAGTGTATCAAAATTTCCATTTATTAAAATGCCGCTTTGCCGATTTATGCATAACGCCGTCCACTTAATCAAAACAATTATAACGTGGAAAATCTGTATATTGTAATACTTTATATAATATGTAAATCCATATACCTACAATAATTTATATGTAAATAAAAATGGTGTATATTACTATTACAGTAAATGTATTAAAATTAATTAGAAACATTATGTATGAGAGAATGGAATATTCGGATTCTAAGCAAGATATGTAACATGTTATAGATAAATGGAAGTTACAATTTTTTGAAATAAAAAAAAAATGTGAATTTGTTAAAACCAGTTATGATCCTTGATTCTCATTTCCTTATCCATTTTTTCGAATCCTAAATTCCAAAACATTAAAATCATGGATTTTATTTTAATTGCATTAATAGATTGGATGAATAGCGTAATTTGCTTGCATCGCGTTTAGCCTTCAATTTTTGAAGAACTTCATTGATTAAAATAGGTGGAGTATTCGAATAATTTTGTCATCAAGTGATTGATTTTTCAGTAATTAATACCTAGGAAAATTGCCAGGAATAGCGTATATTTCATCATCATCATCATAGTACATTCACGAATTTAGGCCATTTGTTGACCTGTTTCGGCCTCAAGAGAAACGCCATGCAGAAGTCTTTTGAGTGGACGTCCTGGTCTTCTTCTTCCTGCAGGTTGATATCTTAACATTAGTTTGGGTATTCTGTGATCTTCCATTCGATGAACATGTTGTATCCATCTTGACTTATAATCAGAAATTTTGTTTTCTAAAGATTCCATGTGTAATTCTTCTAAGATGTCTTCATTTTTTTTGTGATCTAGTAGTGTGTATGCTGAAGTCCTCCGAAGATATCTCATTTCAGCAGATCTAAGTCTCTGTATATCCTTCTGTTTCAACGTCCATACTTCGCTACCATACAAAAGAGTTGGAAGAGCCTTCTGGATTTTTTCGTGTTGAGACTTGAAAGTAGTTTTGAAGTTCCTTAGGACAGGTTACTGGCCCGACGCTAAGTAGTCCAGTGGTAGGGCTGCTACCTTTTAGTCTCTGGACAGACATTAGGATACCGCATTTACTCAGTACCTGATGGAACGGTTATACCGCCGTGACTCGGTCCTCAGAGCCTCGTTTGTGAAAACGGGTTGTACCTCGAGAAGGTGAGGATGAGAATTGGGTAGGAGAGGTTATACACACGTCACTACCCCTTACAACCATATTTAAGAAATAGAATATTCTGAAATTCGCCGAAAGGCAGCACGCTACTTCGAGACCGCAACGGTGGAGATATATGTATATATATTTGAGCCGGTGATCTAATTACTTGTCACTCAATAATATCTGAAAGGAAACATGGTTCGGATGTATTACAGTCGATTTTCAATTACGCTATTGATTACAATTTTAATGCAAATATTCATGTTACGTAATGGTTTTAATGAAATGAATCTTTGGAAAAGGACAATTAAAGTATTTAAACATTACTTACTCACTGGCACTATCGAACCCGTGGGTTTATGGCCGCGCGGACATAAGCTCTCCATACATCCCTATCCTGAGTCAATGCTTTCCAATCATTCCCTTTATCTAATGCCCTCAAATCATAGTTAATGTTATTCTCCCACCTCATTCTTGGTCTACCAACTGGGCGTCTTCCCTCTGGCTTTCCTACAAGAAGCTTCCATGCAAGTCTTTCATTCCCCATACATGCAACATGTCCTGCCATCGCAGTCTACATTATATAAAATAAATTAGCTTAAATGTGTAATTTCCGTTTTAACCGTCGGCCATTTTGGAATGTAATAGAAGAACTATTATAGGACAACTGTTATTGTAGACAACTGTTCTATATGTATATGAAATTAAAAACTATCCTAACCTACAAGTATAGGAAACTAAAAGCTAACCTAGCCTAAATCAATTACTCTAACGTACTCTAAATTAATTTAATATGTAAAAGTAAAATGATGTACTTGTATAAAAAGTAGCCATACATATTAGCAGTGAGTTATCGGTGACGTTGATATCGCTGGTTATTAATTCACAACTCGTGCGTATTTTTGATTAATAATTAACGTGGTTATCTTTGGTTATCAGAGAGTTTATCGCTGGTTCATACAATAACTCATAGAATAATAGTTGTAACCTCAGTTATTAGTTTGGTCATGACCTCCGTGATGTATTATTAGAGCGGTCGTGACAAGAAATAGTCCCACTTTGTTTTCATATGTACGACTAAAATAAGATAAAGATAATAATTTTCCTGGGCTAAAAAGAATAATTATATAATTATATGCATATTTGTTTCATTTAGGTTGTGTTGTTAAAGTGCTTAAGTAAAAATCGATCGTGTTACATCCTGCCCGGAAACACTTCTAATTAAATTAACTTGGTAAAGTAATTCTAGCAGAGTAGCACACATGTCCCACGTGAGTTTGGAGGGGGTGTAGACAAACTGATTATATTTAGATGACTAGGTAATATCTGCAGAAAAAGAGGACGATGTACTCCGTACAAAGGGCGTAAAAAATAAAATCAATGTTGTAGAATTAGGCCTATAACATACACATAAATTGCCCATCAGAAAAAAGTCATTATCTCGTAAACGGATAGTTTCCTGGCCCATGTTGGTGATGGAAAATTTGCTTATTTTCATTGTATCTACATTTAGGATAAACTTTGTTAAAAACGCTGTATAATCGCTAAAATTAAATAAATAAAAACATTGTAAAAGTTTCATAAAGTACCCAGAATTCAACGTTATTATTAATGTTATTTGGTTAGAACAGTTTTGCAGGGTCATACATTGTTGCTCTGGACATGAACTGGGTCTTCAGGGAGAAATAAAAACCATGCGACTTACCTCATACCACGCGGAATGTTATCTTCAACGATTGGCGGCCCTGAAACACAAAAATACATTAACTTTATAAATTATATGCCTATTTACATTCGTTTGTCTTTAATAAAACAAGTTTACTTTTATAAAAAAAAAGAACTTCCCGATTAACATATAATGTTATATTTTACTACTCGTGATTTCCAAGTATGTAATAACAAATATGTGTGCGAATTATTTTCTCTTCCTGTGAAGAGATGTATAGCGGATGACTAAATGTGGAATCCATTAGTGCATGAAGTATTTATGCATACATTAACGTATCCAACATAGCTTATAAAAACAAAACAAAAAAACATACATTAAAATGGATTAAAGTGTTTTTACACGTTGTATATTAGCTTCACCTGTATCTATCTATCTATATGTCTGTCTGTCTGTCTGTCTGTCTGTCTGCTGTCTGTCTATGTAACGGAATTTTTCAACGCGATTTTCACCCACTTAAAATCATTGGATCGACTTGAAACATTGTATATTTGTAAAGGACCAGTGACAATGCAATAATTTAATTTTGTTTCTAAAATCCTAGCCAGAATCATCAGAAAATAAAAAAACAGTTTTGAATCCTGCTGATGAAGGGACAAGTCCCGAAAGCGCTATAGTTAAATAACTAATAAAGTTGAGGAGACGGACCTTTTAGGTAAATATTCCATAATTTTATACTTTAATTTTCAATAATACCTCAACGGAACATATCATGAATTTTATAAAAGGTTTATTTGATAAAAAATTCGAACTACATGTTACCATCATACTTTTAAGATTAACTCTAAAATGTAATTAATAATAAGAAAAATGCATTCAGTATCAATTTTTTGAACACTATATTGACACCCAAATGAGCATGTCCTCGTGTTCAGATGCAGTTCACCTTACATTAATACATATATAAAATACCCATCATATAGTTACAGATAATGAAACAGAAATACTCTTTTATAAGATTCATGATGTGTTCCGTTGAGATATTATTCAACATTAAAATATAAAATTATGGAATATTCACCTGAAAGGTCCGTCTCCTCAACTTAATTAATTATTTAACTGTAGCGCTTTCGGGATTTGTCCCATCATCAGCAGGATTCAAAACTGGTGTTTCATTGAAGATCTGGAAGAGGGGGTTACATGTATTGGGTTCGTTTTCGTTTATCAGACTGTTGTTGTTGTGAGCTGCTTTCATGATTTCCATCTCTTCGAGTACGTTTAAATCCGATGGACTATTTTCTCTGTGCATTACTGTTAGGGTGTTTTCAATATTTAACATGCGATGTCCTTCATGGATAACATGCAAAACACGTTATCCATGGCCCAACCGGGAATCAAACCCGGGCGCGCTGCGTGATAAAGCAGCACGCTACCTCGAGATCACAGCGGTGTACAATATATATATATATATATATATATATATATATATATATATATATATATTGCTTAATAAATCCTCAAAATGCGTTAAAATTCAATGTGAAATTCACGTAAACATAATCTAAAAATTATTATATTTTTATAACAAATTGGCTGCATCCAGCTATTACCCAGTATCGACCTGTGGCTAATATAAAAACATAATCATCGTACACTCGTGCAGTTTTTCTTATATTATTGTTACAAAAAAAATGAGATGGCTATAAATGGATCTAGACAACACATTACTCTCTATTGTCGGAAAATCCACCTGAATACATTCGTTACGTTAACTAATTGTCAGCTAGCTTAACCAATCTTAATATGACCCGCCCAAATGTACCTAAACGTAAGGGAATCAGTATTTTCCCCCTCACGATTTTAAGTTATATCTATTGCTTCTGGCAGAAACTTCAGTAAACTTTGGTGGGTTATCGCTGTACTAAATCACGGATATCGCAACTAAACAATTTGGTATAGCGTAAACATAAGCGATAATAATTGAATGAGTCATTTCGAAAAGGGATCATCTACACCTGATCAAATTGTACAGGAGAGGGGAAAAAAAACTGATTCAACTTGTAGAGGATAAAGCACTGAATCTGAAATTGCTACTGAATAAAGTCAGAAAGTGGTAAAGGAATAGTGTAGTTGATCCATTCTCACATGGAAACGATGAAAGTAGATATGTAAACATGGAATAACGAAAGAAGTGAATTTCAGAAAAATTGGAGATGATCCCTTTTCGAAATGACTAATTCAATTATTTATCATTGATAGTTCAGATCTTTATTATATTTAATTTATTTGATTTTTCTGGGCAATATAGAGATAGAATATAGATCAGAGGTCACCAATGGGCGGATCGTGGTCCGGATCCGGACCCTGGGGCTTTGGTTTCCGGACCGGATAATATGGAATCAATACAAATTTTTAAAACCGATTAAACATCGAATACAACCAGTCGTACTAAATTTGATGTCATGGTGGTATTAGTGTTGACTCGGTTGGCAGTACTGATTATGGACGGAGATTTGACTGAAGTAAACGGGATTTCCGTTTGAAATCTGATTTCGTGAAAAAAACACGGCATTTGTGAAATGATACATTTGAATATTACTCTGACCATATGTTATGTTTGTCGTAAACTTATTAAAATTTATTAGAGTTAATCACTGTGTACTACTGTGCTGTATCATTTCAGTATTTACCACGTGTTTTATTTTAATTTGTGCAATTCATGCCCATAACATAATTTAAATAATTTCCTTGTAATTTCAGTTACTTAATAAATTTGACTAATTCTCTTATTTAAGATCCTACATACCTCGATTCCCAATTATGTATCATCTCGTTTCCAGTATCTATCCTCAAACCATAACATAAACACAAGATCACAACATAGTCTGTTGCTTAATATACCGCAACATAGGACATCACATCACTCCATGTCATATACCATCTTCACTTCTCGCAACTGGAATTCCCTACCACAAGAAATAAGGGGCTGTCGGACATTGACAACTTTTAAAAGAGATCTAAATTTATATTTGCTCTAACCTCGACTTCATCATTACCCAGTATAAGTTATACGTATTAATTGGTGTTTCTCGTATAATTTATCATATTCATACTATTATTATTATTATTATTATTATCATTATTATTATTATTATTATTATTATCATCATTATTACATTATTATTATTATTATTATTATTATTATTATTATTATTATCGTAAGTATGATTATTAATATTATCGTATAAAATGTTGTTTGTACATGAAATTTACATTGCTACATTTAATGTATCGTTAACTGTTTATAATTAGTATAGTGTATATCTATAATTGTCAAATATTTATTTGTATTTGTGCTGGTTGAGTGGAAGAGAAGACCTTATGGCCTTAACTCTGCCAGAATAAATAAAACATTATTATTATTATTATTATTATTATTATTATTATTATATAATATAATATAATAATAATAATAATAATAATAATAATAATAATAATAATAATAAAAGCTTCGTATGTTTAATGAACCGTGGTTCCGGACCTAGACTTAGGGTCGATTTCACCAACAGAGGTAACTGTATTACGCCAGTTTAAGCTATGCATTATACTAGGGGAAAACTAGCGTAATACAGTTACCTCTCTTGGTCAAACTGACCCTTAATGTGCAACTTTGAAAATGGATCTCCATGAAATCTATTTGGTGACGTCTGTATACACAAGACCATGAGAAGGCTGACTTGGTTTATGGTTTAGACAATTATAAAAACCATCACATAACAATTAACAATGTATCAACAGATCCGAATAAATTCTAATACAATTTCTGAACACTTATCTCCTTATTTACATACAGACGCTGAGTGCAATGTAATTTCAGTAGGTACAAAGACTTTGCTTAGCAGTTTTTAGTGTTAACAACATTTGTCTGTAAGCCACAATATAGAAGTGGTTTTAAGCAGAGCTATAAGGGGTTATTGTAGCAGAGAGGTAAGAAATATGTATGTTCAAGAGATTGGTTAATCTTAATCATCATCATCACTCCAGGGATTAGGCAATTGCCCATTCCGACTTCATAATGCATCAGCCCAACGTCTTCTAGGTCTTCCAACATCACGCCTTCCTCTTGCTTGATAATTTCTTGCTAACAATGGATATCTCTCCTTACTCATTCCATCCATGTGATCAATCCATTTCTGTCTGTAATTCGTGACCTTATCCAATAAAGGCTGTACTTTCAATTCTTCTCTTATATCCTCATTTCTTATTCTATCAAGTCTTGTACATCCTTTTACTTGTCTTAGGAACCTCATCTCCGCCGTCTGTATTCTATCCTTCTGTTTTTTCACTGGAGCCCAAGTTTCACATCCATACAATATTGTGGGAACCGCCATAACATTATACATTTTTATCTTGGTTTCTTTTCTAATTTTATTTTTGAATGTTCTCTGTATTGTTCCACACACCGTCTGAAATTTATTTATTTTGGAGTCAATATTTTCTTTCCACATTGTAGCCAACATCACAGCCCAAATATTTGAAACTAGACACCTGTTCTATACTTTGATTTTCTAAAATAATTTTGGATCTCACTGGATCTCTTCCTCTAAAAGCCATGATCTTCGTTTTCCTTACAGAAATCTTTAGATCGTATAATTTACATATTTCATTTAATGCATGCATTGATTTCTGTAAGTCGTCTTCATTTTTCTGTATTATGATTACATCGTCAGCAGATAGAAGATTATTTATGCACACTTTATTATCCATTCTTATTCCTGGATTCACTAAAACTTTCCATTTATTTAAAATATCGTCTATATATATATATATATATATATATATTAAACAAAGTGGGCGATAAACTACATCCTTGTCGTAATCCAGTATTTGTTTTGATTGTATCTGTTCTTTTGAATCCGGTATCTATAATTATATTTGTGTCTTCATATAATTTCTTTGTTACAACAAGGCACAATCTTAATTGTATTCAAATAACGTTGTTTTAAATATCCATGTCATGTAATGTTTCACTTATAAAAAAAAATTGTACCTTATAAACACAGTCATCCTCAACTATAATAATTTTTGTTATAATCTTCGTTATATTATTAAAATTCAAGTCTTTTCGAAGACCTGCTATATCTTCAGGGAGTTTCTTAATACTGAAATTATCTATTTTATTCAGAAGGATTTGGTTATTAGGTGTTACTAAAGGTATAGATAACCTAATGTTACTTAATGGTCGATCTTACTGTGTATGCTAACCAGGGGTGATTGAAACATTAAACTGTTAATTTGCTAATAAGTTAAGAAATTTCAAAGAAGTGGTTGAACTCAAATTTCTAGGAACAATAATTACAAACAGGAATCAGGCGTAGAAATAAACACATGGTGAATCCTGGAAGAGCTCCACCTGGACCTTATTCTGCCGGCAACAGATGAGAAGAGAGAACAGATATGGTCTGAGTTCTACGCAACGGATGCGATGATCTACAGAGAATGGACAACAGCCAGATACGACCTCGGACACACCGTGACGAGAGTTGCGGTCCATGGTTTCCACCACAGGATATGCAGAACAGTGAAGCGCCATTACCCAGAAGAAAAGTGCAAGTGCAAAGTATGTGGGTCGCACTGCGACCGATATCACCTATTACAGTTAAAAACATAGGAACATCGATAACAGACTTCTGACATGAAAACAATTCTTTCTACATGACCATTGGCTACAATAATACCTATTAATTCTGGAATTGCATGCTGTTACGCATTACATGGACTTAAGACATCCCAACTTCTCTAAAAAGAATATTTTACTGAAAAGAGTAAAACTGTTATTTAGTTATATGCATACAAAATATGGACGTTTACATTAAGGGAGGAGAAAAAATAAGAGTATTTGGTATAACGTTCGTAGGGAAATCTTTTGGAACAAAGAGACATATGGTTGGAGATGACTAAATTATAGCAAGCTACATGATCCTTATGGGGAAATCGGATGTTTTAAATATATCTATATCGTGTAATGTTTCAATTATAAAAAATGTACCTTATAAACAGTCATGTTAAACTGCAATAATTTCTGTTATAATCTTCGTCATATTATTATAATTCAAAGCTTTTCTAAGACATCCTTCAGCTTCAGAACCTTTCTTAATTCTGAAATTATTTATATATATTATACAGAGGGCTTTGGTTGATGAGTGCGAATAGCAGGACATGTGTAATATCCTGTTCGAGTTTAGAATTCCTAAATAAATGTTAGAGGAATGTGTGTAAATGACACAAAGCATAAGGTGCGTGTAGGCAAACAGTTCTAGGGTGACTTTTGTAATTCACAAAACAAGGAGATGCACTATTTCCTCTATTATGCAATTTATACTAGAGCTTGCCATCAAATTTTTAGGAGGAGGAGGCCTACAACATAATTATATTAATGAGCTGCTGTTTTATGTTCATAATGTAGTACTATTAGGCAATAACGCGAAGCTCAACTGCACTTCTACTAGCGCTTGATTTTTCAGTTATATTATTGTAAACTATAGCCCTTCTTCTGTATTTACTAACATTATTTAATATTTTAAAATTTTTCTAACAATTTTATAACATTATTAGACAATCTTGAACTATTTATTTAAATATGTAAATCACAATATTATGACACTGTTAGAAATATTGTGATGCTAACTGCTATTTTCTCCAGAGTATATTACCTAGTCTGATTTTTCTATCGCTGTTTGGAACAGCGTTAGGGAGTGATAAGTAAGTCTACACCCATTTTCATTAAAGTTTGGTAATTTTAATATTATCGATATATTTTTTTTTAACATAGATCTTAGGATTTATTGCAAATATTGGTTACTTAAATGCCATAGTTACGGATAGTAATCGAGGATGATAATCGATATGTGGTTCGACTGTGGCTTATCGCTGGCTCTATAAACTCTGGCGCATGCGCACTGTTGTTCTATAGGACTTTCACGCTAGTTTAAGTGCAGTTTTTCGCACAAACTCTATTGCGTAAAACTAAGAAATTGTGGCTAAACGTAAATGCAAATATATGTCCGCATATAGGAATACAATATATAATGAACATATAGAGTTGGTGACAAATGAGCGAAATTTTGAAGATTCGGATATGTTCAAATACCTACGAACACTAACTGTATGTAGGAATGAGATGCACAAAGAAATTAAACATCTACTCAAATATCGAAATGCATTCTATTATGCATTAGTGGGACCCTTGTCGTCCCAATTTATCTCTAAAACTTTAAATAGAAAATATATAAAAGTTAAATTACATGTTTGCGAAACTTGGAGTATTACTTCGTGGGAGGAGGAAATATTATGAACATTTGAGAATAAAGTTCTTAGGAAAAATTTTAGACCAAAGAGAAGCGAATGGAGAAGTCTATTAACATTTAGTTAAGTGTTCTTTATAGGAATGCAGATATAATACGAACAGTCAGGTCTTGTAAATTGTGATGGTCAGGTTGTGTGGTACGAATGGGGAAATAAATAGGGGCATCGAAGCTTGTAGGGAAACGAGAGTAAAATGCTCAGTTGGTGACCAAGCAGGAGGTGAGAGAATAGCATTGACCATTATTTGAGGGAAGTATTTCTTCCAGTTACTTGTGTTTTGCACTCTTTTAACTTTACTATCTAACCTCTCTTGGTTAACTCTTGTTTTTTCGACCCCGACGCTATTAGGGCATCCGAGGGCTAGGGAGTCCTTCCTTTTTTCAATTTCTTCTTTCCTTTATTTTCTTTTCTTCTCCAGAAAAGCCTGGCCAGAGGTTATAAGATGGCAGCCCCATCACTGGTCTTGCCTTCCTTTGGCCAGCAACCAATCGAAGGGACTATTATTATGCTTTCAAGTCTTATACGAGAATTTCCCATAAGGGAAAATTTTCTATAGGATCGTAACATGCCTCGGCCTAATAATTGGAAGGAAGAAGAAGAAGAAGGTTATATAGAGGATAATTGAACATTAGCTCAAGATAGTGATGCTTATGTTCGCGCGGCCATGAACCTACTGGTTCGATAGAGCCAGTGAGTTGGTTGGGAATACTTTTAATAAGGAAGATTAAGTCTGGTTTTTTAAGTCTCTTGTGAAGTAACAAGTGATTTTATTTTATTAGGTGAAGTCCAACGCCGTGGTCTCGAGGTAGCGTGCTGCCTTGTAACGAAGTGAGTCCGGGTTTGATCCTCGGTTGGTACAGTTTCCTGGATGAGGCTTTTATCGGGGTTTTTTCCTCACCTGTAAGACAAATGTCAGGAAACGTTAAGTCCCAAACGGTCCCCAAACGTCATATGGCCATTGCAGTCATTCATATTCGTCTCAGATTACGCTAGGATTAAGGAGTCTCCTGGCGCACCATTATCATCACCACCCATCATATCATCGGGGCAGCGTAACCCCGCCTTCCGGCGCCCCAACTTCAGAACTGGGTTAAAATTACGCTAATGCCAGAAGACGACACAAGAAATGTCCAAAAAGACAACCTGTGGCATTAAAAAAATAATTACATGTTCAAACTTAGAGCTACCTACATGAAACATGTGGTGAGATCAAAATAGTATAACAATGTAACAGAGTAACTGTACATCTCTTACGAGAAACATCTGTGATCATAGTAAACCCATCAAAATATTGCTGATGAAGAATTCAATACATACTTAAAGCAAGTAATGCATATACAATTCAGTATATAATCTCGACATATCTCTAAGGACCTTAAGATTAAAATGTATAATTACAATATCCTTGCTTATTGCACTCTATTTACTTTGATTTATTTTGTATATAGGGAACACTTTTTAAATGTTAAGAAGTTCGAGGAAAAATAAATAACCTTAGGATAAGGTAACATTTGAACAGTGTTATTATATATAATCTAGTTTGAACGGTATTTGTACCGGATATGTATTGTGAATGTTCATCTGGATCGTTCAAAATCCAGAACGGAACGGTCAATTAGCCATGAATATTTTTAAAATGTTCTACTTCATTATGTACAAAGTAACTTTGTTTCAGATTCAATATGGCTGACGCAAACGAACCACCAACGATTGCATCGCGCTCAATTGAAGAAGTGACTGAAATCTTATGCAACATAATTGAAGAAATAATAGATAAAGTACAAAATGTTGCACAAAATCCTGTGAATTTTGAAGTGGAATGGGATTCCCTGAGTCACATGATTAACAGTAAGAAAACTGAAATAACAGATATTTTAGTACCTGCTTCGGCAGATCAAATTTCTCGTAGAGTAGTTGAATATATTGATAGGGTTATAGGAGCCGGAGCAAGGAGTGTAGAAAATACTTTGTTAAATAATTTAGGCATAAATAGATACAGGCATTTTTGTGCAGGTATAATGTCTTTGGCCATTAGTCCATGTTTAATTGAACTTGATATTAGAGCACTAAAAAGTGAATATTTAAAATATGCCGCATTGGTAAGAAATTCATATTCTAACATAGAAATTTTAAAAGTTGGAAAATTGGAGAGCTCTCTTCTACTTCTAGCAATTACCAATCAAATTATACTTTTAAAGTACTTAATTTCTTTAGAGTTTAAATATTCTTGCAACGATCATATAATATGGACAATATCCAATGTACGCCCTAATTTTAAAACAATAAATGTTCAAAATTCAGCAGAGGTTACGGATCTTAGTGTTAGGCTATTGACCAGACTACACAATTTATCAGAACTCAATGTTCATTTAACTTCGATTACATTTGATGGTTATTGCCAAATTGTTAAAAATTTACCGAAACTAGAGAATATATGTTGGACTACGAACGAAAAGTATCTTCTGAGCTCAATTGAAACCGATGTTCTTTCGAGTATAAAAGAGTTTGTTGGAGGTGTATTTTCGTTTCATATTCTAGCCAACAAATGTCCTAATCTTGTTCATGTGGGATTAGGGGAAATGGAATTAGATTTAAGTCCTTTATCAAAATTAAATTCTCTTTCAAGTTTACATTTATTCAAATTAAACTTCAGGGTGTGCAAAGCAAGAAATTTATTTACCAATATTGGTCAGAAACTTGTTAAATTAAAGCTGGAAAATATTGAAGAATTGAATATTCGTGTAATAATAGAACATTGTTGTGTTCTAGAGAATTTATTCATAAGTGAATGTATTTTTGCACTTCCTGAAAATAGACAGCCACCACACTTTGAAAATGTACAGCATTTAACTCTCTCTAATAATGTGAATGACCAGTGGTATCGCAGTATCGTACATCGTTACAGCAATCATCGACATTTTATGATTTAACTATACGTTTTTAATTATTCGTTTTGAGAAAATGTTACATATTTTGTTTGATTTCACTTATTGTGACTTTGATTATTTAAGATTCAATGTTTTCAAATATATTCAATTTAATTGAAACAAATATTCTTTGAATTTTATGTGCGAACACACTGAATTGATTATTCACTTCAGGATTACATTTTATATATACTTGGGAAATTCTCAAGTATTTCCCCTTGTTTCTAAAAATAATATATAAATGAAGTATATTTTAGGATTTAACGCTAATCGTTTACCTGGTTACGAAGGATTTAGACACAAACTTTTTTTTCATAAGGAATTCTGAGATTTAAAAAATCTATTAATTACCTTAAAAATTATTATATAATGAATTTAATAAATTATGTGGAATGGAAAAGTATGGCTTCCCACGCAATTGTGTATTTAATATGGAATTATTGTTAAAGATTAATGACTTGCATTTTTTAAAGTTTAAATTTCACAGCATATGCAAAGCAACCAATTATTCGCTAGCTGTGTTTTGAAGACAATAGTAATTTTCCGATAGTTTAGTCTTATTCAATTCTTAATCATAATTCGAAATCTTTTCTGTTCCGTACCCCAATGTGACTGTAATACAGAAGTTGAGTAAAATATAACAATGTTAACAACAGTTTGTCTGCAACTCTATATTTTGGATTATTTAAGTTTCTAGTCCAGATCTTGTATATCACCTGACATATTTCGTTGGCTTAATTTTGAGGCTATCTATAAAAATACCGTTATACGAGTAATTTGGCCACGATGTTTAAATTATTGTAACTTTGATGAAATACCATATAATTAAAATCCCGGAGAATTGAAAAAACTCCGATGTAATATTGTCAAGGAAATACTGATGTTATTTATATTGCACATTTTAAGCTAAATAAACTGATATTTGATAATAATTAAGGATTATAAATAACTTGGAAGCATGAATTGTTAGATTTATCCATAAGTCGTACGTAATATTGGAAACTGTCCGGATATTCACTTTACTTTTTCTCACAAGCGTAATTTTGGAAATTGTCAAAAATGCAAGTTTTACTGTTTTAGAACTTAAAGATACGTAATACTGCAGCAAATGTAAATATTAAATATTGTAATTTAAGTAATACTTGGACGACATTTTGCAACAACCGGCTATGCGCCATTCTGTAATATCCTAGAAAAATACATTTAATGTATTTTTTATTATTTTAAACTCTGGTAAGGGCAATTAAATCATTTCTGTCTTGATAATATCTTATTAGATACTATTGTATATACTGATTCGTGGCTTATGAGTAAAAGTAATTTAGGCCTATATTTATTGCAATTACAAATTTTAAACTCAAAGAGGTGACGGATAACTTAAGAGAAGAATCTGTATTGGACAATTACAAGGGAAACTTTTTATACTTTTAAAGGAGGAATGACAATACAATAATTTCATACATGTTTTCTAAAATCCTGGCCAGAGTCATCAGAAAAAATAAATAAAATAAAAACCTGTATAATAGGTTGCGGACTTAGCAACTTTTTAGTCAATCGTCGTAAGAGCTCACTTGGTAGAGCGGTGAACTATAGTGGTATATAATTTCAGTGATGCATAGGTCGCTGGTTCAAATCAGGCACGGAGGATTTTTAGAGGAGTATTACTTTTAGCTCATGCTACAATAGTATCGAATTCAAATATATTTACATTTTTATCTCATTCTGTAAAATATTAAAACTAAAAAATAAAAAAAAATAGTTGAAAAAACTAAAACACGCTTTATTAGAAAACCGAACTAAAAATGTAAAATAACTTTAATTTCCAACACGCTTGGGTTAAAATTAAAGTGGCCAACAAAAAAATCATCTGCAACACATATAGAACGAAACGAGTTTTCTTTTAAAAAAATTACCATCAAAAGCGTGGGGTGCTTTTTATGGTTTCTACGTTTTCTTCTTGGAGACTTTACTTTTACCAATATCTGTTTATCAAATATATTAATTGATACAGAACATTCCATGCTTTTGTTGTAGATAACTCTAGTTTTATTCTAGATGTGATGGAGATGACTTTTTTTGTTGACCACTTTAATTTTATCCCAAGCGTGTTCGAAATCAAAATTATTTTTCATTTTTTAGTTCGGTTTACTAATAAAGCGCGTTTTAGTTTTTTTTTTAAATTATTTATTTAAACGGTAATACATGACTAATATGTAAAGAACACTTAAAATAAATGGCAGAACAGTAAATAATAAGTTATTTATTTCATATTCGTATGACTTATTGACATTGGAAATTGGGGTCTTAAAATTGTAGAAGAAATTTAGGAAAGATATTTACTTTCAATAAAAAATAAGTAGAGTTTGTTCTGATCAACAGTGGGTCCTCTATCTCCGTCGCCTATCACAATGACCTCTGAATTGACAAGCGCTTGACTTTTTGTCTTCATGTTCATAAAATAGTACTTATATGGACTTGATGTAAGAAAAATGCGATTCCCTAATAAATAGCTCTTTATATATATATATATATATATATATATATATAAAGTGAAAGTAGGCCTACCTACTCGTTTTCAGGGCACTTCTTACAGCATAGACTCAGATTAATTATCCTGGTGGATTTAGGGCCATGTGGCCTTCTCTTCGACTCACCAGGACAAACATGTTACCTATAAATACAAAAAAATTACAATAATAGCCATACTAAACAATTATCTGTCAAATTGAATAATAATGAAAATAATGTCTAATAATACAATAAAATTAAAATTAATGATAGAATGAGTACAGAAAGGAGTAACAGCTCGAATCTAGTATACATAAAAAAGAAAAGATAGAAAAAATACAAGGAAAGTAATGAACTATGACGAATTAATCTATCGCGTTTTATATGAGGTATTAGGTAAATATATTAACAAATCTTAAAAGTATTTTTATTAAAATAATGAAAAAACAAATTGTTACTTTTTAAAAAGTAATATTAGTAAGTTGTTTCTGTTAATTTTATTTTCAATTTGTTTCTGAAAGATTGTAAAAATTATAAATATTTTCTGAGCTCTGGATGTCTTTATAACAATAAAAAAATACACTGACTTTTGACAATCTTGATTATTTATTGTACCGCTAAAGTAACAATAGGCCTACTCTCTTATACATCAACAATATAAGAGCGGGAAACATTTGACGCTAAGCTGCACGATGTACAATTTAGATTCAGATTTATAAAGATCTGGTTTGATAGCCGTTTGTTACAAAACACGGAATCACTGATGGCGTTTACGTTTTTTCTTTAATATTAAGGCTATTTTTAAATATTTGGCGCTAAAAGTGTGCCTACACTTACTTCATGAGCCAGTGCGACAGATGGCATCAAAATTTCCATTTTTTTTAAATAGCGCCTTGCCGATTGAAGCATAACGCCGTCCACTTAATCAAAACAATTACAACGTGAAAAATGTGTATATATATTATTCTTAATACTTTATACAATATGTAAATCTATATACCTACAATAATGTATATTTAAATAAACAATGGTGTGTATATTACAAATTACAGTAAATGTATTAAAATTGGATACATTATTTATGAGAGAATGGAATTTTCGGATTTTAAGCAAGATATGCAACATCTTATAAACAAATGTAAGTTACAATTTCCTAAAATAAAAAAAAATGTTAATTTGTTAAAACCAGTTATTTTTTTTATTTATGATCCTTGATGCTCACTTCCCCATCCATTTTGTTTTCATATCCTAAATTCAAAAACAACAAAATCATAGATTTTATTTTTAATTACATTAATGGATTAGATAAAATGAATAAAATGAATGGGGTAATACGAAGACATTTTGGTAAACAGATGAGGACAGAGACAAAACTAATATTACATAACGTCACATCAAAAGCTGCTCTAAAATACGGAAGTGAAATTTGGATTTTAAATAAAAGAAACTCTCATAAACTTCAAGTAAGCCAAATGCGCTTCTTACGATCATTGTTAGGAGTTAATAGACTGGATCACCAAAGGAACACTACTATCAGAGGAAAACTTGGAGTAGCAAGTTTAAATGAAGATATCCAAAGATACCAACAAGAATGGAAAAATCATCTGAGAAGAATGACAAGAAATAGACTTCCAAAATTGGCATTCCAATATACCCCAACTGGACATAGGGACCAAGGAAGACCAAAACATCGGTGGAAAGATCAAGACCATCTTCGCTAGGTTTACCGTACAGGCCACATGGCCTAAAACGAATTTGTTCATGATGATGATGATAAATGGTGTAATTTGCTTGCATCGTGATATAGACTTACATTTTTAAATAACTTTATTGATTAGTATAGGTAGAGTATTCGAATAATTTTGTCATCAAGTGAATATTTTTTCAGTATCTAAAACCTAAGAAAGTTGTCAGAAATAGCGTATATATAAGAAATATTGGAGTATTCTGAAATTCGCAGAGGTATTGTAGAGTTCAAGAATTTTACTTTTTGAAAAAACTTAGAGTAATTTTAAAGTCTGAAAAATAATAAAATATGCAGGAGCATTAACTGATAAAAATGATAAACGTGAAGAAATTAAATGACTTCAAGTAAGATATTCGTCGTACCTTTAAATTGTTTCACGTGGTACAATAGAGGGCATCAGCGAATACGTCATTGAGCCAATGGGTTCAGTAAACTTTTGAGTTAGGCCTATTTATATTTCGTTAACTCCATCGCATATTTTACTACAAATGTTAAGTTTAATTTAGTCGGCCGCGGTGGACTAGTGGTTATGCTCCTTGCCTCTGGTCCCGAGGGTCGCGGGTTCAAACCCGGCCGCGGTCCATGGATTTTTAGGACGGAAAAATCCAAGGAGCAAGTCCTCCGGGAGGGACTTTAAGCCGTGGGGTCCCGAGTCTGAAGATTTTCAGGCTCGCAAAAAATCCTTACGCCTGAATGAAAAGGCCTCTAAACAAAATTTACCGAATTTTCCCGTCCTAGTACTACCTTGGTTTCCTAGATGTCAGTATGAGGCGAAACGCTGACCATAGGCAACTCAATATGACATCTATACGAAAACAAGTGTAACTAAATTAGTATGGTTCAAATTCTTCCCTGTAGGGGGAGAGCGCCTAAATCTCTGTAAAGGGAAAACATGGGCTTACAATACAAAAAAGAAAATTGAATTTAATTATCAAAAATTTACACATTTAAATTATAACCAAATGTCTCTCTCTTAAAATTTCCAAGGTTTAGATAAAAAGTGAAACTGATTTAACAGTTTATAACTTTCGCAGAATTTCCAGGCAAGGGAACAATTGAGTAAACGAAATCCTATTATAAAATGGAAAGAAGTGTGGAGTGTGTTTAGATATGCATACATATCTACAGCTTGAAATACAACGGCCTATAATAAAATTATCCCAACAGACGAGAACAAATTTCCCCATGATATTAAATGTTAACCGATCTTCAATTCTTTTGGAAAAAGAGATACCCAATATCACAAATTGTAAAACTGTAAACCGTAACTCAGGAATTGGATGAACGAGAAGATGAAAAAAACTAAGTTAAACAATCACAATGATATCAACAAGATAGTTAAAAGCCGGGAATCTAACGTAAAAGAAAAATTTTCTTGCAAACCTGACTAGTCATAAGATACGTGACATATATGCTAATAGACTCGCAACTAACAACGTATACATATAACTTAAAACGAGGAAGAATGCATAAAGGAAAAGTGTCTCTTTCATGAAGTTATCATAAGTAATGCCAAGAGTGATTTCCAAATTATCGATAAATTCACGACTCACGAAGTGAGGAGTGAATTTATCTAGAGAATTTGGAAATCAAGAGTGGCATTTGTTAGGACTATTTAACGAATAAAATTAAGCTGTTTACTCACAAATCATTATTTAACTGTAGTTATTTTAAAATATTTATATATCTAATGTAAACGGCGATGTTTGAAAACAAATGAGAAACAAAAGAAGCAGATGAAGCGTACCTATCGTTTATCACTGCAACTAGATCATACTATTTCAGAATATTAAAAAGGAGGAGCTTTCTTTAATATGGTAATTATAACACTGATAAATATTTCGTGAAACACGACTCTGATTGGTTGTAAAACAGAAATCATTGAAACGTGATTGGTCATTGACTCCCATTTGGGGCATGAGTTAAATAGTCATAAGTAATGCCACGAGTGATTTCCAATTTATCTAGAACATTTGGAAATCAAGAGTGGCATTTGTTAGGGCTATTTACCGAATAAAATTAAGCTCTTTACTAAAAAATAATTATTTGAATATAGTTACCGGTGTTTTAAAATATTGATATAGTTAATGTAAACAGCGATGTTTGAAAACAAGTTAGAAATGTGAGGTTATGTATATTCGCTGCAACTCGATCATATTATTTATTGCCAAATAGGATCGCAATATTGTAAGAATGCACTCTAGTGGAGAAATAATTAAACACATCAAACTATTATAATCAAAATTATAGGTTAATCATTTATATTTTAAATAAAGAACTCAGTAAAATCACTGAATCGATTCATTATTTGCTATATTCAATGTATTTGTTGGAGAAAAATAATGGTCTAACCTGTTCAGAATATTAAAAAAGGAGGAGCTTTCTTTATCATAAAAGAAGGAGCTGGTAAAGAGAAATCGATAAAGAGCGAGGTGAAACACGACTGTCATTGGTGTAAAATAGAATTCATTGAAACGTGATTGGTTATTGATTACCATTTGCGACATGAGTTATATAGTCTATAAAATGAAACGTGGCAAACTCCGTGTTATTTTAATATTCATTTACTTAGCACAAATTCAGACTATTAAAAAATCAGGGCAATGACAGGCGCTATAAAAATATGTGGGAAACAAATTTTTTACAACATGAATTGTAAAACGAATTTAAAACTTTGCAAAATTAAATATTTTATATCCATCCATCCATAGTAATTCTGCCCGAAGGCAGGTCCTTCACTGCAATCATAGCATTTTCATGCTATGCTTGCAGCTTGACTAGGGAATTGTAGGTGTGGTAGCTTCCCGTTGTTTTCTACACCGGTGAAGGATGATGATGTTGATGATGATAATGATAAGGACGATGATGATGATGGCCATATGATTTCGGGGACCGTTTGGACCTTAAAGTTTTCCTGACATTTGTCTTACAGGTGAGGAAAACCCCCGATAAAAACCTCGCCCAGAAAAACTGCCCCGACCGGGGATTGAACCCGGGCCCGCTGCGTGACAAGGCAGCACGCTACCTCGAGACTACAGCGGTGGACTATATTTTATATATGCTTACAAAAAAAAATAAAAAATATATATATCGCAAAGTAAAACAAAATATCGTAAACAAAATTGCAATATTTGCAGGACCGGTGTTTTATCACTTGTGGTTTATAATGGTAAAACTTAAAACACGTATAGGAATGCTACTAATAGCTGAACTGAATTTATAATGCATAGATTTTAATAAATAATAATTCAAAAAATTAAAGCAACACGCTTTATTAGAAAACCAAACTGTTGTTGTTGTTTTCAAATGCTGGGCCTTGGCACCGAAGCCATTAGCGTTCTTGCTCTCCAATATTTCTCTATTGTGGATCCAACAGGTAATACTTCACAGGTTTGTAGGTGTTCTTCATTCATTTCTTCGTCTTTTATTGCATAGAGGACAATTTGGATTCGTGTAAATTCCTATTTTATATAAATGTTTGGCTAAATAGTCATGTTCTGTAAGCAGTCTAAATGTTGCTACTGTAGTTTTACGTGGAAATTCTGGAATAATATCTGGCTTCTTTACTAAAATATTCCATTTTTTGTCTTTGGCTTTATTACATAGGTCTTGGTTTTGTTTGATTTTATATTTGTTTTTAACTATTCTTTTTATGGATGTGAAAGGTAAGCTTTTAGTAGTATTCTGAATTAAATTGGAGCCTTTTTTGGCAAGAAAATCAGCAGTGTCATTTCCAGCAATTCCACAATGTGCAGGTATCCATTGCAATTGAATTCTTTTCTGTAGTTTTTGGAGTTGTTGAATCATTTTGTATCACTCTTTAATTTGTATTGACTTCATTTTGTGTGAATTTATTGCATATATTGCTGCCTTAGAATCAGAGAGTATGACCGCATTTTGAAATTTATTTATTCTGTATAGTAATTGTTGGAGTGAAATATGAATAGCCGTTACTTCTGCATCAAAATTTGTTGTGTGGTATCCTGCTGGTTGATAAAATGAAAATAATGCACATGTAATTCCTGATCCTGAGTTGTTATCAATAGTAGATCCATCTGTGTAGACATGTAACCATTCTTCTGGTGGATATCTCTTATTCACAACTTCTAATGCTAGAGCTTTTAGTACAAGTGTGGGAGTTTCAGATTTTGTAACTGGTTCTTCTAGATTTAGCTGAATGTTAATTGGTTCAAAAGTAAGAGGGTTATCTCTGATCAAAATATTTTCTTTAGATTTAGGAAGATTCAAATCTGTTTTTATTTCCATTACTTTGGACAAGAAACTTGTTTGTGTTTTCAACTTGCTTGGTTGTAACTGCCTTTTTTCCCATTTTGTTGTTGTTAGAAAACCAAACTAAAAAATATAATTAATTAAATAAAAATAAAACGTAGTTTTATTTGATTTTCATATTTATTATATAATTCAGTGACAGCTGTTTCGGTACACTGTACCTTCTTCAGACATGTTAACAAATTATGAATTGTGTTCCAACTGATCTAAGCAACAATACAACAATATTTATTTAAATTTTTTAATTTAACAAAGGGGATTCATTCAAATCAAGTTGAGAATTTAACAGTTTTTTACTACTTTTAAACTTATTAATTTCTACAGCCTCCAAAAGATCTAACTTCTTACCCTTATCACAAATATGTAAAATTTCAAAATTTGGATCGAAACAATATTTGTGATAAGGGTAAGAAGTTAGATTTTTTGGAGGCTGTAGAAATTAATAAGTTTAAAAGTAGTAAAAAACTGTTAAATTCTCAACTTGATTTGAATGAATCCCCTTTGTTAAATTAAAAAAAATTAAATAAATATTGTTGTATTGTTGCTTAGATCAGTTGGAACACAATTCATAATTTGTTAACATGTCTGAAGAAGGTACAGTGTACCGAAACAGAAGTCACTGAATTATGTAATAAATATGAAAATCAAATAAAACTACGTCTTATTTTTATTTAATTAATAAATATGGATTTTCATCAAGTAAACACCAACTCAATTGATTAAAAAATATAAAATAAATAATAGTTTTAGGAACTAAAACAACACGCTTTATTAGAAAACCGAACTAAACAATGAAAAATAATTTTAATTTCTAACACGCTTGGAATAAAATTAAAGTGGTGAACAAAAAATCATCTCCGACACTTCTAGAATAAAACTAGAGGTACTTACAAAAAAAACATCCGAAACGTGGAGTGATCTATATAAATCAATATATTTGATAATAAACGGATATTGGTAAAAGTACAGTCTCTAAGAAGAAAACGTAAAGACCATAAAAAGCACCGCACGCTTTTGATGTTTTTTTTAGGATAATTCTAGTTTTATTCCAGATGTGTTGGAGATGACTTTTTGTTGACCACTTTAATTTTATCCCAAGCGTGTTGAAAATTAAAATTATTTTTAATTTTTTAGTTCGGTTTTCTAATAAAGCGTGTTCTTTTAGTTTTTTAAAATTATTATTTACTTTTTATTTTTTAGTTTGGTTTTCTAATAAAGCGGGTTGTTTTAGTTTTTTAAAACTTTATTATTTTTTTATTTTTAGTTTAATTGATTGTCATAAACAGGAATCCCATGAAAATTTTATTGATTAATACTTTTCTAAAAAATCCTACGGGCCGGATTTGAACCAGCAACCTATGGTTTACTGAAATTGTATACCACTACAGTCCACCGCTTTGCCAACTGAGCTCTTACAACGATTGAGGAAGAAGTTGATAAGTCCGCAACCTATTATACCGGTTTTTATTTTTTTTTGGTTTTCTAATGATTCTGGCCAGGATTTCAGGAAAAAAAATTATTGTATTCTCATGGGTCCTTTACAAGTATACAAAGATACAAGTCGATCCAATGTTTTTAAGTGGGTGAAAATCGTGTTCAAAGATTACGTTACATAGATAATTGGACAGATACAGGTCAAACTAATATAAAACGTGTAAAAAAGTTCAGCTGTACTTTTTCTTTGCATCTATTATGTATTACATAAGTTTATTTCCTATAAACTGATGTTATAAATGTTTTGGATTACATTACAAATAAAGCCATATAAAGAAGTTAGTTATCCCTGTCTTGCTTAGTTTCATAAAAATAAAAAAATAGTTTTAAAAAACTAAAACAACACGCTTTATTAAAAAACCGAACTAAAAAATGAAAAATAATTTTAATTTCCAACACGTTTGGGATAAAATTGATATGGCCAACAAAAAAATCTCCAACACATTTACAATAAAATTGCAGTTATCTACAAAAAAAAATAATTTTCCATCAACAGCGTGGGGTGCTCTATATCAATATATTTGATAATAAACAGATGTTGGTAAAAGTAAAGTCTCTAAGAAGAAAATGTAAAAACGACAAAAAGCACTCCACGCTTTTGAAAATATTTAAATATCTTAATGAAACTGTTTCCATAATTAAATCTTTAGAATAAAATCCTGCCAAAAAAGGCATGCCACATAATGCAAAATTACCAACTTAAATTCTACCCCCCTTAAAGATAAAACTTTTCAAGAAATTTGAAGCCAACCGGAACCTTTATAGATATTATAATAATTACACATATACTATAGGGACATTTTACGTTACCTTCCCCACAGCTACGGTAATTTTTTTTGTAGATAACTAGTTTTATTCTAAATGTGTTGGAGATTATTTTTTTGTTGATCACATTAATTTTATCCCAAGCGTGTTGGAAATTAAAATTTTCATTTTTTGGTTCGGTTTTCTAATAAATCGTGTTGTTTTAGATTTTTAAAACTGTTTTTTATTTTTTAGTTTGATTTTATAATAAAGCGTGTTGTTTTAGTTTTTTAAAACTATGTTATATTTTTATTTTTTTAGTTTGATTTTCTAATAAAGTGTTTTAGTTTTTTAAACTATTATTTATTTTTTAGTTTTAATATTTTACAGAATAAGATAAAAATGTAAATATCTTTAAATTCGATACTACTGTAGTATGAGCTAAAAGTAATACTCTACCAAAAAAAAATCCTCCGGGCCGGGTTTGAACCAGCGATCTATTGATTACTATAATATATATTTATTAAACACAATGTGTACACTAATATTACATACATGGTTTTACCATTTTGCTACTAATTCGTGAATTGTTTTGGTTCTGTTTTCGCACTTCACTAAGTGATACTTTGGGCACGGTTTGCTACAGAGTTTACAGATGCAGGCCTCCTCGGGTTCATGGTAACTTTGTTTATGACATATTTTCCCATGGAAGCCGTGAGCGGCGAAGCGTGTGTATAAGTGGCGAAGTCGAAAATTTGGTCCTTTCCATTCGTCTGTGTTTAATGCTTCCGTTTCCGTGATTTCGATCGGAATCTCTCTGGCTTTTCTCTGTCTCTCCTCGATTGCTGTTTTGTATGCCTGCGTTTCTGGTAGATCGAAGTGTTTTCGGATATCTTCTATGAAGTAAGACTCCTTTGCTATTATGTAGGCATAGCTATGTCTTGTGAATTTTGAAATTGAAAGAGCCCGTTTTAGGAATCTCGCTTTTATGCTTTCAAGTTTCATGAAATTTTTGGCTGTGAGATATGACCATATTAGCTGGATTCCATAAATGGCAACCGGCATAACTTTGATGTTGAATAATGCTATTGCCGTTGGTAGGGATAGGTTTCGTAACTTTGGAATGTCATAAATGGCTTTTGTGGCAGCTGTAGCACGCTCTTGTATATGCATCGAGAATACTGTTCCGGTGGTCTGTAATGTTATTCCTAGGTATTTGAAGCTGCTAACGAATTCTAGAGTTGACCCGTCGCATGTGAGGTGATCTCTCTTGGATAGTCTTCCTCCTCTCCTAAATTTCATAGCTTTGGTCTTTGAGCTATTTATTGCCATTGAATTTTCTAGTGCCCATTTCCTGATCTTCTCCATGGCTCCTTGTAGGTCTTCTAGGCTCCTGGAGAGGATAGCCATGTCATCTGCGTACATAAGGAGTTTGACGTTCCTTGTGTCTATCACCTGACCGATGTCCGCCGTCATGACGTTAAAGAGTATCGGGCTCAGCGGGTCTCCTTGTAGTACCCCTCTTGTCTGGATGATATTTTTCGACGTAGTTATGCCGTCGTGTATAGCCACAGAGTTTGCGGTTAGCACAGACGCAATTATTTGTAGTTCATTGCTAGTCCTACCTAGTACGCGCTTTCTAGCTTTTGAATGAGTATATTCCTGTTGATGCTATCGAAGGCTTTAGCGTAATCTATGAAGATTGCGTGCAGAGGGGTGGTGGGTTGCGCCAAGGTAGTTGTTATTTCTTTTATAATTTCATGTACAGCGTGTAGCGTTGATCTGCCCGGGGTGAAGCCATATTGATTCATTGGTATGATAGCACGTAATCTTGGTTCAATTCGCCTCAGTAGAAGTCTGCTGAAAAGTTTAAACATGACGTTTTCCAGGGCTATTCCCCTATATGAATTTGGATCGTCCTTTCGTCCTTTGCCTTTGTAAAGCACAGTTATCAGTGTGCTCCTCCACTGTTTTGGGATTGAATTATTCTTGAAACATTCTCTGAAAAGGCAGGCTAGCGGTTCCGCCAGGTCTCGGACTGTGTCTTTCAGGTGTTCAGCATATATTCCATCTGGGCCGGCCGCTTTGTTGTTCTTTCCGTTCATGATTAGTTGAGTGACTTCTTCTGTTGTGATGGGGGTCGAGGTTTGATTGCGTTCCGCATGTAGTGAGGAAGGAGTTGGACATTTTGTTCCTTTCTCCCAGGAGGTTGCTGAAGTGCAATTCCCATCGCTCCATGTTTACGAGGGGGCTCGATCTGTTCTTCTTCGAGGACCTTAGGATTTTGTAAGGTTTCATTTCCGCCTCAGCAATTAGTTCCTGTTCTACGAGGAGGTCGTATGTTAATTTCTTTTCCTTCAGTAGGCATTTGTATTTCCCACGCTCTACGGCGTACTCTGTCAGTGCATCGCCTCCGTGTTCCCTAGCAGCATGGAGGAGTTGTAGTGTCCTTTGCCTCATTACGTAACAATCTTCGTCGAACCATGGCTTCGCGGTGCGTTTCGATCTGGGCAGTTCTCTGGTGGAGTGTGTAATTATGTCATTCAGAGCAGCAGTTGCCTCGTCTAAGTTCCCCTGCCTCATCATGTCCACTATTTTTGGTAGCTCTGCTTTGTTTGTTTCCCATCTTTCTTCGTCTATGTATCTTGAAATTGACGGTTTGAAATATGTGCCTAATGGTTCTTGTGTTCCTGCACTGGCATGGAATTTTGTTATAACAGGGAGGTGTTTCCTAATTGTGACATTTTCCACATTCACCTCAGCGTCACCTCGACCGTTCGTGAAGACCAGGTCGATTGTGCTCCTCCCGTTTGGTGCCACATATGTGTAATCCTTTTCCTGGTTTAACAGGATTAGCCCGTAGTCCAAAAGAAAGTCGGTAACCGCTTGTGTTTTTGTGTCCCATTTGTCTATTCTACAGTTAAGATCGCCTACCAGGAAAGTAGGTTTGCTATCTTCTGTGTTTTCTAGTGCCCTTCCTAATTCATCGATGATGACCTCGGGTTCGGTGTTATGAGTGAAGTATGCGCCAACGATGTTCGCTCTTCTAGTGACTATCGTAAGAGTGCTGTCTGTACAATCGGTTACTCTGAGGGGTTGCAGGTGGGGTTTTATGTAGCAGCTTAGACCCCCTGAAGGTCGTCCTCTTTCTCCTTTCTTAGCTGGGGAATGGATTCCATAGAAACTAGTTATGTTTATGTCTTCTGTGCTGAGTGTTTCTGTGAAGAATAAAATGTCATTATCTTGGAGTGTACATAGGGGGGTCATGTCAATAACAGATTTCAGCCCTTTACATTCCACAACATTATTGATTACTGAAATTATATACCACTATAGTCCACCACTCTACCAACTGAACTCTTACAACGATTGAGTAAGAAGTTGATAAGTCCGCAACCTATTATACAGGTTTTTATTATTTTGATTTTGTGCTGATTCTGGCCAGGATTTTAGAAACATTTATGAAATTATTGTATTGTCATTGGTCGTTTACAAGTATACAAAGTTTCAAGTCGATCCAATGATTTTAAATGGGTGAAAATCGCTTTGAAAGATTCCGTTACATAGATAGATACAGGTCAAGCTAATATAAAGCGTGTAATAAAACGTTATGTATACGCGATTTCCAGTATAAAAGTAATAAATTCTGACCTCATCGATAAGTGCCGTGGAGTCTGATAGAGCATTTGCAGTACAGTACTTTTAAAGACATTATGACCATACGCATCCCTAACTTTATTAATTCACTGGCATTACCGAACTCGTGTATTCATGGCCGCGCGGACATAAGCCCTCCTTACATCCCTGTCCTGAGGTTTACCAATCATCCCTCACATAATTTACTTTACTCAAATCTTGGTTAACGTTATTCTCACACTCATTCTCGGCTTACCCACAACTTGATATAAACATTATAAGGGACACATCGTAACCTGGATGGTCACAACTAAACCATCTGGCATCACATTGGACTCTCGGGTTGATTCTGTATCTAATGGAAATGAGAAGCAGATGACATCTAGTTCTGGTTGCCTAGAATGAAGTAACCCTAACCACCCATTACCCCAAGGAGCTACAAAGGCCTGTAGGGAGCACTTTTCCGTTTAAAAATATGTATACCCTCCAAAGATAGTGATACGATCTATTAATAATGAAAAAAACAGTATTTATAACTTACAACTAATCAGAATATAATCGGCCGTGGTGGTCTGTTGCTTACCGTATATCACTTATCTCTAGTTCCGAGGATCGTGGGCCGGGGTCTCTATGCATTTAATTATATAAGACCTAAACCTGCGACTCGATCTTATCATTCCTTGAGAATGGCTTGTGAGGTCATGCCGAAACGTGTGGCCAGAGGCCGAACTTGAATCCAAGACGCGGAAAACCCAAGACAACTTTCATATATATATATATATATATATATATAATAGGGACCAAGGAAGACCAAAACATCGGTGGAAAGATCAAGACCATCTTCGCTAGGTTTACCGTACAGGCCACATGGCCTAAAACGAATTTGTTCATGATGATGATGATGATATATATATATATATATATATATATATGTGTGTGTGTGTGTGTGTTATTTTGCCAAACAAATCTTCAAAATGGGTTAAAATTCAATGAGAAATTTACGTAAACATAATCTAAAAATTATTATATTTTAATTACAAATTGGCTGCATCCAGAGATTAGCCAGTATCGATCTATGGCTAGTACCAAACCATAATCATCGTACACTCGTACGGGTTTTCTTATATTATTATTAAAATAACAAGATCACTATAAATGCATCTAGACAACAGAATACTCTCTATTGTCGGAAATCCACCTGAATACATTCGTAACGTTAACTAATTGTCAGCTAACTTAACCAATCTTAATCTGACCCGCCCAAATGTACCTAAACGTAAGGGAATAGTCTTTTTACCCTCACAATTTTAAGTTATATTTATTGCCTCTTGCAGAAACTTTAGTAAACTTTGGTGGGTTATCGCTGGACTAAATCACGGATATCGCCACTAAACATTTTGGTATAGCGTAAACATAAACGATACGTAACTATCGAAGCGTTCAGTTATTGGTGTACCACGTGAAGATATGTACTGTCTCAGAATTATTTATCATTGCTAGTTCAGCACTTTATTGTATTTAATTTATTTGATTTTTCTGGAGAACAGGTAGCCTACTCTTTGAGATGGAATATAGATTACATACAATACCACGAGAAGACTGACTTGCTTTATTGTTTAGACAATTACAAAAATCATCACATAACAATAAACAAAGTATCAACAGGTCCGAATAAAGTCAAGTATAATTTCTGAACACTTATCTCGTTATTTATATACAGACGCTGAGTGCAATGTACTTTCAGTAGGTGCAAAGACTTTGCTTCGCAGTTTTCAGAGTTAAAAACATTTGTCTGTAAGCCGCAATATAGAAGTGGTTTTAAGCAGAGCTATAAGGGATTATTGTAACAGAGAGGTAAGTAATGTGTACGTTCAAGAAATTGGTTAATTTTAATTGTATTCAAATAACGTTGTTTTAAATATATATATATATATATATATATATATATTATAATAATAACATCGAAGGTATAGGCAAAGAGAACATAAAACATAGAATTGAATTGAGTAGCAAAATAATATCATCATTAAATTCCATATGGTGGGATAAGCATATTTGGAAAGACACAAAAAATATATTGGTAAAACATTGGTGGAATCTGTTGCAATGTACGGAAGTGAGGTATGGACAATCAATAAGTACTACAAGAATAGACTAATAGCTCTAGAAATCGATTATTTAAGAAGAAGTGCCAGAAAGTCTAAATTAGAACGTGTCACAAATAAGGAAATTAGAAACAAAATGGAAGCAGAAGAAAGCATAATTGAAAGAATTGAGGAAAAGGAATTAAAGTGGTTAGGACATGTTTTAAGAATGGAAGATGAGCGATGGCCGAAGCAACTATATGAATGGCATCCTAACAGAAAGAAGAAAAGAGGAAGACCAAGGTTAACATGGAAGGAAAACATGAAGACAGTAATGCAAGCTAGAGGGCTAAGCATCGAAGATGCCCAAGACCGTAGGCTTTGGAGGTTTGGCACGGGAAGACGGCAGCAGCTGTAAAAACCCGAAGATAGAGAGAGAGAGAGATAATAATAATAATAATACTTTATATCTCTATATCATGTAATGTTTCAGTTAAAAAAAAATTGTACACTAAAGGCTAAACACAGTCGTGTTCAACTATAATAATTTGTTATAATCTTCGTTAAATTATTAAAATTCAAAGCATTTCAAAGACTTGCTATATCTTCTGGAATCTTCTTAATACTGAAATTATGTATTTTATACAGAAGGCTTTGGTTATTAGATGTTATTAAAAGTATGTATAATCTTATGTTACTTAATGGTCGATCTTAAAATGACCGTGGGTGATTGAAACATTAAATTGTTCACTTGCTAATACGTTTAGAAATTTCAAAGAAGTGGTTGAATTCAAATATCTAAGAACAATAATTACAAACAGGAATCAGGTGTATAAATAAACATTTGGTGAATTGTGAAATTGTATGCTGTTACGCGTTGCATGGACTTCAGACATCCCAACATTCTCTAAAAAGAATGTTTTACTGAAAAGAGCACAAGTGTTATTCATTTATGGGCACGCAAATGATGGACCTTTACATTAAGGGATGGGAAAAAATTAAGGGTATTTGGAATAGATTACGTAGGGAAATCTTTGGAACAAAGATATATATGATTGGAGATGACTAAATGATAGTAAGCTACATGATCTTTATGGGGAAATCAGATGTAAGAACAGTTTATTCTCCTAGACTGCGAATAGCAGGACATGTGTTGTATCCTGTTGAAGTTTAGAATTCCTAAAGAAAAGTTACTTATTGGAATGTGTGTAAATGACACAAAGCATAAAGTACGTGTAGGCAAACATTTTTAGGGTAATTTTGAAATCCACAAAACAATATGTACAGTATCCTCTACTATTCAATATATACTAGTGCTTGCCATCAAATCTTTAGATAAAGGAGACCTACAACTCAATGATATTAATAAGCTGTAGGTTTACTGTTAAGCTATTCTTTAGAATGATTTACCCTCGATTTTTCAGTTTATTATCGTGAATTATAACTCTTCTGGGAAAAACTGCACTTACACTATCTCAAAACTGTAAAGAACTGCGAATACACGGTAGCAGTTAGAAGTAGCAGCGATAACGTTATCATTGAATGATAACCCACAAACATCATAGTGAGTTACCAAACGTTTATTAAAAATGGGTGTACACTTACTTATCACTCCCTAACGCTGATCCAACCAGTGATAACCCAAAACAGCGATAGAAAAATCATAGACTGAGTAATATACTCTGTGGAGAAAATAAGTTAGCGTCAACAGTCTAACAGTCTCATAATATTGCGATTTGCGTATTTAAATAAATGCTTTAAAATTGTCTAATAATATTATAAAAATTGTTTTAAAACGTTTTAAAATGTTAGAAAATGATGGTAAGTACAGAACAAAAGCTATAGTTTACAACAATATAACAGAAAAATTATGCGCTAGTAGAAGTGCAGTTGAGCCCTCTTCTGTATTTGGTAACATTTTTAAATATTTAAAAATATTTAAAACAATTTTTATAAGTTTATTTTACAACTTTAAAGTATTTATTCCAATACACATTTCTGATGGTGACTATTTTCTTCAGAGTATATTATTTAGTTGGAACCAGTGGGTTATCGATGGTTGCGATTATTAAGGAGTGAAAAACAAAGGATGTTTCATGGGATCCACCCTAGGTTAGAGTAATTGAATTAGGTTAAGTGTGAGTTAGTTAGCTCTTAGGTTCGTTACATTTTAAATGTGTATAAATTCTTAAAAAAAAGATAATCGAAAAAAAAAAAGATAATCGATATGTGGTTCGATGATGGGTTATCGCTGGCTCTATTAACTCTGACGCATGCGCACTGTTGTTCTATAGGACTTCAAAAATATATCGGGTAAATTAAAGTGGACAATCCCCCTTTCGTTTATTTCGCAAATAGATAACAATTTTTAAATGTTAAGAACTTCGAGGAGGCTCAACTGCACTTCTACTAGCGCTTGATTTTTCAGTTATATTGTTGTAAACTATAGCTCTTGTTCTGTGTTTATTAACAATATTTATTTAAAAATTTTTTCAAACAATTTTATAACATTATTAGATAAACTTTGAAGTATTTATTTAAATATGCAAATCGCAATATTATTACACTGTTAGACAATTATGTGATGCTAACTGCTATTTTCTCAAGAGTATATTACTTAGTCTACGATTTTTCTATCGCTGTTTTGTGTTATCGCCAGTTGGATCAGAGTTAGGGAATGATCCGTAAGTGTACACCCACTTTTTAATAAAAATTTGGTAATTTTAATATTATTAATATATTTTTAACATAGATTTAGCAATTTATTGCAAATATTGGTCATTTAAATTTCATAGCGGCGGATAGTAATCGAGGATGATAATCGATATGTGGGTTATCGTTGGCTCTATAAACTCAGGCGCATGCGCACTGTTGTTCTATAGGACATAGAAAATATTTCACGCTAGTTTAAGTGCAGTTTTTCCCTTCGAGGAAAATAACCTTAGGATAAAGTAACATTTGAACAATGTTATTGTATATAATCTAGTTTAGACGGTATTTGTACCGGGTATGTAATGTTAATGTTTATCTGGACAGTTCAATATCTAGGACGGAATGGTCAATTGGCCATGAATATTTAAGTGTTCTGCTTCATTATGTAGTTATTTTGTTTCAGATTAGATATGGAAAACGCAAACGAACCACCGATTGCATCGCGCTCAGTAGAAGAAGTGACTGAAATCTTATGCAAGATAATTAAAGGAGCAATAGATGAAGTGAAAGATAATGCAAAAAATCGTGGAAATCTTGATGGAATATTGGCTCATCTGAGTTATATGATTAGAAATAAGAAAACTGAAATAACAGATGTTGTATTACCTGCTTCTGCAGATCAAATTTTTCGTAGAGTAGTTGAATATATTGATAGCATTGTAGGAGGCGGAGCAAAGAGTGTGGATAGCACTTTGTTAAAATGTTTAGGCAAATTCAGATACGCAACTTTTTGCGAAGATATAATTTCTTTGGCAGTAAGTCCATGTTTAACTGAACTTGACATTAAAACACTAAAAAGTGAACATTTAAAATGTGCCGTATTCGCAGGACAACTGTCATGTCCTTATATAGAAATTTTAAAGGTTGGAAAATTGGAAAACTCTCTTATAGTCCTACCATTTGCCAATAAAATTAGATATTTAGATAACTTAATTTATTTTGAGTTTAAATATTCATGCGACGATTATATGATAAGAACAATATCAGAGACGCGCTCTCTTATTAAAACAATAAATGTTGAACATTCAGCAGGGGTTACGGATGTAAGTGTGCCGTTTTTTAGCAAACTATCCAATTTATTAGAACTTAATATTCATTTAACTTCGGTTACAACATCTGGTTATTCCCAGATTCTAGACAATTTACTGAAACTAGAGAAAATACGTTGGCCTACTAACGAAAAGCATCTTCTGAGCGGAATTGAATCTGATCTTCTTCCTAATATGAAAGAGTTTGTTGGAAGTCTAAATTCTTCTGATATTCTAGTCGAAAAATGTCCTAATCTTGTTCATGTGGAATTGGGGGAAATTGATTTAGATTTAACTCCTATGTCAGAATTAAAAACTCTTTCTAGTTTACATTTATCCATATTAAATTTCTATGTGTGCAAAGCAAAAAATTTATTTCTCAATATTGGTGAGGAACTTGCAAAATTAAAGCTTGTTAATATTGAAGAATTGGATATTTGTGTAATAATAGAATATTGTTCTGTTCTGGAGAATTTATTCATAAGTGACTGCACTTTTACACGTATTGTAAAGGTGCTACCACAGTTACCACACTTCGAAAATTTACATCATTTAACTCTCAGTAATAGTGAGAACGACCAGTGGTATCGCAGTATTTTAGGTAATTACAGCAATTATGAAAATTTTACGATTTAACTATCAGTTTTTAATTATTCGTTTTGATAAATTGTTACATATTTCATTTGAATTCACTTATTAATGTGACTTTCATTATCTAAGTTTTCAATGTTTCCAAATTTAGTCGATTTAATTGCACGTTTTAAGAACATAACGAGAAACAAATATTGTTTGAATTTCAAGTACAAACACTCTGAATTGAATTATTCACTACAGAATTACACTTTATATATACTTGAGTAATTCTGAAGCATTTCCCTTGTTTCTAAAAATCATTTTAAATAAATAACATTTTACAATTTAACGGCAATCTATGATGATCTTGTAGAAGATTTCCGGGCTGTTGGCCGTGGTCTTGAGGCTTGTAATTCCCCAACGTTTCGCCAGAGACTGCGTCCGGCATCCTCAAGGGTTGACTCGAGACTGATGTGTTCTATTCAGAAGTATTTTTATTGAGAATTTATACATTACTTCTTAGCACTAAAGCTTCCTTTGAGGTTGCCGGACGCAGTCTCTGGAGAAACGTTGGGAACTACAAGCCTCAAGACCACGGCCAACAGCCCGGAAATCTTCTAAAAGATCATCATAGTAACTCCGGCCGTGAAAAGTCAATATATTAACGGCAATCGTTTATCCGGTTATATAATTAATTACCTTATAAAATTGTTAATTATATAATGTATTGTTGTGGAATGGCATAGAATGGCTTCCCACGTAAGTGTGGATTTAATACGGAGTTATTATTAAGGGATTAATCAATTGTATTTTTTTAAGTTTAGATTTCACAGAATGTCTAAAGCAACCAATTATTCGATAGCTGTGTTTTGAAAGCTATAGTAATTTCTCGATAGTTGAGCTATATTCAATTGTTAATCGTAATTCGAAATCTTTTCTGTTCCGTGCCCCAATGTGACTGTAATACAGACGTTGAGTAGAATGTAACAATTTTAACAAGTTTGTCTGCGACTCTGTTTTGAATTATTTATTTAGTTTCTAGTCTAGATCTTATCTATCACCTGACAGATTTCTTCGGCATATTTTTTGAGGCTATCTATACTAATTCCGTTACAATTTGGTCACAACAATGTTTAAGTTATTGTAGCTTGGGTGAACTAGTAGAAATGATACAACTTCGATGTAATATTTCCCGTAAGAGATGTAATATGGTCAACGAAATACTGTAGTTATCTGTATTGTAAAGTTTTAAGCTAAAGTAACTGGTATTTTGTAATAATTAAGGAATATAAATAACTTGGAAGCGTTAATTGTTAGATTCATCTATAAACCGTAATATTGGAAATTGTCAGAATACAGGTTTTATTGTTTTAGAATGTAAAGATAATAAAATTAAATGTCACAGCAAATATAAATATGTAAATCTTGTAAAGTAATATTTTGGACGGCGTTATGCAACAACCGGCTATGCGCCATTATGGAAGTTCATAAAGTTTTTTTTTTTTTAATTTTAAACTCTAGCAAGAGTAATTAAATAATTTCTGATTTGATAATAGCTTATTAGATACTATTGTATATAGGCCTACTGATTCGTACTGTATGAGTAAAAACAATTTACACCTATATTTATTTTAACGCCAATATTTCAATATTGCATTTAGACATAATGAGAATGGTGTCATAATCGTTCTGCATAAATCAGTTAGGCGCCGCAAAAGGGCGTTTACACTGTTGATGCATATTAGTGCATCAAGCCAAGCGTCTTTGTAATGAGTATACAATGTCGATGTAAAATATTGTAATATTGGTAGTGTTAATGTGCACAATACAATTATTGATGCGTGTTTAGTGTATTGTAATACTTAACACATTAATTACGAAATGCGACTGTTAAATTAATATTGTTTGATAAATGAATCAATGCTACTCGTACAATTACAGTATATCTTCTTGTATCTTGTAAGCCCATGTTTCCCTTAAGAGATTTAGGTGTTCTCCGCCTACAGGGAAGTATTTGAACCATGCTAATTTAGTTACACTTGTTTTCGTATAGATGTCACTTGAGTGGTCCGTGGTGAGCGTTCCGCCTCATACGCAATTACAGTATATACCAAAAGAAAAAGGAGAAAAAAACGGGCATGCTGTGACAATTTTTGAAATCAATATTTTTTTTATCCCTTCGAGTAAAAATATCCACCAACTTACACACGATATTTTCATTTTGAACTATTCATATACACGACTGATGATATGCTTCTGTAACTGAAAAAGATTTTCAAAATAAGTGGAACAGTATATAATATAGACTATTTAACTCATGCCCCAAGTGGGAGTCAATGACCAATCACGTTTCAATGATTTCTGTTTTACAACCAATCAGAGTCGTGTTTCACGAAATATTTATCAGTGTTATAATTACCATATATTAAACAAAGCTCCTCGTTTTTAATATTCTGAACAGGTCTGACCGTTATTTTGCAGTGACTGAGCCCATAAGAAATACGGCTACCAGATTGTATATATAGTGCATACATGTCAACATTTGTAGCAATTTATTATACCACCAAAAAAAGAAACCACTGTTTGACTTTCTTAAATGTATTTTTTCCCAGGTAATAATCCAGAAAAATATAATTGTAATATTTACATCATACGACATCAGAAATGAATTAATATACAGATTGATGTTTCATTTTTTCTCCACTAGAGAGCATTCTTACAATATTGCGTTCCTTTGGCAATAAATAGTATGATCTGGTTGCAGTGATAAACAAAAGAAGCAGTAGAAGCGTACCTATCGTTTCTCATTTGTTTTCAAACATCGCCGTTTGCATTAAATATATACATATTTTGAAATAACTATAGTTAAATAATGATTTGTGAGTAAACAGCTTAATTTTATTCGTTAAATAGTCCTAACAAATGCCACTCTTGATTTCCAAATTCTCTAGATAAATTCACTCCTCACTTCGTGAGTCGTGAATTTATCGATAATTTGGAAATCACTCGTGGCATTACTTATGATAATTTCTCATTTTATGAGATATTATGTATACATTCGAAATGTATACATATTATAATTATCATTTTAGGACGGAAAAATCCAAGGAGCAAGTCCTCCGGGAGGGACTTTAAGCCGTGGGTCCCGAGTCTAAAGATTTTCAGGCTCGTAAAAAAGCCTTAAGCCTGAATGAAAACGCCTCTAAGCAAAATTTACCGAATTTTCCCGTCCTAGTACTACCTTGGTTTCCTAGATGTCAGTATGAGGCGGAACGCTGACCACGGACAACTCAAAATGACATTTATACGAAAGCAAGTGTAACTAAATTAGTATGGTTCAAACTCTTCCCTATAGGGGGAGACTCCTAAATCTCTGTAAAGGGAAAACATAGGCTTACAATACAATACATACAACACATTTAGAAAAAAATATACACTTTTCATTTCGCAAAAAAAAAATTGTGGCTGATGAACAATGGATCTCCTATTATTTATAAAAATCTAGTTTCATAGCAGTTTGTTGCAAAAACAGAATCTTGATAGGACTCGTGGCGTTTACATGATTCTTTTTTTTAATAGGGCTAGGCTATATTTGAAGATTTGGCGCTAAGAGCATGCCTACACTTCTTGAGCCAGTGCAACAGATGGCATCAAAATTTCAATTTTTTAAAAATAGCACTTCGACGATTGATGCATAACGCCGCCCATTTAATCAAAAAATTATATCATGGAAAATATGTATACAAACTTTTTAATACTTTATATATGTGCAAATCCTTATACCTTCAATAATTTATGTAAATAAACAATGGTGTATATTACAACAATTACAGTAAATATATTAAAATTAATTGTGAACAATATGTATGAGAGAGTGGAATATTCGGTTTCTAAGCAAGATATGCAAGATGTTACAAATAATGGATGTTAAGATGTTCTAAGATAATAAAAAAAATCTAAATTTGTTAAAAACGGTTACGATTCTCACTTTCTGATCCATTTTCTTTTTCAAATCCTAAACTCCATAACAAGAAATAATGAATTTAATTTTTAATTGCAGTAATAGTTTATATAATACCTAGGAACAATAATCACAAATAGGAATGAGATGCACAAAGAAATTAAACATAGGCTCAATTCTGGAAATGCATGTTATTATACATTGCAGAGACTTTTGATGTCCCAACTCCTTTAAAAAAAACGTTAAGCTGAAAATATATAAAACTATTACTCTACCAGTTATATTATATGGATGCGAAACATGGACTCTTACTTTAAGGGAGGAAAGGAGATTACAATTATTTGAGAATAAAGTCTTAGGAAAATTTTTGGACCAAAGAGAGATGAACAGACAGGTGAATGGAGAAGACTACATAACAATGAACTACATGCTCTTTATAGGAAGTCAGATATAATAACAGTTCAGCCTCGTAGACTGCGATGGGCAGGACATGTTGCGCGTATGGGGAATGAAATACATGCATGGACGCTTCTTGTAGGAGAGCCAGAAGGAAAACGCCCAATTGGTAGACCAAGAATGAGGTGGGAGAACAACATTAACTATGATTTGAGGGAAGTAGATTATACAGGGAATGATTGGAAAGCATTAGCTCAGGATAGGGCTTATGTCCGCGCGGCCATGAACCTACGGGTTTGATAGTGCCAGTGAGTGAGTAATAGTTTATATGAATGTTGTAATTTGCTTGTATCGTGTTTAGCCTCGAATTTTTAAAGAGCTTCATTGATTAAAATAAGTATTCTACTCGAATAATTTTGTCATAAAGAGGTTCATTTATCAGTATCTAAAACCTAACAAAATTGCCAGGAATGGCGTATACTTAAGGAATAGTCAGGTATTGTGTGGCACTATAAGACGGACACTGAAAAATAAAACTTTGAGGAACACACAACTAAAATTTTACAAAATTATGGCAGTGCCTGTCTTAACATATTCAAGTGAAAATTGGACTCTTAACCGTTCAGACAGAAGGAAAATAGAAACTGCAGAAATGAAGTTCCTACGTTCAGTAGCGGGTGTGACAATTTTGGATAAGAAAAGAAGTGAGGATATTAGGAAGGACTTACATATTTTTAATTTAACAAATATAATTGACAACATGAGAAACAACTGGTATGAATATGTCAAGAGAATGCCTACAGATAGAATCCCTCAGCGGTTACTAAAGTACAAACCAATAGGACATAGAAATGTTGGACGCCCATTTACTAGATGGGAGGGTTCATTAAATCCCACTTCATGTAAAAACAGGTCAAAATGCCTAATTTCATGAAGCAGAAGAAGAAGATGAAAATATTATACATCACTTGGAAGGGGTATTCTGGGAAGACCAAGATGATCATACTACAAACAAAGTAAAAAAAAAACTTTATTTCTTCAAAGTGATCCCAAGAAGAATATGCCCTTGATCGAGGAAGGTGGGGATTGCGAACGTAAAGCTGCTTCAGCTACAAAATCCCGTTTTTATTAGGAGTGGTGTAAGTGGTTGTGACATATTAACTACAGATATAAATGTTGAATCCATAGTTTTTAGTGTAGCGTATGTGATTAGTGACTCTCCCGATAGTATGTAACATAAAAGTATATTTTATGAGTGTATACAGAGTTAAAATAATGTATTAGTAAGATAAGTGACGTCACATAAATGATAAGAACAATATGAGTAAGGCCGCATATGCAAATCGTAACCCGTTCCCTATCCTTTTTATTTAAATGTAACAAATTGAAATCATTTTCATGTAAAAATAATGTATAATATAAAAAACTTATAATTTATATTAATGAATGTTGAAATAACATATGTACTCTTAGCCAACGTTAAGCTATATCAATGTAAATTGATTTATTAGTCATAAGAGGTAAAGTAAAATACATGACTGTGAAAAAGTAAATATTATTAGTAAAGTTTCAAATGTTGCATGACTTGGACTTTAAACTCTTCTGAGTGATATCTATCTTACGTATGTTTTGGAATATTCTATGATTCAAAATGAATGATGTAATTTTATGTCTAAATACGGGGTAGCCTTTTAACCAAAATAGACAGACTTAAACATATTCAACGACCCCCGTATCTGTCTCATTAAAGTTTTCTTCAAAATAGATCAGTCGTCGACTACGTTATTTAGTTAGCTGTTTCCTGAGTTCAGACTTAGATTTGAACCCCGAACCTATTCAATCCAGTAAATCAGTCCTTTGAATATTTTCATAAAAACCTAACTTCAAGACACTATTCCTAAACCTTAAACTTTTTCCAATACTTTAGAAAAATCCTCCCTGATCACCTTCCTGAAATTACTCCCTTCGCGTCTACCCAGATGACCCTCTCATTACATGGTGGCAGCCAGTGGATGGAAACTATAGCTAAAAAACTAGACGACAAATCCGAAAGGTGGACGGTCCCAGATTATAAAGAGCCTTTCTCGAGGGAAAAACGCTCCGGAGGAATCCACAGGAGCCGTGGTAGCCGAAACCACCCTAGGAAGCTGATCTGTGATCTTGAGGCCAACATAAGCAGCCATTAACGAGCCCGAGGGACGTTCCTGGTGTTCAGACGTTGGCAGCCCACACCGCAAGAGGTCCCTCTACCTGGGGGGAACCCAAAAGGCCATCACTGGAGGACAGAACTGTGTGTCTCGAGATCACCATACATCTTTCGAAGGTAAGTGCAAACCATTATGGCAAGTTAGAGCAATGCAAGTAGTAATTGTAAACATTTCATTCCTATAGTTAAAGCAAATGAAGTTAGTGCCCCGTACGTTTAATGGAGATCCCCAGAAATTAAGAGAATTCATCGAAGGAGTAGCATCTGATATTCAGATAGTGGATCCAAATCAAAAACATAGAATCTAAATTTACGGAAGACGCTAAGGATAGATTATTAGCAAGAACAGAAAGGGACAGTTGGGTACATTTAAGGTCATATTAAAGAAAATATTTCAGTTAGAAGAGATTTGGAATATTATGAAAGTGCGTTGTTTAATTAAAGACAAAGCATGAGTAAAACTGTAGAAAAATGAGGATCAAAGATAGACAGCATGGCTATAGATTTAGGAAGGGAAGTTAGGAGCAGATTAAAAAATTAGAACAACACAATAGTTCAAGATATGCAGAAGGAAGTATGCAATTAATAGGAGAATTTCTAAAGGGAACTTCTGTAGCAGAATTAAAATATAAAGAGATTAGTATAGGCTATTGGAAAAGCAAAAGGTAAAGTTGAATGATTAGCTCAATTAATTGAGACTACTCCAGGAGGAAAGTTAAGTAAAATCGTTAAGAGTTAGGGGTAACCAAACTGGACAATGGTACCCATCAACGGGGACAATAAAAAATGAATAAGTTAAGGGAATGCAAATGAAAAGAGAAGTAAACCTAGCCACGAAAAATGTGAAATATTAGTAGAGAATGTGATAGGAAATCACAGTGTAATATATGCAGGAAACGGGACAACGCGACTCTGGGAAGTCAGCAAGGAAACCAGTTTTTGGGTTACCTGAGCAGTCGCAGGTAACTCTCCCGTTAGACTGAAGCCCAGGTTATGAGGAGAACCTGAAGATTCATGTTAGGGTAGGACCGGAGGGCGGACTACCGAACCTAAATGAATGTAAGATAAATGACAGAATTGTATCATGTTAGGGTAGGACCGGACGGCGGACTCCTGAACCTAAATGAATGTAAGTTAATGATAGAATTGGATCATGTTAGGGTAGGACCGGAGGGCAGACTACTGAACCTAAATGTTTGTGAGATAAAGAATAAAATAGAAACGATAATTGATCAGCAGGATTATTCATACAACTTCCTAAAATTAGTGTCTGGGAAGCAGTGTCAGTAAAAGAACTGCTTGTTTTGTGTAGAACGCCAAGTAATGGGTTCTATGGCGGGGGTTGCAGCGCAATAGGGAGGCGCCTAAGGACTGTATAACCACGCCATGTTGATAACTCCTTTGGCCAGTGTTATTTGTGAAGAACGCCAAGGGATACGCGTTCGAGTACCCCGAGGTACGACGTATAAAGGGGGCGTCGAGGGCTATCAATAAGGGATAGACCCGGGACTTAGGGATTAAGGATAATCCCACGAAGCAAACACATCCTACCTCGCTCGATGAGATGACATGTCACGGGTTGGAAAGGGTACCAAAAGGGCTATGAATCAAGGGGACGCCTTTGGTCAAAAGCTTGGACCCTGTGAAGTTTATGTTGTAGCAAATATGATAGGAGACATATTAACTAAGTTTATTTGTGTATGTGTTTCTAAGCGCAACAAAAAAATATTTCAGTGACACTTGAGACAGCATTACGGTAAGATATCCGCTAGTGAATTAAAATACTGTTTTCACCCTAATGTATTGCATTGTGTGTGTAAAGAGAACGTTCATAACTATACATATAACCTTGAGGCTGATTGTGAAGCCATTCTTTTACTATTTTTTTAAATAGTTGTGAAACTAGAATCACTACCGTAGACGAGACTTTTTTTTGGATTCCATTATATTTAAGCAAGTAATGATTTATTTGTCACACCTAAGTAGGATAGACTAACTGTTGTGTGGTGACAAGTCAGTTCAGGTCACAATGGAACAAGACTAACTGTTGTGTGGTGACAAGTCTGTTCAGGTCACAATGGAACAAGACTAACTGTTGTGTGGTGAAAAGTCAGTTCAGGTCACAATGGAACAAGACTAACTGTCGTGTGGTGACAAGTCAGTTCAGGTCACAATGGAACAAGACTAACTGTTGTGTGGTAACAAGTCAGTTCAGGTAACAATAGAGCAAGACTAACTGTTGTGTGGTGAAAAGTCAGTTCAGGTCACAATGGAACAAGACTAACTGTCGTGTGGTGACAAGTCAGTTCAGGTCACAATGGAACAAGACTAACTGTCGTGTGGTGACAAGTCAGTTCAGGTCACAATGGAACAAGACTAACTGTTGTGTGGTGACAAGTCAGTTCAGGTAACAATAGAGCAAGACTAACTGTTGTGCGGTGAAAAGTCAGTTCAGGTCACAATGGAACAAGAAGGTAAGTTCACGTTAAAGCAAAAATTGCAAAGCAGTTACGTCGCATGTGACATTACATGCTATTTGTTAAAAATATGTTACAGTTGATTTCATGTCAAGTGCACCTATAGACTTAGATTGTTGTTTTAGCTTAGGCAAACCAATTAAATTAAGAGTTAGATATGCCCGTAGTAAGCCTCATGTCATTTATTGATGACTTACGATTGGCCAGCATTAAAGCTGACGAGTTAAATGAATTATTTAAAGGCCAAGAGGAAAATAATTATTCGAAATAGTATATGCACATAACGGCATGGAGTACAGTAGTTTGTGTGTTTATATTCATGATGATGTCATGCTTTTGTTGTTTTGTTGCAGCCGCAGTTGTAGAAATTTTATATTGTGGTTCTGGCACCAATGCACTTCTAGCAAGTGTTGGAAAGAAACAACTGACAGATTGTTTGTTAATATACACAACTATCCTGCCCGTTACAATGTAATTCATAATAGGAATACAGGCGAGAAACAAGGTTCCGTAGCAAAATCTCTTCAATCATTATCCCCTATATTCAATCCATCCATAGTAATTCTGCCCGAAGGCAGGTCCTTCACTGCAATCATAGCATTTTCATGCTATTCTTGCAGCTTTACTAGGGAATTTTGTAGGTGTGGTAGCTTCCCGTTGCTTTCCACACCGGTGAAGGATGATTATGATAATGGTAAGGATGATAATGATAAGGATGATGGCCATATGATTTCGGGGAGCGTTTGGGCCTTAAAGTTTTCCTCACATTTGTCTTATAGGTGAGGAAAAACCCCGATAAAAACCTCACCCAGAAAAACTGCCCCGACCGGGGATCGAACCCGGGCCCGCTGCATGACAAGGCAGCACGCTACCTCGAGACCACAGCGGTGGACATCCCCTATATTATAGCACTATTGCGTTTTCTTTATGTAATTGTAATGTTATTTTTTGTTGTTTATTTTTCTTCACACTAGTAGCAATTATTACTTTATTGTAACGGACTGTCAACAGCACGTACGGCTTACTGCCCGTGCGACCCATGTTTGTAAATAATATTGTAAATATCTTACTTTTTGTCTAATAAAGTCCTACTACTACTACTATATTATAGCAAGCTAAATCTAAAACTTAAACCTTAGTAGAAGATGAAAAAGATACAGCAATTGTTGCGCATAGAACTAGAAGTAAAAATAAGACCTGGTAGGAAAAGTTTTCACCACTGGTCAAAACGTTTCCTCAAGGGGAGAGGTGTAACATAACAGTATAATTTATGAGTGTAGGCAGAGTTAAAATAATGTATTAGTTATTAAGTAAGATAAGTGACGTCACATAAATAATAAGAACAATATGAGTAATCCGTTTCCTATCCTATTTATTTAAATGTAACAAATTGAAATACTTTTCATGTAAAAATAATGTATAATATAAAAACTTATAATTTATATTAATGAATGTTGATATACCATATGTACTCTTAGTCAATGTTAAGCTGTATCAGTGTATACAGATATATTAGTCATAAGAGGTAAAGTAAAGTAGATGACTGTGAAAAAGTAAATATTATTAGTAAAGTTTCAAATGTTGCATCAATTGGACTTTAAACTCTTCTTCTTCTTCTTCCTTCCAAGTATTAGGCCAAGGCCTGTTACGATCCTATAGAAAATTTTCCCTCCAGCGCTTCCGGGAAATTCTCATATAAGACTTGAAAGCATAATAATAGTCCCTTCGATTGGTTGCTGGCCAAAGGAAGACAAGACCAGTGATGGGGCTGCCATCTTATAGCCTCTGGTCAGGCTTTTCTGGAGAAGAAAAGAAAATAAAGGAAAGAAGAAATGGAAGAAAGGAAAGACTCCCTAGCCCTCGGATGCCCTAATAGCGTCAGGGTCGAAAAAAACAAGAGTTAACCAAGAGAGGTTAGATAGTAAAGTTAAAAGAGTGCAAAACACAAGTAAGTGGAAGAAATGTTTTGCTCAGCTTGGGCACCTTGTGGTCGCCATCCACATACCCCTAGATGAGGACCCCTGATGGAACTCTTCTGAGTGATATCTATGTTACGTATGTTCTGGCATATTCTATGATTCAAAATGAATTATGTAATTTTATGTATAAATACCGGGTAGTCTCTTAACTAAATTAGACAGACTTAAACATCTTCAACGACCCCCGTATCTGTCTAATTAAAGTTTTCTTTAAAATAGATCGGTCGTCGACTACGTTATTTAGTTAGTTGTTTCCTGAGTTCAGACTTAGATTTGAACCCCGAACCTATTCAAATCCAGTAAATCAGTCCTTTGAATATTTTCATAAAAACCTAACTTCAAGACGCTATTCCTAAACCTTAAACTATTTCCAATACTTTAGAAAAATCCTCCCTAATCACCTTCCAGAAATTACTTCCTTCGCGTCTACCCAGATGACCCTCTCATTACAGTACATAAGTCCTTTATTGAGCCCTAGCATCCCTAAGGGGTTGAGGAGTTAAGAAGGGGTGAAAATTCAATTTCCAAAGTGTCATAGAGTTCGGGATCGTTAAGCTGATTGTTGGCAGTTCTAATAACATTTAAGTCCAAGTTTGACCCCTACTACCCCTAAAGGGGAAGGGGATGAAAGGGGATGAAAAATAAAATGAACAGAGTGCCTGAGATTAGTAACTAATAATTTAAGGGGCTAATAAAATGATTAGCGATAATCCACATTCCATGCAAGCCCAAGCTGACCCCTAGCACCTTTAGGGGGATGATAATGGTGAAGATTAAAATCTTAAAAATTACTGATTTAGTGTCTAATATTCTAATCTGTAGTTTTCTGGATCACTAAGCTTATCTCGAAAGTCTCGATTGCATTTAAGCCCACTAGTATTCTGAATGAGATGTTAAAAAATTATCAATATTTGTGTCTAATTGAACGTTTCCCAACCTGTGATTCGTAAACCCCCAGCGGATTCGCAAAATATTTCAAGGGAAGCCAAAATGTTTCCGTAATGGCAGGATTCGTGGTTACGTCTATTATTGTTTCCTTCATTTCTGCAATATTGTAATAATAATAATAATAATAACGATAATAACAATAATAATAATAATTCTTCTTCTTCTTCCTTCCAAGTATTAGGCCGAGGCCTGTTACGATCCTATAGAAAATTTTCCCTTATGGGAAATTCTCGTATAAGACTTGAAAGCATAATAATAGACCCTTCGATTGGTTGCTGGCCAAAGGAAGGCAAGACCAGTGATGGGGCTGCCATCTTATAGCCTCTGGTCAGGATTTTCTATAGAAGAGAAGAAAATAAAGGAAAGAAGAAATGGAAAAAAGGAAGGACTCCCTAGCCCTCGGATGCCCTAATAGCGTCGGGGTCGAAAAAACAAGAGTTAACCAAGAGAGGTTAGATAGTAAAGTTAAAAGAGTGCAAAACACAAGCAAGTGGAAGAAATGTTTTGCACAGCTTGGGCACCTTGTGGTCGCCATCCACATATCCCCTAGATGAGGACCCCTGAGGGATAATAAAATAATAATAATAATAATAATAATAATAATAATAATAATAATAATAATAATAATAATAATAATAATAATAATAATAATAATAATAATAATAATAATAATAATAATAATAATAATAATAATTAATAATAATAATAATAATAATAATAATAATAATAATAATAATAATAATGGTTTATTTAATTCTGGCAGAGTTAAAGCCACAAAACCTCAGCTTTCACTTAACTAGCAAAAATATACATAGGCCTACACATGGATACATTAAAATAGTAAATACAGTATATAAATTATAATAAATTTAAAAAAACGTTAAAAATTGTGTTGTATTATTATTGTTATTATTATTTTATAATTAATTAAACTCTATAATGCCCCTTGTTGCATATGTGTAATATAAGGAATTTATCACATTATTATCATAAGTAATGCCACGAGTGATTTCCAAATTATCGATAAATTCACGACTCACGAAGTGAGGAGTGAATTTATCTAGAGAATTTGGAAATCAAGAGTGGCATTTGTTAGGACTATTTAACGAATAAAATTAAGATGTTTACTCACAAATCATTATTTAACTATAGTTATTTTAAAATATTTATATATTTAATGTAAACGGCGATGTTTGAAAACAAATGAGAAACGATAGGTACGCTTCTACTGCTTCTTTTGTTTATCACTGCAACGAGATCATACTATTTATTGCCAAAGGAACGCAATATTGTAAGGAGGAGCTTTCTTTAATATGGTAATTATAACACTGATAAATAGGCCTATTTAGTGAAACACGACTCTGATTGATTGTAAAACAGAAATAATTGAAACGTGATTGGTCATTGACTCCCATTTGGGGCATGAGTTAAATAGTCACAATAAATTAATATTTTCAGCGAATGCCTTATTTACAGTTATGTACGAAAGTCAGGAATGCTTTTGATTTCGCTACAATTAGGCCTACACGTTGAGTAACTTTTAAGCCTAACTAGAGTAAGTTTAGGTTTTAACCGTTAAGGGTTAAGTTAATATAAGGTTATTAAATCTTTTGGACTCAACTGCACTTCTACTAGCGCTTGATTTTTCAGTTATATTGTTGTAAACTATAGCTCTTCTTCTGTACTTACTAACATTATTTAATATTTTAAAATTTTTTAAATAATTTTTATAACATTATTAGATAATTTTGAAGTATTTATTTAAATATGCAAATCACAATATTATGACAATATTGTGATGCTAACTGCTATTTTCTCCACAGAGTATATTACTTAATCTATGATTTTTCTATCGCTATTTTGGGTCATCGCTGGTTGGATTACCGTTAGGGAGTGATACGTAAGTGTACACATATTTTTAATAAACGTTTGGCAATTTTAATATTATTAATATTTTTTTAAACATAGATTTGGGGATTTGTTGCAAATATTGGTCATTTAAATTTCATAGCGACGGATAGTAATCGAGGATGATAATCGATATGTGGTTCGATTGTGGGTTATCGCAGGCTCTATAAACTCTAGCGCATGCGCACTGTTGTTCTATAGGACTTGGAAAATATTTCACGCTAGTTTAAGTGCAGTTTTTCCGTCTTTTGCTTGGAATTAAATTTTATGCATGTCTACTGTATTATATTTAAAAGTCAGTGTTTACCCAACACAGATCGTTGTGGAAGGGGTTCGCAAGTGGAAAAAAATTTGCGAACCGCTGGTCTAATAATGTCGCTAACTTGTTTGGTGACAAGAAGATCAGGATATTAAATACTAGGGCATCGTGAAGTCAGCTATAATGTATACACAATATGACGATGTGGTTATGTGGTTAAAAAGTGGAAACAACAATCGCAGAACAACAGGTCTGAATAAATTCTACTTAATTTTCTGAACATTTATCTTGTTACTTACATACAGACGATGAAAGTAATACAATTTTAGTAGGCATAAGTATTTGACTCCAGAACTAAAAACCTTTTGCTGTGAGACGCAATATATACAAGTAGATTTAAGCAGGACTATACGAGAAGATATTGTAAGAGAGATGTAAGTTACACTTCTCTTCAAGGATTGGTAAATTTTAATTGTAATTCAACTGCAATTTTGAATACCTCCGATTTTAACATTCTTTGTTTAATGTTCGGTGTTACTTCAAAAAAGCATATGATTCAATTAAGAGGGAGAAGTTATATAGTATCCTGTTGGAGTTTGGAATTCCTAAAACGTTAGTTAGACTTATACGAATGTGTCTAAATGGCACAAAGAGTAGGGTGCGTGTAGGCAAACAGTTTTCGGACACTTTTGAAATCCAGAATGGGTTGAAGCAAGGAGATGCACTATCTCCTCTATATTTAAGTTTGTACTAGAGCATGCCATTAAATCTTTAGAGAATGAGGAAGGCTTACAACTCAATGGTATTAATAAGCTGTTAGTTTATGCTGATGATGTAGTACTATTGGCCGATAGCGAGGAGATACTAAAGGACAACACGCACACACTATTGAGTAACACTAAGAAATTGGGACTGGAAGTAAATATCAATAAAACTAAATATATGGTCACACGTAGAAATTCATTATGTAATGGAAATGGACAGCAAATGACAAAAGAGGGAAATTTTGAGGAAGTGGCTGAATTCAAATACCTAGGAACAATAATCACAAATAGGAATGAGATGCACAAAGAAATTAAACATAGACTCAATTCTGGAAATGCGTGCCATTATGCATTGCAGAGACTCTTGATGTCCCAACTCCTTTCAAAAAAACGTTAAACTGAAAATATATAAAACTATTATTCTACCAGTTATATTATATGGGTGCGAAACATGGACTCTTACTTTAAGGGAGGAAAGTAGATTACAAGTATTTGAGAATAAAGTACTTAGGAAAATTTTTGGACCAACGAGAGACGAACAGACAGGTGAATGGAGAAGACTACATAACAATGAACTAAATAGTCTTTATAGGAAGCCAGATATAATAACAGTTAAGTCTCGTAGACTGCGATGGGTAGGACATGTTGCACGTATGGGGAATGAAAGACTTGCATGGAAGCTTCTTGTAGGAAAACCAGAGGGAAGAAGCCCAGTTGGTAGACCAAGAATGAGGTTGGAGAATAACATTAACTATGATTTGAGGGAAGTAGATTATACAGGGAATGATTGGAAAGCATTAGCTCAGGGTAGGGATGTATGGAGAGCTTTTGTCCGCGCGGCCATGAACCTACGGGTTTGATAGTGCCAGTGAGTAAGTAAGTAATGTTCGGTGTTAAATGAAGGACGCTTGCTAACTAGGGCGACCGTATCACTGAACTTTCCTACATTAAGAAGATAATTTCTGATGGATTTTTAATAGCTAGGACTACAATATAAAAATAATTAGTTTTCTAAGTTTGGCTCAACTGCACGTCTACTAGCGCTTGATTTTTCAGTTATATTGTTGTAAACTATATCTCTTCTTCTGTATTTACTAACATTATTTAATATTTTAAACTTTTTCAAACAATTTTATAACATTAGTAGACAATTTTGAAGTATTTTTTTTAAAAATACGCAAATCACAATATTATGACACTGTTAGACAATATTGTGATGCTAACTGCTATTTTCTGCACAGAGTATATTACTTAGTCTTATGATTTTTCTATCGGTTTTTTGGGTTATCGCTGGTTGGATCACCATCAGAGATAACTGTATTACGCCAGTTTTCCCCGTGTATAATGCGTAGCTTAAACTGGCGTAATACATAGCTTAAACTGGCGTAATACAGTTACCTCTGTTGGTGAAACCGACCCTAACTCATCAAAGTTTAGTGAAGATTCCGCTAGAGGAAATGAAGCGTGAATGTTTCCCGGGCATTTATAATTGAAATAAATGCAATTTCATGTAGGTATTTTTATGAACAGACTTATTTTTGCGCATATTTTTCGCGAATTTCACATTTTTAGACATGGGAAACTTTAATTTCATAGAACTCTACCTAGTTTCTGTTAAACATCGGATTATGACACGATTTAATTTATTTACGTTGCACTTGTTTTGAGATGAAGAGGAGTCAGCGATGGAATGGACATCGGAAAAAATAATAAATTAGAATTTCTCATGAATCTAACTTAACATTGTGAGAAAAACTGATTTCCGTACGTTTCGGTATATTTGGGCGGCTTAGATTTCTATTTGTGCAAGTCAGTTGACATTTAGTTAAATTTACTATTGTATTCAGGTGCAATTTCCGATAATTATGAATAATCTATTGTCTAAAGTTACTTTTTTATTAATTGATTCTTCGATGCAGTCATGTTGCTACTATAGTATGATCATTTTTAGATCATGTTTATGTCAACTTCTCACATAATTTTAAGGAGTTTGAAGACTTTTTTTAAATAAAAATGATACACATGCGAGCGCGCGCTGATACACATTTTTTTTCTTGAAGTAATTGCTAACATTATTATAACGGAATTTTTGTGTTTACGATTTTTTTTTATCATCGTTACTAGTGTAACGAATATTTTTAATATAGTGATGTAATTCATGGTTGTGCATGTTTCGTTTTGACTCAATAAGATGGCATCAGAATTGATTTTCCTCACTACTATAGCTCACTGTTACGAAGTCTTCTCGGCTCAACTGCACTTCTTCTGGCGCTTACTTTCTCAGTTATATTGTTGTAAACTATACCTCTTCTTTTGTATTTACTAACATTATTTAATATTTTAAACTTTCTCAAACTATTTTTATAACATTATTAGACAATTTTGAAGTATTTATTTAAATATGCAAATCACAATATTATGACCCTGTTAGACAATATTGTGATGCTAACTGCTATTTTCTCCGCAGAGTATATTACTGAGTCTATGATTTTTCTAAGCTGTTTTGGGTTATTGCTGGTTGGATCAACGTTAGGGAGTGATAAGTAAGTGTACACACATTTTTAATAAACGTTTGGTAATTTTAGTATTATTAATATAGTTTTTTAACATAGATTTGGGGATTTATTTCAAATTTTGGTAATTTAAATTTCATAGCGACGGATAGTATTCGAGGATGATATTCGATATGTGATTCGATTGTGGGTTATCGCTGACTATAAACTCTGGTGCATGCGCATTGTTGTTCTATAGGGCTTGGAAAATATTTCACGCTAGTTTAAGTGCAGTTTAACCGTCTTCTCTAATCGCCTGTATGTTCATCTCTCTTTGAGAAAAGACAAATCCTAAGAATAAGAGTCCATGTTTCGTATTCATATAACAGAACACTATTGTTACATATTTTCAGTTTAACGTTCTTTGAGAGGGGTTAGGACGACAAGAGTTCCTGTAATGCATAATAACATGCATTTCCAGAACTGAACCATATATAATTTCTTTGTGCACCTCATTCCTGTTTGTAATTATTGTTCCTAGGTATTTGAATTCAGCCACCTCTTCAAAATTTCCTTCATCTGTCAACTGTCCTTATCCATTATAGAGATTTCTACGTGTGACCTCATATTTAGTTTTATTGATGTTTACTTCTAGTCCTACTTTGTTTAGTTTTACTCAGTACAGTGTACGTCACAAAGTAGAAGATAGACAAATAAAAACAAAATACACTATGCGGGAGCCTGGTGCAGTTACATTTCAAAATACGTGAAAAAATTGCGTTTTCTTGCTTTTATGCAACATTTTTAGTAAAATTAATAGCGTATTTGAATTTCTATAATAGCTTTTTTAAACGAAGGTACTTTATGCAATACATATGGCATACCTTCTGGATAGTTTATAAATACAGTCAAGGATCTAATGAACGTCCAAGCAATGAGACGGTGTGGCGAGTTCGTGAACTAAGAGTTCTTGCATTACTATGCATAATGTAATGTCAGCATACCAGCACCAAAATAAAACACACTACACCTTCCACGCGATCCGTCTTATCAAGTGGACGCATAGTAAAACATGCCATATATTTTTAAAATATTGGACATTATGTAAAAAAATTAAACTTTTTTTGTTTCAGATTTGATATGGCGAACGCAAACCACTCCCCAACACTTGCGTCGCTCTCAATTCAAGAACTGACAGAAATCTTATGTAACGTAATTAAAGAAACAATAGATAAAGTAAAAGAGATTGTAGAAAGTGGTGGAGATCTTGATTCCATATGGCATGATCTGAAACATAAGATTCAGAACAAGAAAACTGAAATAACAGATAATTTAGAATCTGCTTTATTAGATACTGTCTCTCGTAGAGTTATTTGTTATATTAATAGTATTTTAACATCCGGCGGAAGGAATATTGAAAATTCTTTATTGTATCATTTAGAAGAAGATGGATACATCGATGTTTGTATAGAATTAATGTCTTTGGCCGTGAGTTCACGTTTACATACACTTGATGTTGGAACACTACAGAGTCAGTATTTACAAGACGCCTTGATCGCAGGACAATTGGAATACCCTAACATTGGAATTTTAAAGATTGCAAAATTGGAACAGCAGGTTTTAATTCAAGCACTTGCTAATAGGATTACACATTTAAATAATTTAAACATTTTTGAGTTTCATTATTCGTGTAACGATTATATAATAGAAACATTAAGCAAGACATTTCCTAACATTGAAGAGGTGAACTTAATGATGTCAGCAGGAGTTACGGATCGAAGTGTTCGGTCGTTGACAAGATTACCTAATTTAAGAAGACTTAATATTTATTCAACTTCCATTTCAACTGCTGGTTATGCACGCATAATTACTAATTTGTCGAAACTTGAAAATATAATTTGGGATTTTAACGAAGGTCACCTTCTGAGCGAAGTTAAAACCAATATTCTTCAGAATGTAGTAAAATTTGTTGGAGGTATAGATTCTTCTGAAATTCTAGTGAATAAATGTCCTAATATAATTGACCTGGAACTGTTCAGAATTGAATCAGACTTAACTCCGTTGTCAGAATTAAGACTACTTTTACGTTTAAAGTTCTGTAAACTAAATTTCCGGCTGTGCAAAGCAATGAATGTATTTCCATCTATTGGCCAGAAACTTAATGAATTAAACCTTCTTTATGTTGAAGAACTGGACATTTCTATAATAGTAAATTTTTGTTGTGTTTTAGAGGATTTATTCATATGTGAATGCATTTTTTCGGAGAACGAAATGGTTATGGATCGAACTTTACCACATTTTACCAATTTACTAAATTTAACACTCATTAGTAATGTCAATGACAAATGGTATCGTATTAACCTAAAAAATTATCACCATTTTTCACGTTTTACAAGAATCTAACGATCATTTTCAATTACATTTTGTTACTATAAATTTTATATTTTTTTACAAGTTTATTTACTTCAAAAATTTGAATCCACTTATTTATGAGATTTGTATTATCAAAGTCCTTAATATTTTAAAATTTGGTTCTTTAAGTGAGACGTAATATGAAATATTTAAGAATAAAACACACCACGATTGTGGTTTTGAATTAAATTATAAACATTTTGAATGTTAAATCTGAATTTCAGAATTCTATTTTATACTATATCTACATCGTAACTCTCAAGTACGAAATGTATCTATATTTTTCTACTGTTTTAAAACGATTTACATAGAAGATATTTTTAAATTCAATGCGATAAATTTACCGGCTTATTGAAGAATTCGAGATATTTCATTTGACATAGGGATCCCAGGGTTTATAAAAGTTATGTTGTTAAATTGCATTAATTCCATACTTATAATTCAGAATTGTAGTAAATAGGGACATGGAATGTATAGGATAGTTTCATTAATAATTAGGGATTGAAAAAAAAAATTATTAAGAATTAATCATTCATATCTTCAAAATTTATCTTTCCTAGAATGTCTAAAGCAATAAGGAATTTTGTAATAGCTGAATTTTGAAATTACGAGTGAATCGTTCCTAATTATTAAGCTTTATTACATTTCCAATCATAAATCGAGCACATCCCTTTGCTTACCACCATTTCATGTTAACACCGAATCCAGTGCCAAATTTGAATAACTTTAACTGATCAGTCAAAACAGTTTTGGTCGAGACTCCGATTTCCTTATATGCTCAAATGTTACAATCTGTTGATTTGGCAATACATTAACAAATGTAATTAACTTCGATATCAAGTGTTTGATTTTTCATAATCGTAATCTACAAATTTGTCACAATTTAAATTTTGCTTGTTTTAGATTTTTAAGAATAAAATGGAATAGTATAGCAAATACGATTGTTAATAAAATTTTAATCTTGGATTTTAAGTGATCATTGTATCATAACATGTGAAATTTTGTGTGTGTATATATATATATATATATATACATAGTGCAAATGTTTATATGTACAATAATTTATATTAAAGTAAACAATGCTGTATTTTATGAAAAATTAAATTATATCACATATAATTACAAATTTTATGTATACCGTAACATAATTGTCACGCTATTCTGCACTCTCTCTCTATCTCTCATCTCTTTCTCTCTTTTTTCTCTGTCTTTCTCTCTTTCTCTTCTCTTCTTTTTTCTTTCTTCTTTCTTTATCTCTCTCTGTCTTTCTCTCTCGGTCTTCTTTCTCTCTCTCTTGTGCTTTCTCTCTCTCTCTTTCGTCTTCTATCTGTATTCGATAATCTTGCTAGCATCTCTTTCGTCGGATATGCGTTCTTTCTCTCGCTTTCTGTCTCTCTCTCTCTATCTTTCTCTCTTCTATCTCTCTCTTTCTTTCTTCTCTCTCTTTCTTTCTCTCTCTTTCTTTCCTCTCTTCTTTCTTCTCGCTTCTTTCGTTCTCGCTCTTCTTCCCTCTCTCTCTTCTTCTCTCTCTGTCTTTCCTCTCTGTCTCTCTCTCTCTCTCTCTCTCTCTCTCTTACCTCGTACATGAAACATTTTCGATGTAATTTTTAACGACAAAACAGATTTGTAAACTTATGTTAAAACCTGTCCTTCATACTCACTTATCCATTATATTTTTTGTCAAGTTATAAATTCCAAAATAGAATTATGGATTTTATACATTGTTTTAAGTATGTGTATAGACGATATGGATGTTATGGTTACCATGTGTCGATCTGAATTGTTGAGGAGCTTCATTAAAATAATAATCAGCATCAAGGATTAGATCTTAAGGGCTGTTCCGATCTATGTTAGAATTGGTCTGTCCATCCTTTACAGGATCTTCATACATTTCTTCGTCCTAGTAGTTTGTAACGATGAATCTCTTTCGGAATTCTACTGTCATCCATTCCACTGAGGGGGTCTATACTTATATAGATGATATATATATATATAGATATATATATATATATATATATATATATTATATGTAACTCACGAATCATGTTTCGTTTCGTCTTATTATATTAAACTAAGTAAAGTCAAGTGGACAGTGGGACGTGCAGACATATAATTGGTTTGAAGTGTCTGTATGTGGATGAAGCATATTTGACGTATTAATGGGTTTGTTTAACAACTAATGACAGTTCATTATTCAACTCGGTTCTTTGTCGATTTCTCTTTATCAGCTCCTGTTTTTGTGATAAAGAAGAAAGAAAGATCCTCTTTTTGATACTCTGAACAGGTCAATGGCCAGTAGGATTTTCTCTTCCATTTTGAATATATAGCAAATGACGCGAACCAGGATTCTTGATTTATACCGAGTGGTTTACTAAAAAATGAATAACCCATAATGTATATTATAATATACAGTTTACTATGTTTCATTATTTCTCCACTAGCGTGCATTCTTACAATATTGCAATCCTATTTGGCAATAAATAATATGATCAAGTTGCAGTGAATGAACATAACCTCACATTTCTGAAGTTGTTTTCAAACATTGCTATTCAGATGAAATAGAGAAAGAGGGGAAAAATAACGGGTGGTAACTATATTTAAATAAATATTGTTGAGTAAACAGTTTAATTTTATTTGTTAAATAGTTCCAAAAATGCCACTCTTGATTACCAAGTACTCTACATAAATTCATTCGTCACTTCGTGACTCAAGAATTTATCAGTGATTTAGAAATCACTCGTGACATAAGGCCTACTTATGATAAATGTATTTCCTTTCAGTTTGCATGTGACAGAGTATGGAATTCTTACATAATAAAAAAATATAGGTTTCATTGGACATGTTTAAAATATTCAAATCGCTCCATAAATACACAACGTACTTTTAAGAACACCTTGCATATAACATACACTGGAATTTTCACGTAGACGTTCACGACCGGAGTTGCTATGATGATCTTGAAGAAGATTTTCGGGCTGTAGGCCGTGGTCGTGAGGCTTGTAGTTCTCCGACGTTTATCATATACACTGGAATTGTTTATGCCATCAGATACATTTACAAAAAAAAATTCTTTCCTCAGTTTCTTCTTTCAATGTTTACCGTAGCAGTGCTTAGGATCTGTATCTATTTGGCTAACTAACTCACTAGCACTATCGGATCCTTAGGACATAAGCTCTCCATACATCCCTCCCTGAGCTAATGTTATCCAATCATACCCTGTATAATCTACTTCCCTCAAATCATAGTTAACGTTATTCTCCCATCTCATTCTTGGTCTACCAACTGGGCTTTTTCCCACTGGTTTTCATACACGAAGGTTCGAAGCACGTCTTTCATGGCCTATTCGTGCCACATTTCCAGTCCATCGAAGTCTACGAGACTTAACTGTTCTATTATATCTGGCTTTCTATAAAAATCATGTAGTTCACTGTTATGAAGTCTTCTCCATTCACCTGTCTGGTCATCTCTCTTTGGTCCAAAAATTTTCCTAAGCACTTTATTCTCAGATACTCGTAATCTCATTTCCTCTCTTAAAGTAAGAGTCCACGTTTCGCATCCATATAATATAACTGGTAGAATAATGGTTTTATATATTTTCAGTTTAACATTTTTTGAAAGGAGTTGGGATATCAAGTGTCCCTGCAATGCATAATAGCACGCATTTCCAGAATTGAGCCCATGTTTAATTTCTTTGTGCACCTCATTCCTATGTGAATATTGTTCCTTGGTATCTGAATTCAGCCACTTCCTCAAAATGTACCTTATTTGTCATTAGCTATCCATTTCCATTACATATTTCTATGTGTGATCATATATATAGTTTTATTGATATTTACTTCCAGTCCCAATTTCTTAGTCTTAATAATGTGTGCAGGTTGGCCTTTAGTATCTCTTCGCTATCGCCCAATAGTTCTACATCATCAGCACAATTGATATCCCATATCTAAAGTTCTATATAGTGTTACACGATATCATGATACCCCTTTTCAAGAAAACTGATATTTCAAAATTTTCTCCATGCGTTTATTGGTCTATGGGTTAAGTTCCTTGCATCTGGCGTCAGAGGTAGAGGATTGTAACCCAATAGGGGTTGATGAATTATATATAATGATAAAATCGAATTGCGAAGTCTTAGAGTAGGACCTTTAAATCCAGATTCTGAATATTTTCATGCTCGTATGTACTCTGGGCAAAACTATTAATCGGCTTTTCTATCCTACTAATATACTAATTTTAGCTTCCTTCTAGCTGTCTCTTTGAGGTGGTGAAATAACCACTCGCAAGCTGGTGATATGTATATGGAAGTAGGGTTAACTACACTATTACACATCCAAGCTAACTGTTCACGGGCGGAGGGGAAGAGTTTTAGCGCTAGTGTCGCCCATCTACTGAATCTGTGGAAGGGATGTAGGAGAAAACTGTATATCCGATCACATATTGAAATTTTTCAACTTCAAATGTGGGGGGGGGGGAGAATCTCTAAACACGTGCGAAAGATCTTAACATGGTTGTCAAATTAGTCATTTAAGCACGGAACGCTCAAGCGGTCGGATCATTTAAAATCACAGTATTTGTCGTCTCTCTGTTACCAGCTTCACAATAAATCACAAGTGGCAACATGTAATGAGAAGGGCAAGGAAGGGACAGCTCATTCCTAGACGTAACCCCAAAAGTAACAGGGTTGTCAAGTTAGTCATTCTGCCACTGACCGCGCCGAACGACGGATCATTAAAATACATAGTATTTTTCAGCTCTCTACCTGCCAATCAAACAACATAATACAGAGGACAGGAAGTGGCAACATAGTAAGGAATATAAAGAGAAAGACAGTTTGTTAGTTAACATATTTTCTGCCTGCACAAAACACTTGGATGGGTAATAGATGATTGACTCCCAAGGTGGTATCCCTCTATTTCATAGGGATATAACGTTAGGAATGGATATAAGATCAAAAAATTTAGCATAATAGAATTCGTGATATTCGTATATACAACTCAGTAGTAGAGGCATTAAAACACGTGTTTTCATTGATATTTTTAAGATTTGTTATGAGCCTAAGTTTTTAACATGAAAACATGTAAACCAAACTTATGCACAAAAATCTTAAATTATGTAGAAAGATTTGAATTGTTACATTTTTCACGTAAACAAACACTCTTTGTCATAGGATACACAGAATGCTACGGGACGAGTGAGTTGGCATCGTGGTTAACAAAATTTATAAAAAAACAGAAATAACAATTATCACAGAACGATAAACAATACAACAGCTCTGAATAAAGTGTAGTTTAGTTTCTGAACATTTATCATTGTTATTTGTATATAGGTGCTGTAAGCTATCTAATTTCAGTAGGTACAAAGATTTGGTCTCGCTGTTTTGCGAAAGAAAAGTTTTTGCTGACAGACGCAATATATTCGAGCACATTTAAGCAGAACTTTATGATAAGTAATTGTAACAGAGAGGTAAGTGACGTGTCTATTCAACGGATTAGTATGTCTTAATAATAAAGAAATAACACTGTTTATTTAAGTGCGTCCACATTATCAAATTCTTCATTTGATGTTCGACATTAAACTCAATCGGGGTCTGCTAATTGCCTTTGAGAATAAAGTTCTTAGGAAGATTATTGGACCAAAGAGAGATGAACAGACAGGTGAATGGAGAAGACTAAATAAGTGAACTACATGATCTTTATAGGAAGCCAGACATAATAAGAACAATTAAGTTTCCTAGATTACGATGATCAGGACATGTGGCACGAATGGGAAATGAAAGACGTGCATAGAAGCTTCTTGTAGGATAACTAGAACGAAAACGCCCAATTAATACATCAAGAATGAGATGGGAAAATAACGTTAGCCATGATTTAAGAAAAGTATTATACAGGGAATGATTGGAAAACATTAGCTCTGGATAGGGATTTATGGAGACCTTATGTCCGCGCGCCATGAACCTACGGGTTCGATAGTTAGTCTAACTACCGCAATCCTATAATTCATTAACTGTGAAGTTGATTTTACTGAATAGTTTATAGCATTTTTAGATTACATTTCCAAGAAAAATGTGAACTTTCAAAAAGCCTCAACTTTCCAACATTGTAACATTGTAAACAACTTTTAAAGTTCTTTGATACGCTCCTATCAAATATATTCTTACAGCCACTCTTTTAAAGTTATTTATTGCCTTTTCAAACGCCTTTTTTCCATGGTTTCTAAGGATTATTTAATATATTTATTTACAATAATTAACTAGATAACTGTCGGAATGAAGTGGCAGACATATTGATTTTCAAGAATATTGTGTGGTACAAAGCAACCAACAGACTCTATAAATTACTAGTAATAATTGTTTATACTAAACACACCATTAACATAAAAAACACACTAATAACTAAATGAACAACAGAGTAAATTTTTCTTAAGACTTCAATTAGTTCTGATCAAACTCCTACTTAGAATAAATCTAGTTAAAGTATTTTATTTTGGATAGGGTTTTAAATGTAAGGCTTCATTCTAGTTAAGAGGGAGTAGGCTCAACTGCACTTCTACTACCGCTTGATTTTTCAGTTATATTGTTGTAAACTATAGCCCTTCTTCTGTATTTACTAACATTATTTAATATTTTAAACTTTTTCAAACAATTTTTATAACAGACAATTGTGAAAGAGTATATTTAAACTATTGCAAATCACAATATTAGGACAATGTTAGACATATTGTGATGCTAACTGCTATTTTATCCACAGAGTATATTACTTGGTCTATGATTTTTCTATCGCTGTTTTGGGTTATCGCTGGTTGGATCAGAATTAGGGAGTGATAAGTATTTGTACACCCATTTTTTATATACGTTTTGGTAATTTTAATATTATTAATGTATTTTTTAACATAGACTTGGGGATTTGTTGTAAATATTGGTCATTTAAATTTCATAGCGACGGATAGTAATCGAGGACGATAATCGGTATGTGGTTCGATTGTGGGTTATCGCTGGCTCTATAAACTCTGGGGCATGTGCAGTGTTGTTCTATAGGACTTTGAAAATAGTTGACGCTAGTTTAAGTGCAGTTTTTCGCGCTTTTTTTTCATGGTTTCTAAGGATTATTTTATATAGACTTTTTTTAATTATTATTCACTGAGAGCAATTAATATTATAATTACAAAAAAATAACGTCATCTCAGTCAAAACATAAATTTATTGTGTCGACGTTTCAATCTCCTGTTGTGAGATTATTTTCAAGACATGGTTGTTTATAAATTTATTGTACATAGTTACCATCACCAAGACAATTAATTTTTTGTTTTTTATATGAATATATCTATACAAATTTAAATGTATAAATTTAAAATTTCAATTTATAATTAAAACTATTTTAGCAAGGAATCATATGTTCCACACCTTCATTTAAATCTTCTTGTTTATTTAATGCTTTATTTTGTTCTTTTTTATATAGGCCATTTCTGCTATTAATCTTTTTTGATAATTATTTTCTTTGTGTAAAATTTTTGTCATTCCATTTCATTTTATGATTTTGATTAATTATGTGTTCACTGATTTCTGAAAGTTCTGCACCTGGTGTACTGATATTCTTTTTATGTTCGTCGATTCTTTTTCTTATGAATCTTTTTGTTTGGCCTACATAAGACTTTTCACAATCACCACATTGGATTTTGTATACAACATCTGTCAATTTACTACTATCTACTTTGTCTTTGCCAGTTTTTATTGAATTTCCTTCAAGAACGCTATGAATAAATTGAAACCATTCAAATTTGTTTTTTCCTATGAGATACACTGATTTAATACATTGATAAAGTAATGGGAAAATTAATCGGTAGATATTAATTAAATTTGAGCCTGTCAAATTAAAAAATAATGTTATTGGTACACTTGTAGTTATTGATTTGTTTTCATAGAATTCTCGCACTTTAATATAAGCTGACATCAGAAATCGAATGTTACTATTTTAACTTTTTTTATAAGTACCCAATATTCTGATCCATATAAAAGAACAGGAACAGCCATACTTTTATAAAACCTGAGCTGAGTTTCTCTTAGTCTTTCGGTGGGTTCTTCTTATGGTGCCACACATCATTTGATATCGGTTTAATTTATTGTATATATCCCAATCGTAGCTATATGTTATATCTGAACCAAGATAGTTAAAGTTAGACAGAATGGACAATACAAGATTACCCAAAAAGATCAACCTACAAACCACATGGAATACTATCTTTTGGGACGGCCAAGGAAACGATGGACTTGTGATCGGAACAGGTCGCATTGGCCTAATCCTGGAAAGGAAGAAGATGAAGAATACTATTTTAACTAAACAATAACATATTCCATAAACTAGCAAAATCGGACCATAAATTCATGTTATTGAATAATACGCTTAGTTTATGTAGTTCTTAATTGAGGAGAAGGAATTAAAGTGGTTAGAACATGTTTTAAGAATGGAAGATGAGCGATGGCCGAAGCAACTATATGAATGGCATCCGAACAGAAAGAAAAGAGACCAAGGTTAACATGGAAGGAAAACATGAAGATAGTAATGCAAGCTAGAGGGCTAAGCATCGAAGATGCCCAAGGCCGTAGGCTTTGGAGGTTTGGCACGGGAAGACGGCAGCAGCTGTAAAAACCCGAAGATAGATAGAGATTATGTAGTTCCTGCGTGACGGACTTTATTATGTTTATTATCGTGCCTCGTGTGCTGGTGTATTAAACTAGGTTTAGTCACAGGATATCCAGGAGGTCTACGTAAAAATTCATCCTGTTAAAAATTACAGCAGAAAGATAGGGCAACTAAACTATTTGTTACGAGAAACAGAAAAAAAAATTAAAACTAGGATCGTTGTTAACAGATAAAAAACGAACATGGGAAAATTAAATGGTACTAACGTAATCCAGGAAATTGGTATTATTTAATTAAATATTTCGGCACATTACTAAGATCATGAAGATTTTAATATATGATTGTGCAAATCTTTTATCTACCGCCCAGCGTATAAATGTTATACTTAAATGAATATTCGTCACCATAAAGTCTGAAATTGGATGTAGCTTCACAAATGATGACATCCCAAATTTATATAATTATATTTCTGTCAGGATTATCAAGTTCAGGTATTGAAAATTGAAATGGTGGAATAAATACACTGGTGTCCAAAATTAAAGCAACAAACTGAAATGTTTACTTTCTACGTTAATTTTACCACAAAATATTACTGGCTGATACCAGAACGAAATGACTAAACTCAGTAAATATTCTAATATAATTTCTGATGAAATGACAGAAATGTAAACGTTTTTCTTCTTTTCAGAGTCTTCTTAAGTTCACTCTCAATATGGATAAATATGGTTACAGGTGCTCAATATGGCGTCTGATCAACTCTGGCAGCAACACAGGCCTCACAATTGCGATGCATGCTGCGAATGAGATCATCAATCTCATTTTGAGGAATTAACGTCCATTTTTCCTGTAGAGCAGCTCTCAAGTCCGCAAGAGTGATTGGTGGATGCTGACATGAAGCAACTCCCCCTCCCTAGCATATCCCAAACATGCTCTACAAGATTTAAGTCGGGAGGGCAAGCAGGCCAATCCATTCGAGCAATGTCTTAGTTTGCAGGTATTCATCAACCACCGCTGCTCTGGTGTGGATGAGCATTATCATCCATCAGCAGGAAGTCTGGACCCACAGCACCTCGAAACAAGCGTACATGAGGTAACAAAATCTCGTCACAATACCTGGCAGCAGTTAAACATTATCGGTTTACCCGTACAACTTCCTGTAGAGGTGTTCGAGCAGTTATCATAATGCCTGCCCACCACCATTATTGATTCACCTCCATATGAGTCTCTTCCCTGAATGTTTGAGGACCGTAATCGTGTTGCAAATTCTCTTCAACTGCTAATCCGTCGAGAATCGTTCTGAAGACCGAATCTGGACTCCTCTGTAAACAGAACATTAGTTCACTGTTCGTTCATCCAGTTAACGTATTGCTAGCTCCATTCTCGATCACTTGTGAACACTTGTCAGGGGTACACATACAGAGGGTCTCGGACAGTAAAGACCTCTCTGTTGAAGGCTTCTGCACAGTTTGTCGCGATACAACTGTTCAAGTGGATGCTGTGAGGTTAGATGCCAGTTGTGCTTAATATGGCAGTTCCGTCTTGTCCTTATTGTCAAATAATGGTCTTATCGTTGGTTTGTGACTCTTGGTCGTCCATGCTCTGGTCTTTGGGTTACATTATCTGCCTCTACAAACTGTTGGAAACAACAGAACGATGCACATTAAACCATCTTGCAACATCAGCTCGAGACTGTCCAGCTTTCATTCTCACTCTCGTCCTCCAACGTAAGGGGATCTGCCAGGCGTCTTTTCTGTGCCATACTGTACCTGAATGTTTACACAGTGAATGTTGATATGAGATTAAAGAGAGTAAACACGAAGCATCTTTTGATAGGTACACTGACGTCATCTCTTCATCGGTTCTATAAAGACAGGAATGCCATCTCAAATAGGGTATATGATTGTACAGACATATGTTTACGTTTTACTGCCACTTGGTACTATTCTATTGTAAATTAGACACAGGAAGGCAAAATTTGAGTTTTTCTTTAATTTTGGACTCCAGTGTAGTTCGAAAAGTGGAAAGTAGAAATGCTTCACAAATGTTAACCTGAAAACTTTGGAGTTGACAATTAAGTGTATGTAAGAGGATAATATTCCAATGGATCTTAAGGAAAATGTGGATTAGTGTAGCTGAAAAAACGGATCAAAATTCGACTAAAACCATACAATAATGGACTGATTGATAATAACTAAACCTTTGCTTATATTATGGCCTACATACTTACTAATACATTATATACTTATTTCTTATGAGTGGCACTGTTAAATGGTAGAACTTAAATTGCCCCTTCCATCATGAGTTTTAAGTTGAACTTAGATAACTACCATACATGGTATTAACCCCTTATTGCATAGTTGAATGGGTCATATACTAACAAGTAAGATTAAAATAACTTTTTAATGCGATTGGACTATGTTTTGATGTCTGTTTTACGTCAGGTATGTAAAATAATCGGCGCAAGGCCTACATGAGGTGCCATGTGTATTACCTTCTGACCCACTCTTACCGGCATGACAATTAAGGCTAGGACTTAATTTTATATTTTATCGCCCAAACCGCAGTCGATATCTTGAAATAGCCTAAATGGTCATGAGTGGTATTTGAGAGACTAGATATCTCAGTATGTTACATGAAACTGATGGGGGTCGAATAGAATTTTAGATATATTTACACGTATGTAAGGTTAATATAATATAGAACGATATTTTGTATCCAAAATGGGATTTAGTCGTTCGCTCTGGTTTCAAGATAACATCGTTCTCTCGGACATATAGGGACAGGGACATACATGTATCTAGAAAAATTTACCTGGGTAATTTGTTTCTCAACTTTAAGAAAATGTGGCGAAATATTGTGGTTGAAATAATTCCCTAATAATATTCGGTCACCATAATAATTCCCATAATATACGCATTATTTAGTATTGAAATTAAATGAAGTTATACCGGGTGCACCCTGATATTGAACTCTCCACTTAACCAGGGAAACATTCCTTGTCACTGTGAGGTCAAAACGTATGTTTGTTACATAATGCCCAGGAGGATTCGACACGCAATAGTACTTTCAATGGAAGTAGCTGAAGTAAGGTAAATTGAAGGGAAGGGGGTTCAAAAATATTTTAGAAGTGTGAAAATTGAAAAGTCCTTAAATAAAATTTATTTTGGGCTCTGTTGTATTACACTACATTTTAAATGGTATCAATTTCGAGGAAAATTAATACGCTTTGGTTGAGGGTAAAATTTAATCGTGTACTATATTTTTGATAATTCCAGTCTTCCCGGCAATTGCACCCCAAGTTAAATATGTAGTTTTTTTTATCTGAATGCTTTGAAATTGGAGTAAGAAAAAAATTGTCAATTTGCCAAGAATGCTAATAATGTACTGCTTTTTTTTTTCAGAATCGATAATGGCAAATGAAGACGAATATCCAATAACACAATCCATCTTAATTAGTGTAGCGACAGAATCCTTATGCAGCACCATTAAAATAGCGTTAGATCAAGTAAGAGATATTGTAAGACATAGTGGAAATATTAATTCAATATGTAATACTATGCTATGTATAATCCATGTTAAATCTGCAATAACAGATATTTTAGTACCTTCATTATTAGATCCAATTTGTCATAGAGTTATTTGTTATTTTGATGGTGCTCTGGGAGACGAAGACAGGAATATGGAAAATATATTATTATATTATTTGGGCGCAGACAGATGCATCGATTTTTGTGCACAAATAATAACTTTGGCCGTGAGTCCACATTTATATAAACTTGACATTACAACAGTACAAAGTCGATATTTACTAGAGGCCTTAATAGCAGGTGAACTGGAATATCCTAACATTCAAATTTTAATGGTTCCAAAATTGGAAAAACATTCTGTAATTCAAGCTCTTGATAATAGAATAAGAAATTTAAACAAATTACTAGTTTTCGATTTTAAATATTCATGTAACGATTATATAATAAAGACAATAAGTGAGAATTGCCCTAATATCGTGAATTAAACGTTAGGCTTTCAACTGAAGTGACAAATGTAAGTGTACCCTATTTGAACAAACTACTTAATTTAAAATCACTTAGTGTTAATTTAACTTCGATAACCACAGCTGGTTATAGAAAAATTCTCAACACTTTACCGGAACTTACAACTATATTTTGGAATATGGAAGAAAAAAATCTTCTGACCGGAATTAAATTCGACCATCTTCCGAAGGTAAATCACTTTGTTGGAAGTGTACATTCTTCTCAAACTCTAGTCGATAAATGTCCTAATATTGTTGATTTGGCACTGATGGCAGTTGAATCAGATCTATCTCCATTGTCACAATTAACATCACTTTCAAGTTTGTTACTCGGCGAATTAAATTTTCGGCTGTGCAATTTAAGAAAAGTATTTCCGTACATTGGTCAGAAACTTACTTCGTTAAACTTATTTTTCATTGACCAATTGGACATATCTCCTATAATAGTTTCTTGTTTGGTTCTTGAGAAGTTAACGATAACTGGATGTGATTTTTTTAGTCCTGTAATATATATTAATTCGAATTTACCACACTTCCTAAATTTACGGTATTTAACCATGATTAGAAATGTGAATGACCAGTGGTATCTCAGTTGCAAAATGTATTACCGCAATCTTCTAAGATTTATAACGATTAACTGAGATTTTAAAGAATGATCTTTGTAAATTGATTTACTCATTAAATAGCTTATTTGAATTCACTTAATAATAAGACTTATCGAAATTTTTGATGTTTTGAATTGTAGTCAATTAAGTTGAATTTAGTGTCAAAGTTTTAAGGACAAAATAAAATTGTTTCCATTTTAAGTACGAATACATGGATTCTGAATTAAAATAGTAAGTGTAGAACTACATTTAATAACTATTTGGAAAATTGTGCATTGGCCTAATTTACTTAGAATCTATTTTATAATTTAACGAAAGATATTTAACAGGTTGTTAAAGAGTTGAAGACAAGCAATTTTTATTGTTAAATCAAAGGCTCCAGAAAAAAAACTAATTTCCTTAAATTACAAACAATCAACTAATAAAAGTATTGGTGTGTAAAGGTATGGCAGTCCACGTACATGTGGGTTGCAGGATGCACTATTATTAAGAATTAATAAATTGTATTTTTAAAATTTAGCTTTTTTATATCTGTAAAACAGCAACCAGTTTTGCCACAGCTGAGTTTTCAAAATACGATTCATTGTTTTTTTTAATTGACTCCTTTGATTCCTAATGATGTTACAAACCATACCGTTAAATACTCCTATTTCATTTCAATGCTGAATATAAAAAAATAAATAATAAAAATTCTTGTATAAGATTTTGAATTCTTTATGTAACATTGCTTGTACAGAACTCCTGTATGACCTCATAAATTACATGACTTTAGTTCTGACAAGTTGCATACTAGTGAACTTTTGTGACCACGATGAGTTTAAATAAATGTAGCGCAGATGAGATACTATTGAATTAAGCGGCCTGAGACCTGAAACAATTTGAATATAATACATTCAAATGAATGAAGTTGTTAGTAACGTAATGTTCTAAACTACGTGAACTATTAATTTGACAATAGATCAAGGTATATAATTAATTTCGAAGTAACAAGAGTTTATTTTTGTCTATCGCATATGTGGAGATTGTCGGAATTAAAATTAAGCTTTTAATTTTTAAAGATATTAATTGCAATAGTAAATGTAAAGGTAAAGTAATCCCACTACTTGCCTCACGAGGCCCTTGCGGTAGTAGGTTAAGGCTCCCACTTTTTCTGAACAATCGGCACGTGATGTCAGCCGGGTGCTCAGAACAAGCGTCTCGTACTCATTTTCGTTAGAGGCTGAGTCTTCCACAGTTCCATAGTGCCGCCAGAAGGATTGAGTCAGTTTAAAAATCCTGACCCCACCGGGACTCGAACCCTCGACCTTCCGGCTTGTAGCGCAGTGCCTTAATCACTACGCTACGGCGTACAGCAAATATTTTATAACGAATGATTTTAATGAGATTTTAATGTCTGAACTTATGTTATATATAAACATGTGAAAATCTGTATTAATTTACACAGACCATCCTGTAATTTTATGAACAACTAAATACATTATACATATTTGGAAATTTTATGAATATCCAACTCCTTTCAAAAAACGTTAAACTGAAAATATATAAAACTATTATTCTACCAGTTATATTATATGGGTGCGAAACATGGACTCTTACTTTAAGAGAGGAAAGGAGATTACGAGTATTTGAGAATAAAGTACTTAGGAAAATTTTTGGACCAAAGAGAGATGAACAGACAGGTGAATGGAGAAGACTGCATAACAGTAAATTACATGGTCTTTATAGGAAGCCAGATATAATAACAGTTAAGTCTCGTAGACTGCGATGGGCAGGACATGTTGCACGTATGGGGAATGAAAGACTTGCATGGAAGCTTCTTGTAGGAAAGCCAGAGGGAAAACGCCCAGTTGGTAGACCAAGAATGAGGTGGGAGAATAACATTAACTATGATTTGAAGTAGATTATGCAGGGAATGATTGGAAAGCATTAGCTCAGGATAGGGATGTATGGAGAGCTTATGTCCGTGCGGCCATGAACCTACGGGTTCGATAGTGCCAGTGAGTAAGTAAGTATGAATATTTATTCTAATCTAAATATAGTGCCATATGTGCCATATGTGAATAAATTTAAGTCCAAATTTTTTAATCAACTTTTAAAAATGTATATTGAAGCTTGACATCCGGTAACATGGCAGCTGCAGCCGTCTTCCGGAAACCAAACGCCATTCCTCTCTATCCATCCATTGATCTTCCTCCATTCCTCTGATATTCATAGCTGCTTGTACCCCTTCTATCCAAATTTCTTCGGTCTTCCTCTCTTCCTGCTTTCTATTGGGATCCATTCCATAACAATTTTTGGCAATCTTTGCTCTGGCATTCGTTTGACATGACCATACCACTGCAATCTTTTCTATGATGTCTGGCTCCTCTTGTACACCCATAATTTCCCTTATTTCTTTATTTCGTATTCTATCCATTCTAGATTTTCCAGCTGATCTACTTAAAACATCCATTTCTGTACTTAAAATTCTTTTCATTTCCCTGGTAGGAATCTGCCAGACTTCAGCACCCTATGTTAAAATGCTCTGAATTATGGTTTGATATATTTGTAATTTTCTATTTTTTTGTAATATTTTTGCTCCACCAAACAGAGTTTAAAGCATTTATTGCTTGTTTTGTTTGTGCGATTCTATTTTTAATTTCCACTGTGTTATCGCCTGAATGGTCTAATTTTGTTCCTAAATAAGTGCATTCAATACTAGGTTTTAGTTCTTCTCCATTGTTGAAATTTATATATTCCATTTCTTCTCCTATACTCAGATATTTAGTTTTCTCAATGTTTATATAAAGTCCCCATTTTTCATATTCTTCTTTTAGTTTTTTAGCCATATATTTTGTCATCGTGGTCCTGTGCTATTAATACCTGATATAATATATATATATATATATAAAGTCCACCGCTGCGGTCACGAGGTAGCGTGCTGCCTTGTCACGCAGCGGGCCCGGGTTCGATCCCCGGTCGGGGCAGTTTTTCTGGGTGAGGTTTTTCGTCACCTGTAAGACAAATGTCACGAAAACGTTAGGGCCCAAACTGTCCCCGAAATCATATGGCCAGCATCATCCTTCACCGGTGTGGAAAGCAACGGGAAGCTACCACACCTACAATTCCCTAATAAAGCTGCAAGCATAGCATGAAAGTGCTATGATTGCAGTGAAGGACCTGCCTTCGGGCAGAATTACTATGGATGGATATGTATAAATGAGAGAATAGTTATTCAGTTCAAAGCAAATATCATGTCTGTATCATATCCCGTAAGTAAATTAATCAAATTAAAACGATGAAAAGTGTAAGTTAAAACTTATTCTTACCGTTTACTTTCTCAAACGATTAGAATGTTTTGTCCTGCTGGACGTTACACCCATATATAAAATTTCAGTGTCTTCAAACCTACTATGGTATATTGACCTTGTTGTAGTGGAGTGGCTTGCGTGCTTGAATGATCCTGAGAGCTATGCCGGCGATTGCATTGCTGCCGATAGGGTTACCCATGCCGGATTGGTCGAAGATGATAAGCCAGGCGAAAAAAGTACCTTGGACGATAGAGTGACGATCATTCGCCGTAAAAATACAACCGTCAAGAAATGCGGACATGGGTTCCAATGGGGTAAAATTTTCCGGAGGTCACTTAGTCCCCCATTCGGTTGTCCGGCCGGGGACTACTTCAGGAAACACATGCCAAAGGCTCAAACACACGGAGAAGTTTCTCGAAACATGGTATGTTAGGACTTTATACAATAGCGGTGAGCTAGAGGTATTAACACGAGAATTAGAAAAATCACCCTTACCAGGAAGTCAGATGGCCAGAAGAAGGTAGTCAGGAAGCTTTGCATTATACTACGGGGCTGCAGGAATACTGGATTTGGAACTGTTTTTTTTTTGTCCGAGGAAGGATCTTGTCCGCTATCCGAGATATTAAGTTTGTCAGTGAAAGGATGTAATACATAATTCTAAAGGGTAAACGATAAGATTTTGTAATTGTAAATGCGCATGCTCCCACAGAAGATAAAGATGACAAGATCAAGGATGAGTTCTACGAAAAATTAGAATGTGTTTGATAGCCTTTCACAATATCATATAAAAATTGTCTTTAATACAAAAGTGGGACGGGAAGATATATTCAAACTAACAATAGGAAAATTCAGTCTTCATGAAGATAGTAACGACAATGGGGTTAGATTAGTCACCTTTGCCACATCAAAGAATCTTATTGTTAAGAGCAGAACATTCCAGCATAAGGATATTTAGGCCTATAAATACACTTACACGTCTCCCGATGGCGAAACGCGGAACCAGGTAGATAATTTATTAGTGGAAAAACGCTAACACAGTAGCATCATCGATTTTAGATCAGTTAGAAGGACAGACTGCAATTCGGATCATCTCATCAGGGTGAAAATCAGACGACGGCTTTCGCTTATGAGAGGAACAAACGCTAAAGATGATTCTGACAATTTTGAATTAAAAAACTTGAGAAATGACGAAATGCCTCAAGAATTCCAAATAAAAATTGCTAATAGGTTTGAAGTACTAGAATCTTCAGATGACAATGTGGCAAACGAAGAAGATACTGGTATAAATAAAGAATGGAAGGCTATAAGAGATACCATTAAATTATCAGCATCAGAAAGCATTGGTTATTTAAAATAGGGGAAAAGCAAGAAATGGTTTGATGAGGAATATGCCGACATAGTAAAGAAAAGAAAGCTAGCAAAAATGAAATGGATACACGAACCAAGTGAGGTAAATTTAGAGCAATTGGGTAGAATTAGACGGGAAACCACCAGGTTTCTAAAGAGTAAAAAGAGGGAATATTTAAAAGAGAAGATTAATGGTTTTGAAATGAATGCAAAAAAATAGGAACATTAGAGAATTATATCACGGAATTAGGATAGAGAAGAAAGTGCTAGAACAAACATAATTAGGAATGAAAATGGGGATATGATATGATTGCAGACTCTAGAAGTATATTAAATAGATGGAAAAGTTACTTTAATCAGCTATTAAATGTACATACAGTACAGGATATTGAAGAGGATAATTTACAGACAGCAGAAATGCTAGTCACAGAACCAAGTGCATTAGAGGTTGATATGGCGATAGAAAAATTGAAGATGTATAAAGCATTAGGTTATGATGAGATCCCAGTAGAACGATAAGACCAGGGGTATAAATGTGATGGACAAGATACGCCGATTGTTTAATATGGTTTGGGAAAAAGAAGCTCTTGCAGATGAATGGAAAGAATCGATTATCGTACCAATTTATAAGAAAGGAGATAAAACTGATTGCAACAACTACAGGGGCATCTCATTACTTTCAACATCGTACAAAATTCTAACAAATGTATTAGTAAGCAGGCTTACTCCTTATATTGATGACATTCTAGATGATCATCAATGTGGATTTAGAAAAAATAGGTCCACAACAGATCAGATCTTTAGTTTAAGACAGATTTTAGAAAAGAAATGAGAATATAATGGTACCGTACTTCAACAATGCGTAGACTTCAAAAAGGCATACGATTAAATTAGAAAAGGAAGAAGTTATATAGTATACTGCTGGAGTTCGGGATTGCCTGAAAAAAAAAGTCAGAACTACACGAATGTGGCATGAATGGCACAAAGGAGTTAGAGCTGCGTGTAGACAAATAGGTTTTCGGATATACTTTTGAAAAACCCAGAATGGGTTGAAGCAAGGAGATGCCACTATCTCTTCTATTATTTAATTTTGTACGTAGAGAAAATGCCATCAAATCATTACAGGATCAAGAAGGCCTGCAACTGAAAGTTCGGGAAGTTATAAAAGCTGGTTGGTATATGCTGATGATGTAGTACTATGGGATGATTTTAGCGAGGAGATACTAAAGGCCAACACGCACACACTATTGAGTAACACTAAGAAATTGAGAATGGAAGTAAATATCAGTAAAACTAAATTTATGATCACACATAGAAATACATTATATAATGGGAATGGACAGCTAATGACAAATAAGGGGAATTTTGAAGAGGTGGCTGAATTCAAATTTCCAGGAACAATAATCATAAATAGGAATGAGATGCACAAAGAAATTAAACATAGGCTCAATTCTGGAAATGCGTGCTATTTTTCATTACACAGACTACTTTCAAAAAAACGTTAAACTGAAAATTTCATGACAGTAAACTACATGGTTTTTATATGAAGCCAGATATAAGAAGAACAGTTAAGTCTCGTAGACTGCGATGGGCAGGGCATGTGGCAGGAATGGGAATGAAAGACGTGCATGGAAGAATCTTGTAGGAAAACTAGAGGGAAAACGTACAGTTGGCAGGCCAAGATTGAGGCGGGAGAATAATATTAATTGTGATTTAAGGGAGTAGATTAACAGGGTATGATTGGAAAACATTAGCTCAGGATAGAGATGTAAGGAGACCTTAGGTCCGCGCGGCCATGTAGCTATGGATTCGATAGTGCCAGTGAGATAGTGTCTTGAATCCATTGTAATATACTTCTCAAGAACTAAAGGTTGTGAAGGCAATCATGATTCCTGTGCGTTGAGAAGGAGCAAGCATTATTTGACCTTAGGTTAAATTACTTTTTTTTTTTCTAGTAAGTTTATTTCCTTTTAGATTGCACGTAAACAATAGAGTACAGAATTCTTACAGAATAAATTGTTAATGTTTGCAGAGTCCGTCCGACTTCATTAAAGAGTTCGCAATGCTCCATAAATACACGAAGTTCCTTTCAGAAAACATTGCATATAACACACACCTGAATTGTTTATGTCAAAAGACACATTTAGAGAAAATAATACTTTCCTCTGTTTTTCCTTTCCATGTTTACCACAGCCGCGCTTAAGATGTCTATTTGGCACAGATGATTTCCCATATCCAAGAGTTCATTAACGTGCTGTGTAAATTCGTTGTTACCCCTTTTAAGAAAACTGATATTTATAAATTTTCTCAATCGTTTTGGTGGTCTAGAGGTTAAATCCCTTACTTCTGGTGTCCTAAGTAGAGGTCTGAAATGCAATACGGATTGATGGAATTTATAGAATGAAAAAATCCATAAATAGAAACAAATTTTAAAATAGACTGCGGAGATAAAATTAGTAAACAAAACATAGAAATAAACCAGGGAGTAAGACAAGGGTGTCCATTGTCACCAGTATTATTTAATGTATACATGGTAAGTAAAGTGATCCCACAACAGGCCCGGAGGCCCTTGGGGTAGCAGGAGGTTAAGGCTCCCACTTTTTCTAGACAATCAGCACTTTATGTCAGCCGGGTTGTCAGCCCTGCGTAACGGCCGCCTTTACCCCAGGACAAGCGTCTGGTACTCATTTCCGTTAGAGGCTGAGTCGACCCCAGGGCCATAGTGCCGCCAGAGGGTTTGGGTCAGTTTAAAAATCCTGACCCCAATGGGACTTGAACCCTCGACCCTCCGGCTTGAATGTATACATGGACCATGTCATAAATGAATGGCAAGAACAAATTAATAGAAATAGTGTATTGACAACTCTGCTTTTTGCAGATGATCAAGTAATAACGACAGCATCAGAAAATGCTTTACAACAATTCCTTTATACTTTAAATAATATCTCTCTAAAATACAATTTAAGAATATCTACATCAAAAACAAAAATATTAGCTCTGAAAGGAAAATGTACAATAAGAACAGAAATAATGATAAACAATGTAATTATAGACCAAGTTCAGAATTTTAATTATTTGGGATGTCATTTAGGCAATGACAGAAATTTAGATAAACACACTAAAATACGATTCAATTATCTATCTGGCACAATTAAACGCACGTTATTGAATAAGACTAGAAAAGAAACTATTTTGAAGTTTTACAAAGTATTGGCAGTTCCATCTCTTATCTATGGATGTGAAACCTGGACATTAACAAAGGCAGATAATAAACAAATAGAGGCTGCTGAAATGAAGATATTGAGAGCAATAGCAGGATACCAAAGGACCGATAAAAAGAAAAATGAATATATAAGAACAGAACTTAATATATTTAATCTCTGTGAAAGAATAAAATATTATCAAAATGATTATCTTCAGCACGTATTACGAATGAATGAACAGCGCATACCAAGAAGAATGTATATTATAAACCAAACGGGAAAAGAATGTTGGGAAGACCATAGAAGAGATGGAAGGACCAATTCGACCTATAATGAGATCAGAACAGGTCATTGGGCTTAATCCTTGTTGTTGATGACGATGAAGAAATCCAATTGCGAAATCTTCCTGATGGACCTTTAAATCCCGAGTCTGAAATTTTTATTGCTCGTAGAACTTCCGAGTAAAAAGATGAGTAGGACTTTCCTATCCAACTAATGTGTTATCTTAGTTTCCTTCGAGCTGTCTCTTTGAGGCAATGAGATAACCACTTGTAAGTTGGTGATATATATAAGAACATAAGCTTAACAAAGCGTGTTTCACTAATTGACTCCCAAGTGTGCAGAATTGTCTTTCATGGGGATATAAGGATATACGATAACAAAACTGAGCATAATCGAATTTGTGAAGTTCGTTCTGACAACTCAGTAACATGGCACTGAAATACACATGTTTTTGCGTTTTTATTTTTAAGATTTGTTATAAGCTTTTTACATGAAAACATTAAAACCAAACAAATGAACGAAAAATCATAATTAGGTAACGAAGATTTCAATCGTTATATTTATTTAGGTAAACAATGGCTATACTTCTTAGAATACGAGAAGAGTGATTTTGTGGTTAACAAAATATATAAAAAACATAAATAACAATCATCACAGAACAATAAACAATACAACAACTCTATATAAAGTATAGTTTAATTTCTGAACAATTACCTTTCGTTATTGGTATATGCGATGGTGCTGTAAGTTACATAATTTCAGTAGGTATAAAGATTTGGTCTCGCTGTCTTTCGAATCAAAAGTTTTTGCTGACAGACGCAATATATTCGAGTAGATTTAAGCAGAACTTTATGATACGTTAATGTAACAGAGAGGTAAGTGACTTTGTCTATTCAACAGATTGGTATATATCAATATTAAATAAATGATGTTTTTATTTTAAGTATGCCCACATTATAAAATTCTTCATTTGATGTTCGGTATTAAAATCAAAAGGTGTTTACCTTTGAGAATAAAGTTCTTAGGAGAATTGTGGACCGAATATAGATGAATAGTCACACGAATAGAGCAGACTACAAAACAGTCAACTATGTGGTCTTTATAAGATATATATATAATAGTTAAGTCTAGTAGATCGCGATGAACAGGACATGTGGCACGAATGAAATATGAAAGACGTGCATAAAAGCTTCTTGTATGAAAACTAGAGGGACACGCCCAGTTGGCAAACCAAGAATGAAGTGGGAGATTAATATTAACCATGATTTGAGGGAAGTAGATTATACAGGGACTGATTGGAAAACTTTAGCTATGGATAGGGATGTACGGAGAACTTATGTCCGCGCACCATGAACCTACGGGTTCTGTAGTGTCAGAGAGCAAGTTCGTCTAACTACAGCAGTTATATAATTCATGAACTATGAAGTTGATTTTACTGAATAGTTAATAGCATTTTTAGATTACAATGCCAAGAAAAATGTTAACTTACAAAAAGGCTCAACTTCTTAACATTTTAAACAGCTCTACAAGTTTCTTGATAAGCTTCTACCAAATTTATTCTTACATTTACTCATTTAAAGTTATTTACTGTCATTTTAAACGCTATTTCTATGCTTTCTAACGATTATTTTTTATATTTATTTACAATAGTTAACTAGATACCTGTCGTAATGAAGTGGCAGACTGTTGATTTTCACAAATATTGTGTGTTACAATGCAACCAACATAACTTCATAAATTACTAGACTTCTTCTTCTTAAACTCAGTTTGTACGATTTTCATCCTGTTTATTTCCAAAATCACTCCTCGAAGGACGACGTATTGGATGTGCATTCACTGTCTATCCATCTCTTGGCTGGTCTTCCTCTTTTTCTTATCCCGTCCATTGGTAAATTACTAGTAATGTTACCTATTTACACTAAACGCACCATCAACGTAAAAATTCACTAATAACTAATTGAACTACAGAATAAACATTTTATAATGTATTCTATTAGTTCTGATCATATATTTGATAAATATGATCAAACTCCTAACTAGAATAAATCAAATTAGATTATTTAATTTTGGCTAGATTTCTAAATGTAAGACTTAATTATAATTAGAGGAAGTATTTGTGTTTTATAATTTTTTTAAAGTTTAATACTTAAATATTGGGACTACAATGATGCATAGACCCAATATTTAAGTATTAAACTTAAAAAAAGTTAATAAAACACAAATACTTCCTCTAACTATAATTATTTCTTATATTTAGAAATTGGGACTACAATGATGCATAGTAAACATGGACTCTTACTTTAAGAGAGGAAAGGAGATTAAAATTATTTGAAAATAAATTACTTAGGAACATTTTTTGGACCAAAGAGAGATGAACAGACAGGTGAATGGAGAAGACTGCATAACAGTAAATTACATGGTCTTTATAGGAAGCCAGATATAATAAGAACAGTTAAGTCTCGTAGACTGCGATGGGCAGGACATGTTGCACGTATGGGGAATGAAAGACTTGCATGGAAGCTTCTTGTAGAGCCAGAGGGAAAACGCCCAGTTGGTAGGCCAAGAATGAAGTGGGAGAATAATATTAACTATGATTTGAGGAAAGCATACAGGGATTAATTGGAAAGCATTAGCTCAGGATACGGATGTATGGAGAGCTTATGTCCGCGCGGCCATGAACCTACGGGTTCGATAGTGCCAGTGAGTAAGTAAGTGAGTACAATTATACATAGATGTTTTTCGTGTTTATCCTGTGGTCGGCAACACGCATTCCAATAAATAACCTGCATAGTTTTTTTAACTTTTTGCCAAGATGACATACTAATAGTCATCAAGCGTTTGCTAGCGCATGAGAATAGTGAATGTTCGAGACAGAAAAATGTTTCATGTCACATGTTGGAATGTGTTTTCAATATACAATATGTTCAATTATTCAGTTTTACGATAATTTCTATTCTTCAGATACTTAATATTTATGGGGTAACTATCAAGTAGGCCCAATCTCGTACATATATTCACACATCACACCTATTAGTTAACAAAAATTACCATCACGAGAAAATGTATATATATATATATATATATATATATATATATATATATATATATGTTAAAGATTTAATTATAACATCGATAAAGCGTCACTGCTATAAAGTAAAATAAATATTCTCTTTAATTTGCTTACTTGATATAGTCAGCTACTAGATGGCAGTGAAGACAGTGTTCTCGCGACATCTAGTAATAATGGAGAGTATAATACATATATAAGAAAAATAAGTGTTTGAATTGGATTCGCCTGGTAGTGTAATGGATATCACGCTGAGGTACAGACTCAGAGATCCGGGTTCGAATCCCGTCCAGGCATTTATTTTTCTTATCATACCATATATATCCTTACCGTTTGCGAGTGTGTCTCGTTACATGCCCTAATAGCTTGAATTTTTGTTTTAACAAAACCAAACTTGACTTGTAATTGCATTTAAAATGTAAGTTAGTGTTCATTAAGCGGCAGTGCAGGGATCAGTCGTAGGATTCCACATGAAACAAAGATTTAAAACTTGTTCTAGCTGTCGCATATTTCTATGTTTCGCTACGAAACTCGATACATTCTATTGAAGTGAAACAAGGAACGTATTCCCAAAAAATAAGCGATAGAAGATCGTTAGAAGTGGGAGTTTCTATCAAACCAAAATACAAAATTCGCTCTAGTAACAAACATTTTTACATCGTCGCAAACTCTACCGTGCATAACATTAATCCTCTCAATGTATCCTATGAGTTACATTTATTTAATACATTAATAAAGTAACGGGAAAATGAACCGGTAGATATTACTTAAATTTGTGTCAATTTAAACAATATATAATTGGTACACTTGCAGTTATTGATTTGTTTTCACTGCAATCTGGCAATTTAAATAAGCTGACATTAGAAATCGAGTGTAACTATTTTAACTAAACAATAATATATTTCGTAAACCAGCAAAATCGGACTATAAATTCATGTTGTTGAAGAATTCGTTTAGTATACGCAGTTCCTGCACGATGGACTTTAATATCTTTATTAATATGCCTCGTGTATTAAACTAGGCTCAATTCTGGAAATGCATTACAGAGACTCTTGACTTCCCAACTCCTTTCAAAAAACAAACTGAAAATATATAAAACTATTATTTCACCAGTTATATTATATGGATGCGAAACATGAACTCTTACTTTAAGGCAGAAAAGGAGATTACGAGTATTTGAGAATAAAGTTCTTAGGAACATTTTTGGACCAAAGCGAGATGAACAGACAGGTGAATGGAAAAGACTGCATAACAGTGAATTACATTGTCTTTATAGGAGGCCAGATATAAGGAGAACAGTCAAGTCTCGTAGACTGCGATGGACAGGAAATGTGGCACGAATGGGGGATGAAAGACGTGCATGGAAGATTCTTGTAGGAAAACCAGAGGGAAAACGCCCAGTTGGTAGACCAAGAATGAGGTGGGAGAATAACATTATCTATGATTTGAGGGAAGTAGATTATACAGGGGATGATTGAAAAACATTGCCTCAGGATAGGGATATTTTGAGAGCTTATGTCCGCGTGGCCATGAACCTACTGGTTCGATAGTGCCAGTGAGTTAGTTAGTATTAAACTAGGTCTTAGATGAGCTCCGTCACTTGAGTATTGAACGCCACCAATCCGTGCATAGAATAAAACTGAACTACAGGGATACATAATGCATTATTATGAAAGTTCATTATAAAAGTATAAGGGATGTACTGTACTAATAGTGAAAATGTTATATTTAGGATTCTGTTTTGTGCGTTAGTATTAAGTCAGACTTTTGTCAACTTAAAATTAGATGATAGTTTTGTTTTTGTTTAATGCTTACATTAAGTGACCAAGTTTTCAAAACTTTTTTTTTTGTAGTTACAGAAAGTAGCAGCTATACATTCTTAAGCACATTTTATTTTTAATGTGCATAGAAATTGGGACTCAACTGCACTTCTACTAGCGCTTGATTTTTCAGTTATATTGTTGTAAAGTATAGCTCCTCTTCTATATTTGCTAACATTATGTAATTTTTTAACTTTTCCAAACAATTTTTATAACAATATTAGACAATTTTGAAGTATTTATTTAAATATGCAAATCACAATATTATGACACTGTTAGACAATATTGTGATGCTAACTGCTATTTTCTCCACACAGTATATTACTTAGTCTATGGTTTTTCTATCGCTGTTTTGGGTTATCGCTGGTTGGATCAGCGTTAGAGAGTGATAAGTAAGTGTACACCCATTTTAATAAACGTTTGGTAATTTTAATATTATTAATATATTTTTTATCATAGGTTTCGGGATTTATTGCAAATATTGGTCATTTACATTTCGTAGTAACGGATAGTAATCGAGGGTGATGATCGATATGTGGTTCGACTGTGTGTTACCGCTGGCTCTATAAACTCTGGCGCATGCGCACTGTTGTGTAGTTTTTTCCGAAGGTTTACTTATCGACTCAAGAGATCTATTAGGTCAATGTAAAAATGCATTCTGATAAAATTTACAACAAAATGACAACCAAACAATATCTCACGAGAAACAGAAAAAAATTGAAACTAGTATCAATATAAAAAAAAACATGTGGAAATTAAATAGTACTAACGTAATCCAGGAAATTAGCATTATTTAGTACAATATTTCGGCAAATCACTACGAGTCTAAAGATTATAATATATAATTACACGAATCTTTTATCTACCGTCCAGTGTTTAAATATATTCCTGAAATGAATATTTTTCACCATAAAGTATAAATTTGGAGGTGGCTCAACAAATGACATCTCAAATTTATATTGTTATAATTTTGTCAGGAGTATCAAGTCCAGGTATTGACAATTCCAATCGGAGAATAAATAGTTCGAATAGAGGAAAGGAAGGTATAAATACTTCACAAATTTTAAGCTGACAAGTTTGGAGTAGACAATTAAGTACCGTATATGTAAGAGGATAATAATCGGATGGATCTTAAGGAAATTTTTATGGATTAATCTAGCTGAGTTTAAATATGTTTTCCTGTTTCCATTTCTTGTTCTTGAGTATTGCTTGGTTGTCAACGTGTATATCCTTCCGATTTTGAATCTTTGGAGACTTGAAAGCAAGTTGATTTCCTACCAGTCGGTTGCTAGCCGAAAAGTAGTAAGTCCAGTGGTGGGACTGCCACCTAAAGCCTCTGGACAGGCATGGAGGAGGATTAGTATTTACTCTAATCCTGATGTAACAGTTATAGCGCTGTGACTCGGTCCCCAGAGCCTCGTTTGTTATAAACAGGTTGAACCACGTGAAAGTGAGGTTGGGGTTTAAGTAGGAGAGGTTATTGAATGCACTTCACTACTCTTTATCAACCAAGTTTTTAAACTATCAAAAGTGCAGAAACACACAAGAATGAAAATCTATAAAATTCTCGCTAGACCCATAATCTGATATGGCAGTGAAGCTTGGACCATCAGAACTCAGGATGATCGTCATATTACAGCCACGGAGATGAAATTTCTGCGACGAAATGCAGGTTATAGCCTTCTAGACCACCAAAGAAATTCAACAATAGCCAGAGAGTTAAACATCGTACCTATATCTGAATACCTCCAAGAATATAGAAACAATTGGCTAGCCCATATTCAGCGCATGGATCGTCACAGAATACCAAAACAAATTCTTCACTACATTCCTCGAGGCAGAAGATATGTGGGTCGACCTTTTCGGAGATGGCGGGAGACCGTAACGGGCCACTGGGCCTAATACTTGAAAGGACGATGATGATGATGATGATGAATCTAGCTGAGGAAACGGATCAGTTGAGGATCTCTTCGAAATTGGACTAAAACCAGACAGTAATTGATTGGCTGACTATAAATAAACCGTTTATATTAGGGTCTACATACTTACTAATATGTTGTATACTTATTTCTTATAAGTGTTGTACAACTTAAATTGCCACTTCCATCATGCGTTTAGAGTAGAACTTAGATATCTACCATACATTGTATTAATCCCGTATTGCATAGTTCAATAGGTCCTATAAAAAAAATAACATTAAAATAACTTTTTAATGCGATTTGACTATGTTTTATGTCTCTTCTAGGTCAGGTATGTAAAGGCATCGGCGCAAGGCCTACATGAGGTACTGTATGTGTATTACTTTCTGACCCAATCTTAACGGCATGGAAAATTAAGGTCACAATGTAATTTTATATTTTAACGCCCAAATCTGTCGCTATATTTAAATAGCCTAAATGGTCATGAGTGGTATGTGGGAGAATAGGTATTTCAGTATGTTACATGAAACTGATGGAAGTCGAATAGATTGATATATTTATACGTATATAAGTTTAATATAATGTAGAACGATATTTTGTATCGAAAAGGATTTAGTCGTTTCTGGTTTGGAGATAAAATCGTTATCTTAGACATAGAGGAATAGGGTCCGATACAGGTTCGAGAAAATATACCTGTTCAATTTGAGTTTCCTCAATAAGAAAATCTGGCGAAATATTGTGGTTGAAATAATTCCATAATAATATTTGGTCATCATAATAATTCCCATAATATACGCATTATTTAGTATTGAAATTCAGTGATGGCGTTAATCAGAATGTACCCTGACATTGAATTCTCCACTTAACCAGGAAAACATTCCATGTCATTGTGCGATCAAAAAGTATGTTTGTGACATAATGCCCGGAAAGATTCGACACGCAAAATAACTTACAATAGAAGTAGCTGAAGCAAGTTAAATTAATGGGAAGGTAATGTGAAAATATTTGCTAAGAGTCAAATTAAAAAAAGTTCTCAAATAAAATTAATTTTGGGCAATTTAGGTCTCTGTTGTGTTATACTACAGTTTTTAAATGCTATCACTTTCGAGGAAAATTAATACGCTTTGGTTGAGGGTAAAATTTAATCCTGAACTATATTTTTGTTAATTCCAGTCTTCCCGGCAATTGTACCTCATGTTTATTATACAGTTTTTACCTGAATGGGTTGGAATTAGAGTAAAGAAAAAATTGTCAATTTGCCATGAATGTTAATAATGTACTGCAATTTTTTTTCCAGATTTTATAATGGCGAATGGAAACGAACATCCAATATCATATTCGGACATAATTACAGAAGCGAGAGAAACCTTAATCAGCACCATTAGAATAACAATAGATCGAGTAAAAGATATTGCAAGAAATAGTGGAAATATTTATTCCATATGGGATACTCTGGAAGATATAAACTTAGTTGGAATGTTAATAAGGCGTAGTTCAGTAACTGATTTATTGGATTCAATTTCTCATACAGTTATTCGTTACTTTGATGGTGTTATAGGAGACAATCAAAGGAATGTAGAAAATGTATTGTTAAATTATTTAGGCGAAAACGGGTGCATTGATTTTTGTGCAAAAATATTATCATCGGTCGTGAGTCCAGGTTTACATATACTTGACATTACAACAGTACAAAGTCAATATTTACAAGAGGCCTTAATAGCAGGACAATTGGAATATCCTGACATTGTAATTTTAAGAATTCCAAAATTGGAAAAACCGTCTATAATTAAAGCTCTTAATTATAGAATTATAAATGTACAACAATTACAAATTTTTGAATTTAAATATTCATGTAACGATAATATAATAAGGACAATAAGCGAGACGTGCCCCAATATCAAAGAAATAGATGTTGCATTTTCAATTGGAGTATCAGATACAAGTGTACAGTTTTTGATCAGACTATCTAATTTAAAAAAACTTGAAGTTAATTTTACTTCCATCACAGGAACTGGTTATACACACATTCTTAACACTTTACCGGAGCTTACAGCTATATATTGGAATAAGAAGGAAAAATATCTTCTGACCGTAATTAAATTGAACGTTCTTCCGAAAGTAAATATGTTTATTGGAAGTATACATGCATCTCAAACTCTTGTCGATAAATGTCCTAATATAATCAAGTTGGGACTGATGGAAATTGAATCAGATCTAAGTCCATTGTCACAATTAAAATCACTTACATCTTTGGTACTTGGCACATTAAATTTCCGGCTGTGCAATTTAAACTATGTATTTACATACGTTGGTGAGAAATTTGTTACCTTAACTCTTCATGACATTCGAGAATTGGACATATCTGCAATAATAACTTCTTGTTCGGTTCTCAAGGAATTATTTATAGCTGAATGTGTTTTTTTCAAATACTGCAATAAACATGGATCCAAGTTTACCGCACTTCATAAATTTACAGTATTTAATTCTGTATAGAAATGTGAATGACCAGTGTTATAGAAATTGCAAACCTTTATTGTAATCTTCGAAGTCAAACAATCTAACATAGAATTTAATGATTGGCCTTTATAAATGATTTACTCGTTACATAGCCTATTTGAATTCATTTAATAATGAGACTTGTCAAAGGTTTTAATATTTTGAAATTTTGTCAATTAAATTGCATGTAGTGACATCAGGTTCAGATGAGATCCCAGCAGAACTGATAAAATCAGAGGGAGAAAAATTGGACAAGATAGTCGGTTGTTTAATGTGATTTGGGAAAAAGCTCTTCCAGATGAATAGAAAGTGTCGATTATTGTACTTATTTATAAGAAAGGAGATAAAATTGATTACAACAACTACAGGGGCATCTCATTATTTCAACTTAATACAAAATTCCAACAAATATATTAGTAAGCAGACTTCTCCCTATATTGATGACATTCTAGGAGATCATCAATGTGGATTTAGAAGAAGCGGGGCAAAAACAGATCAGATTTTTAGTATAGGACAGATTTTAGAGAATAAATGGGAATATAATTGTACTGTACATCAACTACATGTAGACTTCAAAAAGGCATACGTTTCCAATTAGGATGGAGAAGTTATACAGCATCCAGCTGGGAATCAGAATTCATAAAATGTTTGACTTGTAGGAATGTGTCAAATGGCACAAAGAGTAGGGTGCGTGTAGGCAAACAGTTTTCGAACACTTTCGAAATCCACAATGGGTTGAAGCAAGGAGATGCACTATCCGCTCTACTGTTTAATTTTGTACTAGAGCATGCCATTAAATCTTTAGAGGATGAAGAAGGCCTACAACTCAATGGTATTAATAAGCTGTTAGTTTATGCTGATGATATAGTACTATTAAACGATAGCAAGGAAATACTAAAGTCCAACACGCACACTATTGAGGCTAAAAATTAGGACGGGAAGTAAATATCAATAAAACTAAATATATGGTAACACATAGAAATACATAATGCAAATGGACAGCTAATGACAAGTGAGGGAAATCTTGAAGTCGCTGAATTCAAGTACATAGGAACAATAGTCACAAATGGGAATGAGATGCACAAAGAAATTAATCGTAGTCTCAATTTTGGAAATGCGTGCCGTTATGTATTACAGAGACCCTTGACGTCCCAACTCCTTTCAAAGAACGTTATAATAAAAAATATGTTAAACTATTATTCTATCAGTTATGTGGATTCGAAACATGGACACCTACGTTAAGGGAGGAAAGGAGGTGACGAGTATTTGAGAATAAAGTTCTTAGATAAGTTTTTGGACCAAAGAGAGATGAACAGACAGGTGAATGGAGAAGACTGCATAACAATGAACAACTTGATCTTTATAGGAAGCCAGATATATTAACAGTGAAGTCTTGTAGACTGCGATGGGCAGGACATGTGGCAAGGATGGGGAATGAAAGGCGTGCTCGGAGGCTTATTGTAGGAAAACAGAGGGAAAACACCCAGTCGGTGGACCAAGTATGAGGTGAGAGAAAAACATTAACTATGATTTGAGGAAGTGGACCATACAGGGAATGAGTGGAAAACATTAGCTGAGGATAGGGATGCATGGAGAGCTTATGTCCGCGTGGCCATGAATCTATGGGTTTGATAATGCCAGTGAATTTGTTGGTTAAAGTTCTAAGTATAAAATAAAATTGTCTAGATTTTAAGTACGTATACATAGATTCAGCATTTAAGTCTTAAGTCTAGAACTACAGTTAGTAACATCGTTGTTCATACAGCTGAGATTTTGTTATATAAAGTAAATGTTCTATCTTCCGAAATGTGATTTATTTCTGATCATCATTTCAGAGTATCATAACATCCTAACATACCTATACTTAATAAAATAAATTATCTATTGCAACTATTTCTATTCAAAATATAATTAAAACTAAAATCAACGAAATTAAACATTCACATGTTTGCAACATTTCTGTTCATACACTTAAAACCAAAACGCAGAAGAATGCCTTAATTCAATACATAGTAGAGTACACCTTAGCTTTAATCGCTGCTTGGCATCGTCGTTGCATTGAATTAGACAATTTTTTATTGTCTCAGGTGTGATTTAATCCGATTCTCTTCTAATGAAACGTTTTACCTCTTTTTTTAAGTCCCTTTCCTTTTACGGACATTTTTCTTCAACTCGGCCCAAAGATTCTCTATTGGATTTAGATCAGCTGACTGTGGAGGTGTTCTCGGCTGCTTCGGAACGTTCCAGATCAACCAAAGCTTGTTAATGTCTGCAGTATGTTTACTGTCATTGTCTTGTTGAATTATGTAATTCTGTCCCTGTCACATTTTATCGCACTTTCTTTTACATTTTCCTACAATATCCTGTTGTAATGCCACTTATCCAATATTCCGTTAATGAAGTGCAGATTTTCAACCCCGCTAGAAGACACAGGCCCAGACCATAACTCAACATCCTCCGTGTTTCACAGTCGGAAGAGTATTCACCTTATAAGCAGTGTTGCGTTTCCTCCAAACCCTTATCATACCATCTGATCCGAAAAATATTTATTTTGCTTTCATCGGACCAAATTACACGATCCCAAAACTCCTGTGATTTGTTTACATGCTATTTTGCAAAGAATAATCTTGCAGCACAATTTTTTCACTTACGTATTGCATCTTTACTAAAATAAGTGTCACTAAATTAGTATAATTCAAATTCTTCCCTGTAGGGGGAGAGCGCCTAAATCTACGTTAAGGGAAATATGGGCTTACAAGAAGATACGTATGGCCTTTTTGCTGTCTGCGGTCATTATAATTATGCACATGACGAACAGTCTGATTGCTAATTTGCTTTCCGGACACTTCTTCCACTATGGGCCTAAGTTCCGGGACACTAATCCGAGGATGTGCTCTAACATGTCTGAGTATAAAAGGTTATTCTCTTTCGTTTATTTTTTCTCTCCTTTTACGCTGAAACTTTGTATGGTACCTTCATACTTGAACTTCTACTATGTACTGTACAGTTGCATGTGATTTGCCCACTATATTATACATTTCCCTCTGTGATTTACCTCTTAAAGCAAGGTTGACAGAAATTCTCTTTAAGTCTGAATTTAACTGCAATTTCTTCTCCATTGTGTACTCAAATGAAGAAAGTACGTCAATGTTATGAAACGGCCCTCTCTACACGTTCACTTGAGCAGGTAACGAAACATTAGTTTACAAACACACAAAGGATAGAGACAGCATTCGTTGAGTGTATGAACAAGACTGTTGCATTCCTGTTGCTATGATAAAGCAATTATTGGTTTTCCAAATTAATTTAAACGTGCTACAATATAAAATTAATTGTAATACATATCCTTAATACAGCTAATACTGTTTCGCCGCCTAGTATCAATTTTAAAAATTAAACAGGCCTAAAATTAACACAAATATAAGCTGTATGAACAAGATTGTTACTAACTGTATATTTCATAAGTACTTGGAAAATTGCGCATTAGGCTAATGTACATAGAAGATATTTCAGAATTTAACGAAATATATATATTTACGAGGTTGTCGAAGAGTTGCAGACAAGCAATTTTTATACTGAAAACCAAGGTACCAGAAAAAAAAAACAATTTCCTTAAATTATCTACAAACAATGAAATAATATAAACATAGGCGTGTAAAGGTACGTGCTGGCAGTCCAGGTACATGCGGATTGAAGGAAGAACCATTACTCAGAATAAATAAACTATATTTTTAAAAATTAGCTTTTGTAAGAGCAAGAAATTTTGCCACAGCTAAGTTTTCAAAATACGATTGATTGCTTCTTTGTAATTGACTCCTTCCATTCCTGATAATAAATATAAACCATATCATTAAATACTTCTGTTTGGTTTCAATCCCGGAATCAGTGCCGAATATAAAAAAAATAATCAACTGATTAATAAAAATATTTCTCAGAGATTTTGGATTCTTTATCTAATATTTCTTGTCCAGAACTCCTGTATGACCTCATAATTGTTTTGCCTTTAGTTCTGACAAGATTCATACTAGTGCATTTTTGTGACCACAATAGAGTTTAAATAAATGTAGCTCAGATGAAAAACTATTGAATTAAGAAGCCTGAGACCTGAAACAAATTCAATGTAATACATTCAAATAAATGAAGCTATTAGTAATGCATTGTCTAAGCTACATGAACTATTAATTTGCTAATAGATCAAGATATATACATAATTTAGAAGTAAAAAAGTTTATTTTTGTCAATCGTATATGTGGATATTGTCGGAATTAAAATTAAGCTTTCAATTTTTAAATATAATAAAAATGCAATAGTACAGCATATAGTTTATAACGAGCGATTTTAAGTAGATTTTGATGTTTGAAGTTGCATATAAACATAGAACAACATGTGAAGATCTGTATTATTTTATACTGATCTACCTGTATTTTATGAACAACTAAATACATTATATATAATTGGAAATTTTATGAATAAATTATTTTAATCTAAATATAATACTTTATACCATATGTGAATAAATTTAAGTCGAAATATTTAATGATTTTTTAAAATGTATATTGGAGCCTGTTCCTGTTATTGACCTCATATTTATATATAAGAGAATAGTTATTTAATTCAAAGCACAATATTATGTCTGTACCATATCCCGTAAGTGCATAAATAACATTTAAAGCGTTCAAAAAGTAAGGCAAAACTTTGTTCTTACCGTTTACTTTCTACTTTTTTTCGCAAATTCAATGTTCCAAAATACAAAATATTGAATTTTATATTAATTTTAAACTAAGGGTAGAGCATATTAATATTTCGGTTACGCTACTCACCTCTAATTTGTATCCGAAAAGTTAAATGATAATTATGTTAACTGAATATAGAGTGTGTTCTCTGACGTATGGTTTCAACGGTATCAGTCAAAGAGCAAGGCAGAGAGATCAAAGGGAATCTCTTTTGAAGAGAGAAATATGTTGTTTTCAAATGCTGGGCCTTGGCACCGAAGCCATTAGCGTTCTTGCTCTCCAATATTTCTCTATTGTGGATCCAACAGGTAATACTTCACAGGTTTGTAGGTGTTCTTCATTCATTTCTTCGTCTTTATTGCATAGAGGACAATTTGGATTCGTGTAGATTCCTATTTCATATAAATGTTTGGCTAAATAGTCATGTTCTGTAAGCAGTCTAAATGTTGCTACTGTAGTTTTACGTGGAAATTCTGGAATAATATCTGGCTTCTTTACTAAAATATTCCATTTTTTTTGTCTTTGGCTTTATTACATAGGTCTTGGTTTTGTTTGATTTTATATTTGTTTTTAACTATTCTTTTTTTATGGATGTGAAAGGTAAGCTTTTAGTAGTATTCTGAATTAAATTGGAGCCTTTTTTGGCAAGAAAATCAGCAGTGTCATTTCCAGCAATTCCACAATGTGCAGGTATCCATTGCAATTGAATTCTTTTCTGTAGTTTTTGGAGTTGTTGAATCATTTTGTAGCACTCTTTAATTTGTATTAACTTCATTTTGTGTGAATTTATTGCATATATTGCTGCCTTAGAATCAGAGAGTATGACCTTCGGTACCTATAATGAGAGGCGTAATTGTCAGGAACACACAAAAGTAATATAAACATGACAGGCATGGAGTATTACAACGTTTTAGAACAGCATTTGAATAAGGAAATGTATTACGAAAACGTGAGAAAGAAAGTGGTTTTGCCACAGGTCTTAATGAGCTCTTGGGTTAGTATATTAATCTCTCACCTATCTACACAATCGGCCCTAGATGTCTGCCGTAATTTCATCCCTGCGTCTCTATCTCCAGAACAAACGTCAGGACTCGTTTCCTTTAGAACTTGAATCGAACCTAGGTCTATGGCCCGCCAGAAGGTTGAAGCCAGAATAAAGTTCCTGTCCCCATTGAAATCAAACTCCTTTTTAGGCTTTTAACGCATTATCTTCATTTACAACATAATGGCAGGTCAACTAAAAAAGTTCTCGCGAGAAACAAAGAAAAATAAATAAATAAAACCAGGATCATTGTCAACAGATAAAAAAAAGAAGACTAGGAAACTAAATGGTACTAACGTACTGTAATCCAGGAAATTCGCATTATTTAGTTAAATATTTCGGCATAGCGTAAAGATTATAATACATAATTAGGGAATTCTGTTATCTGCCATCCAGTGTTTAAATATGATTCTAAAATTAATATTTGTCCCCATAAAGTATGAATTTGGAGGTAGCTCACAAATGATGACATCCCAAATTTATATTGTTATAATTTTGTCAGGATTATCAAGTCCAGGTATTGATAATTGCAACGGAGGAATATAGGCCTATAGTTCGAATAGAAGAAAATATAAATACTTCTCAAATTTTCACCTGACAACTATTTGAGTAGATTATTAAGTGTATGTAAGAGGAAAATATTCGGATGGGTCTTAAGGAAATTGATATGGATTAATCTAGCTGAGGAAACGGATCAGTTGAGGATCTCTTCGAAATTGGACTAAAACCACAGTAATTGATTGGTTGAATATAAATAAACCGTTGTTTATATTATGGCCTACTTACTAATACGTTGTATAGTTCTTATGAGTGGCACTGATAATCTGTAGAACTTAAATTGCCACTTCCGTCATGTGTTTAGATATCTACCATACATGGTATTAACACCTTATTTCATAGTTCAATGGTTGTATACAAACGATAAGATTGAAATAACTTTTTAATGCGATTAGACTATGCTTTGATGTCTCTCTTAGGTCAGGTGTGCAAAGTCAGCGGCGCAAGGCCTATATGTGCTACTATGTGTATTACGTTCTCACCCACTCTTACCGGCATGGAAAATTAAGGTCACAAATCAATTTTGTATTTTATCGCCCAAACCTCAATCGATATATTAAAATAGCCTAAATGGTCATGAGTGGTATGGGGATGACTAGGTATCTCAGTATGTTACATGAAACTGATAAACTTTAGTGATGCCGCATATTGACTACTGTGACGTTCTACTAACTGACATAAGTGACGGATTGTCGGACAAACTGCAGCGTGTCCATAATATGTGTATCAGATTCATATTTAATGTTCGAAAATACGATCACATTTCTCCATTATTCCACGAACTGTCATGGCTACATCTAAAAGAGAGAAGAAAATCGCACTGTCTAATTCTCCTATTTAAGATCCTGCATACCTTGATTCCCAATTATTTATCATCCCGTTTCCAGTATCTATCCTCAAACCATAACTTAAACACAAGATCACAACATAGTCTCTTGCTTAATATACCGCAACATAGGACATCACATCACTCCATGTCATATACCATCTTCACTTCTCGCAACTGGAATTATATTTTAGATTAGATTTCCCTACCACAAGAAATAAGGGGCTACCGGACATTGGCATCTTTTAAAAGAAATCTAAATTTATATTTGCTCTAAACTCGACTTCATTATTATCCAATGTAAGGTATATATATGAATTGGTGTTTCTCGTATAATGTATCATATTGGTGTTTCTCGTATAATTATTATCATTATTACAATTATAATTATTATTATTATTATTACTATTATTATTATTATCGTATAATTATTGTTATTATCGTATAAAATGTTGTTTGTACATGAAATTTACTTTGCTACATTATTGTATCTTTAACAGTTTATAATTAGTATAGTGTATATCTATATTTGTCAAATATTTATTTGTATTTGTGCTGGTTGAGTGGAAGAGAGGGCCTTATGGCCTTAACTCTGCCAGAATAAATAAAGCATTATTATTGTTGTTGTCGTCGTCTAGAATTTTTAAGTCTTTATACGTATATAAGGTTAATATAATCTAGAAAATAATGTTTGTACCAAAAAAGGGATTTGGTCTTTCGCTCTGGTGTAGAGATAACACCTTTCTCTTGGACGCAGAGGGATAAGGTGCTATACATGTTCGAGAAAACTTTCCTGGGTAATTTGAGTTTCCTTAAGTGTAAAAATATAACCGTCAAGAAATGCGGACATGGGTTCAACTGGGGTAAAATTTTCCGGAGGTCAAATAGTCCCCATTCGGTTCTCCGGGCGGGGACTACTTCAGGGAACCCATGCCAAAGGCTCAAACACAGGGACATGTTCCTAGGAACATGGAATGTTAGGACTTTATACAATAGCGGGGCACTAGAGATATTAACGCGAGAATTAGATAAATCGCCCTTGGATATAGTCGCTTTACAGGAAGTTAGGTGGCCAGGAGAAGGTAGTCAGGAATCAGGAAGTTTTGCATTATACTACAGGGGTGCAGAAAGACCTGCATTTGGAACGGGTTTTTTAGTCAGAAGGAGGATCCTATCCGCTATCCGAGATATTAAGTTTGTTAGTGATAGGACATCGTACATAATTCTAAAGGGTAAACATGATTTTATAATTGTAAATGTACATGCCCCCACAGAAGATAAAGATGACAAGATCAAGGATGAGTTCTATGAAGAATTAGAATGCTTATTTGATAGCCTTTCACGATATCATATGAAAATTGTCTTAGGAGATTTTAATGCAAAAGTGGGACGGGAAGACATATTCCAACCAACAATAGGCAAATTCAGTCTTCATGAAGATAGAAACGACAACGGGGTAAGATTAGTCACATTTGCCACATCAAAGAATCTCATTGTTAAGAGCACAACATTTCAGCATAAGGATATTCATAAATACACCTGGACGTCCCCGATGGAGATACTCGGAACCAGATAGATCATGTATTAGTGGATAAACGCTGGCACAGTAGCATCATCGATGTTAAATCAGATAGAGGGACAGACTGCAATTCGGATCATCATCTGGCCAGAGTGAAAATCAGACGACGGCTATCGCTTATGAAAGGAACAAACGCTACAGATGATTCTGTAAAATTTGAATTTAAAAACTTGAAAAATGATGAAATGCGGCAAGAATATCAAATCAAAATTGCTAATAGATTTGAAGTACTGGAATCTTCAGATGACAATGTGGCAAACGACGAAGAAAACTGATATAAATAAAGAATGGGAGGCTATAAGATATACTATTAAATTGTCAGCATCAGAAAGCATTGCTTGTTTAAAAAAGAGGCAAAACAAGAAATGGTTTGATGAGGAATGTGCCGACATTGTAAAGAAAAAAAAGATAGCAAAAATGAAATGGTTACACGAGTCAAATGAGGTAAATTTAGAGCAATTGGATAGTATTAGACGGGAAAACACCAAACTACTAAAGAGTAAAAAGAGGGAATATTTGAGAGAGAAGATTAATGATCTTGAAATGAATGCAAAAAATAGGAACATTAGAGAATTATATCAGGGAATTAGTATAGAGAAGAAAGGGTTTCAGGCTAGAACAAACATAATTCGGAATGAAAATGGGGATATGATTGCAGATTCCAGGAGTATATTAAATATATGAAAAAGTTACTTTAATCAGCTATTAAATGTACATACAGAACAGGTCATTAAGGAGGATAATTTACAGACAGCAGAAATGCTAGTCACAGAACTAAGTGCATTAGAGGTTGAAATGGCGATAGAAAAATTGAAGATGTATAAAGCATCAGGTTCAGACGAGATCCCAGCAGAACTGATAAAATCAGGGGAGAGAAAATTGATGGACAAGATACGCTGGTTGCTTAGTATGATTTGGGAAAAAAGAAGTTATTCCAGATGAATGGAAAGCATCAATTATTATACCAATTTATAAGAAATGAAATAAAACTGATTGCAACAACTACAGGGGAATCTCATTACTTTCAAGTTCGTACAAAGTTTTAACAAATATATTAGTCAGCAGATTTACTCCCTATATTGATGACATTCTAGGGGATCATCAATGTGGATTTAGAAGAAACAGGTCTACAACAGATCAGATTTTTAGTATAAGACAGATTTTAGAAAAGAAATGGGAATATAATGGTACTGTACATCAACTATATGTAGACTTCAAAAAAGCATATGATTCAATTAAGAGGGAGAAGTTAATAGTATCCTGTTGGAGTTCCAAATTCCTAAAAAAGTTAGTTAGACTTACAGGAATGTGTCTAAATGGCTCAAAGAGTAGGGTGCGTGTAGGCAAACAGTTGTCGGACACTTTGGAAATCCAAAATGGGTTGAAGCAAGGAGATGCACTATCTCCTCTACTATTTAATTTTGTACTAGAGCATGCCATTAAATCTTTAGAGAATGAGGAAGGCTTACAACTCAATGGTATTAATAAGCTGTTAGTTTATGCTGATGATGTAGTGCTATTGGCCGATAGCGAGGAGATACTAAAGGACAACACGCACACACTATTGAGTAACATTAAGAAATTAGGACTGGAAGTAAATATCAATAAAACTAAATATATGGTCACACGTAGAAATACATTATATAATGGAAATGGACAGCTAATGACAAATGAGGGAAATTTTGAGGAAGTGGCTGAATTTAAATACCTAGGAACAATAATCACAACTAGGAATGAGATGCACAAAGAAATTAAACATAGGCTCAATTCTGGAAATGCGTGCTATTATGCATTACAGAGACTCTTGATGTCCCAACTCCTTTCAAAAAACGTTAAACTGAAAATATATAAAACTATTATTCAACTGGTTATATTATATGGGTGCGAAGCATAGACTCTTACTTTAAGGGAGGAAAGGAGATTACGAGTATTTGAGAATATAGTACTTAGGACAATTTTTGTACCATAGAGAGATGAACAAACAGGTGAATGGAGAAGACTACATAACAATGAACTACATGGTCTTTATAGGAAGCCAGATATAATAAGAACAGTTAAGTCTCGTAGACTGCGATGGACAGGACATGTTGCGCGTATGGGGAATGAAAGACTAGCATGGAAGCTTCATGTAGGAAAGCCAGAGGGAAAACGCCCAGTTGGTAGACCAAGAAAGAGGTGGGAGAATAACATTAACTATGATTTGAGGGAAGTAGATTATACAGGGAATGATTGGAAAGCATTAGCTCAAGATAGGGATGTATGGAAGGGTTATGTCCGCGCGGCCATGAATCTACGGGTTCGATAGTGCCAGTGAGTAAGTGAGTAAGTGTAAGAAAATGTGGCCTAATACTGTGGTTGAAATAATTCTCTAATAATATTCCTATAATATACGCATTATTTAATATTGGAATTAAGTGATGGCGTTATACCGGAGGTACATCTCCCTTCCAATGTTAATGTTCTTACGGACAGAATATTTAAGCTTGCTGTAAAGACAATGTTATTGTCTTATATACCATTAAGTATGGGTGAATACCTAAATTTAAAATTGTAAGTAATATTTGATTGGAATTGCATCCCCATTTTTCTTGTGAAAGTGCTGCCCCTTGGTATTATGGTGTATTTTAATTGCAATGTAATTTAGTTTAATTATACAGCTATTTATGTATGTGTGTAAATATTATGTTGTTGTTTATGTAAAGATTGTAATCTGGACACATCCTAAAGTATCTATGATGCTCTAATGGATGTAAAAATAGAATAAATAAATACCCTGACATTGAGCTCACCACTTAACGAGGGAAACATTCCGTGTCATTGTGTCGTCAAAAAGTATGTTTGTCACATAGTGCCCGGGTTGATTCGACACGCAATAGTACGAGGGAGGATCGGAAAGTAACGGACAATAATTTTTTTCTGCAGTGGTATTGCAGCTAGGATGTTGAAATTTCACAGAGATATAGTTTGAAGTTTTCACTACAGATGGTATTTTTTTCTCAGGTGCACCTCTTGCGAGAGAAGCTTGAACTATGCAACAAAGATGGCGCGCATGCTACAGTCGTCCACAGGGCGGATCGGAAAGTAACGCACAATAATTTTTTTTTAAAAAGTTTAATAGTAAAAAAAGGAAAAAAATCACAAATGAACTTACATCTTTTACCTACTTTTCGACATAGTCACCAACTTTCTCAACACATTTTTCCCAACGTGTTACCAGTTTCAATATGTCCTGTTCGTAGAAGTCCGTTTGGTTGGAGTGTAGCCATCTGCCCACTGCTGATTTCACTTCCACATCTGTCTCAAAGCGTTTGCCGGCCAGGAATCACTAAGGTTCACGCGTCCCTCTTGGAAGAATGTGCACCACCTGAAGACATTGCTACGGTCCATACAATCATCCCCATACACGCCACGCACGTCCCTGTGAATTTCACTGGGTTTATGCCCTTTGGCCCACAAAAATCGAACAACACTTCTCTGTTCCTCACAGGTGGACGACTGTAGCATGCGCGCCATCTTTGTTGCATAGTTCAAGCTTCTCTCGCAAGAGGTGAACCTGCGAAAAAAATACCATCTGTAGTGAAAACTTCAAACTATATCTCTCTGAAATTTCAACATTCTAGCTGCAATACCAAGGCAGAAGAAAAGTGTGCGTTACTTTCCGATCCGCCCTCGTACTTTCAATGGAAGTAATTGAAGTAAGGTAAATTAAAGGGAAGGGGGTTCAAAAACATTTTAGTAATCAAATTTAAAAAGTCGTTAAATAGAATGTATTTTGTGTTCTGTTGTATTAGACTACAGATTTTAAATGCTATCTCTTTCGAGGAAAATGAATACGCTTTGGTAGAGTGTAAAATTTAATCGTGTTCTCCATTTTTTGTTGATTCCAGTCTTCCTGACAATTATGCCTCATGTTTAATACATAGTTTTTATCTGAATAGTTCATAAATGCAGTCAGGATAATTGTAAATTTTCCATGAACATTAATAATGTTTTGTATTATCATTTTTCTTTTCAGATTTGATAATGGCAAATGCAAACGAAAATTCCAACTTCGCCCTTAATAACAGAAGCAACAGAAATATTGTGCAACTTCATAAATAAAACAGTAGATTATATTTTAGGGTTTGCAGAACGTAGTGAAAATATTGATTCCATATGGACTGCGCTGCAAGAAATAATCAGTGAAAGAACTGAAATAACAGATGTTTTATTACCTCATTTATTAGGTCCAATTTCTTATTAAGTTATTCTTTATTTTGATGGTGTTATAGGGAAGGAAGAAAGGACTGTGGAAACTACATTATTAAATTATTTAGGCGAAGATAGGTACATCCAATTTTGTGCAGGATTAATGTCTTTCGTCGAGAGTCCACATTTATATCAACTTGACATTACTACAGTAAAAAAGTCAATATTTACAAGAGGCCTTAATAGCAGGACAATTTGAATGTTCTAACATTGTAATTTTAAGAATTCCAAAATTGGAAAAACCGTCTGTAATTCAAGCTCTTTATAACAGAATTAGAAATTTTCACAAATTACAGACTTTCGAGTTAAAATATTCATGTAATGATAATATAATAAGGGCAATAAGCGAAACGTGTCCTAATATCGAGGAAATAGACGTTCAATTCTCAACAGAAGTTTCAGATGTAAGTGTTCCGTTTTTGATCACACTATCTAATTTAAAAATGCTTTGTGTTTATTTAACTTCGGTAACCACAGCTGGTTATACACGAGTCCTGAACACTTTACCGGAACTTACTACTATATATTGGAATAAGGACGAAAAATATCTTCTGACTGGAATTACATTCGACCTTCTTCCCAAGGTAAAGTACTTTACTGGAAGTGTACATTCCACTCAAACTCTAGTCGATAAATGTCCTAATATTATTTATTTGGGACTAGTGGAAATTAAATCAGATCTATCTCCATTGTCACAATTAAAATCACTTACATGTTTGCTACTTGGCAAATTAAATTTCCGACTGTGCAAGGTATCATATGTATTGCAGCACATTGGTGACAAACTTGTTACCGTACACCTTTCTCACATTGAAGAATTGAACATTTGTGCTATAATAACTTTTTGTTGCGTTCTCAAGGAATTATTTATAAGTGAATGTGATTTTTCAAGTACAGAAATAGATATTAATCCGAGATTACCACACTTCATAAATTTACAGTATTTAACTCTGTTTAGAAATTTGAATGACCAGTGGTATCGCAATTACGTAAGGTATTACCGCAATTTTCTACGTTCTTCAACGATTTAACTGAGATTTTAATGATAGATCGTCATAAATTGATATACTCATTAAATACCCTATTTGAATTCACTTAATAATGAGACTTATCAAAGTTTTTGATGTTTAGAAAAGTAGTCAATTAAAGTGAATGTAGTGTCAATGTTTTAAAAATAAAATTGTTTCGATTTTAAGAAGGAATATGTAGATGTTGTATTTAAATCTTATCATAGAACTATAATTTATAACTACTTGGAAAGTTGTCCATTAGCCTATTTTACAATAGAAGATATTAAAGAATTTAACGAAATATATTACTTTATTGAAAAGTTGACAACAATCATATGTTTATAATGAAACAAAGACTTGAAAATAAATTCTAATTTATTTACATAATATACTTACAATAAAATAATATAAGTTAGGCGTGTAAAGGTATAGATGCAAGTTTACGTACTTGTGGATTGAACGAAGAACCATTATTCAGAATTATTTTTCTTTTTAATTTAGCTTTTTATATCTGTAAAACAGCAATCAAATTTGTCACGGCAGAGTTTTCAAAATACGATTGATTGATTCTTTGTAATTTATTCTGTTGGCTAATCATTGATTTCAACCCCGGGTTCCAGTGCTAAATATAAAACAAATTAATGAACTGATTAATCAAAACATTTGTCTGAGATTTTGGATCCTTTGTCTAAATTTGCTTGACCACAACTCCACTTTGATCTCATACATATCTTGACTTTAATTCTGACATTAACTTTCTAATAATAAGTTAAATAAGTTTTATAGAATGTGTGACACTAAAACGGACACTAAAAATAAAACTTTATAGTAGAACACAATTACAATTTTACAAAAATTATGGCAATGCCTGTCTTAACTAGTGCAAGTGAGAATTGGACTCCTAACCGTTCAGACAGAAGAAAAATACAAATTCCAGAAACGAAGTTTTTAGGTTCAGTAGCAAGTGTGAAGATTTTGGACAGAAACACAAATGAAGATATTAGAAAAATACTTAATTATTTTAAATTTAACGAATAAAGTTGACAACAAGAGAAAAAACTGGGATGAAAATGTTAGAAGAATGTCTACAGATAGGATCCCTCAACTGATATTAAAGTAGAAACTAATAGAACAAGGAACTCTTGACTGCCATTCACTTGAAGGGAAGATTCATTAAATCCCACTTGTGAAAAAAGGTCAAGTGGCCTAATTTCATGAAATGGAAAAAGAATTCTCACACGTCCCATGCCATTGAATTTATGTGACCACAATAATGTTTAAATAAATGTAGCTCACATGAAATACTATTGAGTTAAGCAGCCCGAGTTCTGAAACAAATGTAACACATTCAAAAGAATGAACTTGTCAGTAATACAATGTTCTAAGCTACAGAAACTAACAATTTGCTAATGGATCAATGTATATAAATAATTTCGAAGTAACAAGAGTTTATTTTTCACAATCGTATGTCTGAATATTACCGGAATACAAATTTAGGTTTCACCATTATTTTATTAATGACAGTGAAATGCAAAACTACAGCAAATAGCTAATAACGAACGATTTTAAATCTCCGACTTTATGTTCAATTTGAATATAGAATAACATGTAAAGTTATGTGTTACGTATAGCAGGATACACTCTGCTGGATAAGAAAACGAATGAAGATGCAAGAAAGCAATTAAATATTTTCTAACTTGCTGACCGAATAATTAAATATAGGAATGACTGGAAAGAACATATTGATGGAATGCCAGAAGGTAGATTTCCAAAATTATTGCTAAATTATAAACCACACGGAAGGAGAAATGTTGGACGCCCACACAGAAGATGGTCTGAACAATTTTAACAATTTTAGCTTTCATGAAACCGGAACGAGCCAACAGGCTTAATCCCTGGATGATGATATGTATTATTTTATACTGACCATGCTGTATTTTTGAGAACAATTAAGTACAATAAAAATAATTGGAAATTTTATGAATAAGTTATTTTAATCTAAATATAGTGAATAAATTTGAGTCGAATATTTTAATTATTTTTTAAAATTTATATTAAAACCTGTCCCTAACATTGATCTTTATATATATATATATATATATATATATATATATATATATATATATATATATATATATATGTATGTGTGTGAGAGAGAGAAAGAGACAGAGAGATAGAATAGTTATTCAATTCAAAACAAATGATCGTGACCTGTATCCTATCGCCTACGTGAAATAAACAAAATTGACAGTTTTGAAAAAAAATGCAAGTTAAAATTGTTCTTGCCATTAACTTTCCACTAATATTTTCGGCACATCCAAAGTTCCAAAATATAAATCCTTAACTTCATGTTAATTTTTAACTGTGTGTAGAGCATATTAATCTCCCGGTTACCCAGCTCAATCTAGTTCATATCTGAAAAGTTGAAAATCATTATTAATTATGGTACCGGTTAATAGAATATATCCTATGACGTATTTCTTCTATGGTATCGGGCAAAGAGAGAATCAGGAGTTCAAAGCGAATTTCTTTCGAAGAGAGAAATATTTTGGCATCTATAATACTATGGCATAATTGTCAGGAACACACAAAAGTAGTCAACATTTTTCAGAAGTACGGAGCATTACGCCGTTTTAGGAAAACATATTTAAATAAGGAAATGTATTGAAAAATTAGAAAAGAGTAATTTCACTATATACCTTAATGGGTAGCTGGAGTAGTATATTACCCACCTATCAAGACAATCGGCACTAGATGTCAGCGGGGATGCCATCCCTGAATGACTGGCGCCTCTACCTCCAGGACAAGCGACTGGATTTATTTCCGTTAGAACGAGAACGATCTCAGGGCAATGCCGCAGCCGAACCCATAGAAACCATAAACCCCTTTTTCGGCTTGTAACGTAGTGCTTTAACCTCATAAAAATATCTAGTACTGTTTTTTTTTCTTTTGCAAATAGAAACTAACAATTAATAAATTGAATACGGAATTAAAGCAGAAAATTCTTTTTACTAATATTATTAAATTTAGTCCTGCATATTGCCTGCATACTGTATGGATGTGAAACTTGGGCTCCAATGAAAAGACAGCAGGATAGAATACAGACGGCAGAGATGCGGTTCCTAAGACAAGTAAAAGGATGTACAAGACTTGATAAAATAAGAAATGAGGATATAAGAGAAGAATTGAAAGTACAGCCTTTATTGGATAAAGTCACGAATTACAGACAGAAATGGATTGATCACATGGGTGGAATGAGTAAGGAGAGATATCCATTGTTAGCCAGAAATTATCAAGCAAGAGGAAGGCGTGATGTTGGAAGACCTAGAAGACGTTGGGCTGATGCAATATGAAGTCGGAACGGGCAATTGCCTAATCCCTGGAGTGATGATGATGATGATGAGGATGATGATGATGATGATGAGGATGATGATGATGATGATGATGATGATGATGATGATGATGATATTGCCTGGCGAGGGCCGTTAACGACCTTAGCTTATGGATTCTATACGACATCCAGTTAATGACATTATTTAATCTCATTAAGTATTTAGCCTAAATTTGTAAGGTTTGATTCTAGGACAAAAATACATCTAAACAATGAACAACCAACCATTAGATTTGGTAATTCTATCATCTAGTCAACAAATAGCATTGATTATCCTGATTAAATTGTTTATGTAATTTTCTTAATTTACAAAGAAGACAAATGTTAGTATAGGATGTCAGTAATCCGAGATATGGTTAGTTTCATAAATATACGATATTTATGTTCATGGCAATTCTAATCTATAAATTACCTAAACAGCTAAAGATTTGACCTGGAGTCGAACAGCGCTGTTGCAGAGTATGAAGTTAAATAAACTCTGCTTCAGTATTACTATATCTTATTCCGATCTTTCGATTTAAAAAAAAATCAACGAAATATTAAGTAGACATTGGAAATTTCAGTTATATGTATTCGTGCTTACAAAATTATAGAAAGATATGTAAGAGCAGATAGTTTTGCAAACGTGACAATAGAAACAGGAACGAACATGCTGTTGCCACCTACAAATATAAAACTGTATAATCGAAAACCATATATGGACGTCGTACCAAGAAAAATGGTAATTGTATACGAAATCAGAAACAAAAAAGTAATGACGAATTTATCCGCAAATTACGAAAACCTCTGAAAGTAGCTAGATATTTAATTGCTTCAATAATAACTGATGATTAAGAATTGATACAGCCCAAACTTCAGTTTTCTATATGACATCAAATCAGTAATTTCAAAAAACTATACTTCTTGTAAAGAAAGTATGAAAATCATGCACTACACGAGTGTACCAGGAACACAAATATTGATACATTCCATAAGACCCTTAATTCACTGCACTTGCGATTCCCAACCAACGCGATACCATTATTAAATGCATGTCCATCATTATATCAAAACACAATATAAACATCAAAAAATAAAAAATGAAGGTTTGATATTTTATATCACCTGCTAAATTCAAGTTTAATCAACTTTCCATTAAGGAATCAACACCTTCAATAAATTCAATTTCTGCTTGAATTTCTCCCACTGTTACTCCTTGGTACTATTGGAACTGAAGGTTCATGACTGTTTGAAAATAAATTATCCATACATCCCTATCCAGAGTTATTGTTTTCCACCCATTTCATGTATAATCTGCTTACCTGAAATAAAGTTTATTCTTGAAATAATTCTTCGCCTCCCTACTGGGTGCCTTCACTCTTGTTTTCACACAAGGTGTTTTCTTATGCCAATTTCATTCCCAATTCGGTCTACATGCCCTATCCATTGCAGTCTAAGAGACTTCAGTGTTCTTATATATATACAAGTGATTCTAGAGAATTAAATATGTAAATAATGCGCTAGAGAGTACTGTGTAATAGTTTGGAACCTCTATCATGATCCATTGTTGTATAACTCAAAACTTAAATCTAGTAACTCTCGTATTTCTAAAGGTTTTGTAATTCAATAGAAATTAATCAGATACTTATGTTTACTGTGTATGACAGTTTCAAAATACTTAACCGCGAATCAAATATAAAATTGTTTATATTTATGGAAACAATTATTTTAAATTATAACGAAACTAAGCGATGAAATGTATTATAAACTTATGTGAAATATATCTTACGAACATGAGATTTTATATTTCTAATATTTAGCTATCAATTAAAATACAACAGACTTCAAATGATAATGGAAGTAAAACAAACATAATTTGGAAGAAGAGGTATCTGAGTAAAAAACAGTGACCATTAACTTCCAGGGTCCTTCGTTCGATCTCCATCGGGGAAAGATTCCTTGCTAAGGTAATCACAATCAAATTACTTTTTATAATCATGAATTTAAGTTCAGTATTTGAGAATAATAAACTTTACAGATTTTCATTTTGAATTTGAATATAATAAATATATTTAAATTTCATGATTAGATACACACGTAATCTAGAACTTCATATTATCACCAGAGAATCATGAGTTTTTTTATCATTCTGGATTATGCATATCAAACGATTAGATTTTTTGTCATGCTAGACTTTATACCCGTATATAAAGTTTCACAGAGTGTGTCTTCGATTCATTGTGATATACTGCATTGCAGAGACTGTTGATGTCCCAACTCCTTTCAAAAACGTTAAACTGAAAATATACAAAACTATTATTCTACCAGTTATATTACATGGGTGCGAAACACGGACTCTTACTTTAAGGGAGGAAAGGAGATTACAAGTATTTGAGAATAAAGCACTTAGGAAAATTTTTGGACCAAAGAGAGACGAACAGACAGGTGAATGGAGAAGACTACTTAACAATGAACTAAATAGTCTTGATGGGAAGCCAGATATAATAAGAAAAGTTAAGTCTCGTAGATTGCGATGGGAGGACATGTTGCACGTATGGGGAATGAAAGACTTGCATGGAAGCGTCTTGTAGGAAAACCAGAGGGAAAACGCCCAGTTGGTAGACCAAGAATGAGGTGGGAGAATAACATTGACTATGATTTGAGGGAAGTAGATTATACAGGGAATGATTGGAAAGCATTAGCTCAGGATAGGGATGTACGGATTGCTTATGACCGCGCGGCCATGAACCTACGGGTTCGATAGTGCCAGTAAGTATGTAAGTAAGTAAAAAGCACTATTTTTCTTAGAATACACACGATAGTTCGGCAATAGTGATTTTGTGGTTAACAAGATATATAAAAACAGAAATAACAATCATCACAGAACAATAAACAATACAACAACAGCTGTGAATAAAGTGTAGTTTAATTTCTGAACACATACCTTTATTATTGGTAGGCCTATATAGGTGCTCTAAGCTATCTAATTTCAGTAGATGCAAAGATTTGATCCAACGAATGTTTAAATGAAAAGTTTTTGCTGATAGACGCGATATTTTCGAGTAGATTTAAGCACAACCTAAAGATACATAATTGTAACAGACAGGTAAGAGACATGTCTATTCAACGGATTAGCAAATACCAATATTAAAGAAATAGCGTTTTTTTAAGTACGTCCACAATATAAAATTATTTGTTGATGTTCGGCTTTAAACGCAATCGATGTCTACTAACTACGTTTGAGAATGAAATTCTTAGGAACATTTTTGGACCAAACAGAGATGAGTAGACAGGTGAATGGATAAGACTACCTGAGAGCGAATTACGTGGTCTTTATAGGAAGTCAGATGTAATAACAGTTTAGTATCGTAGACTCCGATGGACATGACATCTGGCACAAATCGGGAATGAAAGACTTGCGTGGAAGCATCTTGTAGGAAATCGGAGGGAAAACGCCCAGTTGGTAAACCAAGAATGAGGTGGGAGAATTATATTAACCTTGTTTTGAGGGAAGAAGATTATACAAGGAATGATTGAAATACATTAGCTCAGGATAGGAATGTATGCAGAACTTACGTCTGCGCGCCATGAACCTATGGGTTCGATAGTACCAGTCAGTCTAGTAACTACCGCAATCCTATAATTATCTACGAAGTTGATTTTAGTGAATAGTTAATAGCATTTTTAGGTCACAATTCCAGGGAAAATAGTAAATTTCAAAAAGGCTAAACTTTCCATCATATTAAACATCTTTGTAAGTTCCTTGATAAGAACCTATCAAATTTTATTCGTAGAGTTACTCCTATAAAGTAATTTATTACCATTTAAAACGCTATTTCCATGCTTTTCAACTATTGTTTTTATATTTACAATAAATAAATAAAATATAATAGAATAGATTTATTTAGCCTGGTCGAGTTAAGGCCATGTGGCCTTCTCTTCCACTCACCAGGACAAACATATGTTACGTATAAATACAAAAAATTACAATAATAGTTATACTAAACAATTAATTATGTCAAATTGAATAATAATGAAAATATTGTCTAATAATACAATGAAATTAAAAACAATTAAAATTAAATTAATGATAGAATGAATACAGAAAGGAATAACAGCTCGAATCTACTATACATAAAAAGAAAAGAAAGATAAAATACACAGAAAGTAATAAACTACAATGAATTAATCTATCGCTTATTATACAAGGCATTAGGCAAATATATTAACAAATCTTAAATCCATTTTTATTAAATAATGAAAAAGCACATTATTAATTTGTAAAAAGTAATATTAGTGAGATGTTTCTGTTAGTAATTTATTTTAAATTTGTTTTTGAAAGATGCTAACGTTTGGCAGTCTCTGCTGACATAGGGTGGAAGGGAATTCCATGTTCTAGCAAGAGAAATTGTAGAAGATTTCGAATAATAGCTAGTATGATGAGGAGGGATATAAAGGACACTGCGCTCAAGGGATCGGGTATCTAATTTGTGTGTATCAGAGAGTCTAGTGAAGCGGTGTGATAAATAATATGGGAATGATGAGTGTAATATGTTATAGAGAAGGCATAGGGAATGGATGGTTCTACGATCTTGTAGACAATTGGATACCTGTCGTAATTATATGGCAGACATACTGATTTTCATTAATGTTGTGTTTTACAATGCAACCAACATAGACTTCATAAATTGCTAGTAATATTACTGGTTTACACTAAACGCACTATTACATTAAAAAAAACATACTAATAACCTAATGAACTATAGGATAAACATTTAAATGTATGTCACTGGTTCGGATCATATATTTGATAAAGACATAAGCAAACTCCTACCTAGGACAATTTTTTATTTCAGGTTTGTTTCTGTTATTTACACAGATATCCTCTACCAAAATATACAATTTTTTCTTTCTTCAACACTTCTCGGTCTTGCGTGTCTGCTTCTGTTGTATATCTCTTCTTTATGTAGTCTTTATTTCCCTTCAGTGACGTTGGATTTGGTCTACCACGTTTCCCTTTTCCAGGAAATATCCATTTCAATACTACTTTCGGCTCAACTGTACTTCTACTAGCGCTTGGTTTTTTAGTTATATTGTTGTAAACTACAGCTATTCTTCTGTATTTACTAACACATTATTTAATGTTTTAAACTTTTTTCAAACAATTTTTATAACATTATTAGTCAATTTTGAAGTATTTATTTAAATATGCAAATCACAATATTATGACACTGTTAGACAATATTGTGATGCTAACTGCTATTTTGTCCACAGAGTATATTACTTAGTCTATGATTTTTCTACCGCTGATTTGGGTTATCGCTGGTTGGATCTGCGTTAGGGAGTGATAAGTAAGTGTACACTCATTTTTAATAAACGTTTTGTAATTTTAATATTATTAATATATTTTTTAACATAGATTTGGCGAATTATTGCAAATATTAGTCATTAAAATTTCATAGCGACGGATAGTAATCGAGGAAGATTATAATATATGGTTCGATGTGGGTTATCGCTGACTCCATAAACTCTGGCGCATGCGCACTTTTGTTCCACAGGACTTTAAAAATATTTCACGCTAGTTTAAGTGCAGTTTTTCCCTACTTTCTTTGTTTTTGTGTCCCTTCTTCTCATTATATGTCCATATCATCTTAGTGTCCACCATTGTAGTCTTGAGGTAGCGTGCTGCCTTGTCACGCAGCGGGCCCAGTTTCGATCCCCGGTGGGGGCAGTTTTTCTGGGTGAGGTTATTATCGGGGTTTTTGCTCACTTGTAAGACAAATGTCAGGCAATCTTCAAGGCCCAAACGGTCCCCGAAATCATATGGCCACCATGATCATTCTTATCGTTATCATCATCATCCTTCACCGGTGTGGAAAGCAACGGGAAGCTACCACAGTTGCAATTCCATAGTAAAGCTGCAAGCATAGTATGGAAATGCTATGGTTGCAGTGAAGGACCTGCCTTCGGGCAGAATTACTATGGATGGATCATCTTAGTTGGATTTCCTTAATGTCTTGTACTATATCCTTTTCCACATTCATTATTTCACTTATTGTATTATTTTTTTTATTTTATCTAATTCTGATATTTTTGTCAATCTTCTTAAAAAGCCAATTTCTGTGACCAATAATTTATTTCTAAATTAAAATAAAAAATTATTGAATATTCACCTGAAAGATCCGTCTCGGCAATTTAATTATTTAACTGTAGCGCTTTCGGGACTTGTCCCATCATCGGCAGGATTCATTTCAAGTCCCGAAAGCGCTACAGTTAAATAATTAATTAAGTTGAGGAGACGGACCTTTCAGGTGCATATTCCATAATTTTATATTTTAATTTTGAATAATACCTCAACGGAACACATCATGAGTCTTATAAAAGTTAATTTCTGTACAAATCTAGATAGAATATTTTATTTTGGCTAGGTTTTTAATTTTAAGGCTTCATTCTAGTTAGGGGAAGTGTTATTGTTTTGAATAACTTTTAAGTTTAAGACTTAAATGTTGGGATTATAGTGTTACATATTTTTCTTCGTGTTTTCCCTGTGGTTAGCGACACGAGTTCCAACATAACCAGTATATTTTTACTTTTTCCCATGATTACATATTCTAGCCGTCAAGAGCTAGCAAGCGCATGATACTAGTGAATGTTCGAGACAGGAAAATGTTTCCCGTCACATGTTGGAATGGGTTTTCAATATACAATATGTTTAGTTATTGTCTTATGATAATAACAGTTCTTCAGATACTTACTATTTATGGGGTAACTATCAAGTGTCTTTACCGATGAAATATTTGCTTCTGCAGAGGGCAGGGGCGTTGAATAATTGTTGTAACTAGTGGGTAAAACATGTGCACGTTCTCCACATTATAAATTTAGAATGAATCAACAAATATATGATATAGTGGTTATACTGCATGTTTTACGTAATGATTAAATTCAGCTTAAATCCATAAATTATTGATTCTAAGACAAATTAATGAAAATTATAATACCTAGAGTCCACCGCTGTGGTCTCGAGGTAGCGTGATGCCTTGTCACGCAGCGGGCCCGGGTTCGATCCCCGGTCGGGTCAGTTTTTCTGGGTGAGGTTTTTCCGGGTTTTTTTCTCACCAGTAAGACAAATGTCAGGAAAACTTTAAGGCCCAAACGGTCCCCGAAATCATATCGTCATCATCCTTATCATCCTTATCATCGTCCTTATCATCATTATCCTTATCTTCATCATCCTTATCATCATCCTTATCATTATCAGCATCATCCTTATCATCATCATCCTTCACCTGTGTGGAAAGCAACTGGAAGCTACCACACCTACAATTCCCTAGTAAAGCTGCAAGCATAGCATGAAAACGCTATGATTGTAGTGAGGGACGTGCCTTCGGGCAGAATTACTATGGATGGATATTACCTAGGGGGCACGCCGTAGCGTAGTGGTTAAGGCACTGCCCTACAAGCCGGAAGGTCGAGGGTTCGAGTCCCGTTGGGGTCAGGATTTTTAAACTGACCCAAACCTTCTGGCGGCACTATGGCCCTGGGGTAGACTCAGCCTCTAACTGAAATGAGTACCAGACGCTTGTTCTGGGGTAAAGGCGGCCGTCACGCAGGGCTGACAACCCGGCTGACATCAACTGCCGATTGTCTAGAAATAGTGGGAGCCTTAACGTCCCACTACCCCAAGGGCATCCTGAGGCCTGTAGTGGGAATACTTTACTTTTACTTATGGATATTACCTAGTTGAGTGATAGGTAAGACATTACTGACTTAGCACTGTAATTAAGGAAATCAGCAAAAAAAAGAAGCAATTACTGTTTACTGTTGTATAAGCGTACTGGTTATATATATATTTATATATATATAATACAAGATCGTAAGAAAACGAAGATATATGAAGAGAACCAAATAAGAGTACATTCAAGCTATTAGTAGATAGGATTGCAATACACAAACGTGAGTTGATCGGCTCAACTGCACTTCTACTTACGCTTGATTTTTCAGTTTATTATTGTAAACTATAGCTCTTCTTCTGTATTAACTAACATTATTTAATATTTTAAACTTTATCAAACAACTTTCATAACATTATTAGACAATTTTGAGGTACTTACTTATATACGTAAATCACAATATCATAACATTCTTACACAATATTGTGATTCTAACTGCTATTTTCTCCACAGCGTATATTACTCAATGTATGATTTTTCTATCGCTGTTTTGGGTTATCGCTAGTTGGATCGGCGTAAGCGAGTGATAAGTAAATATTCGCCCATTTTAATATACGTTTGGTGATTTTAATATTATTAATATACTTTTTAAAATAGATTTGGAGATTTATTGCAAAGATTGGTCATCTAAATTTCATAGCGACATGCTGCCATCTAGCATAAGATTATTGAACTTATATCGACAGTAATCAAGGATGATTATCGATATTGGTTCGATTGCGAGTTATTGCTGGCTCTATAAACTCTGGCGCATGCCCACTGTTGTTCTATAGGACTTGGAAAATATTCCACGTAAGTTTAAGAGCAGTTTTTCCGGTGGAATAGAATGAATAACAGAATTCCGAGAAAGATACCTCACTATTGACCACAGAGGCGAAGAAATGTAGAAACGCCCAGTAAAAATGGATAGACCAATTCAAAAATAAGATTGGTACTGACTTTAAGGTCCAACCCTAGGTGCTGATTAAAATTTCATCTGAAAGAGAATAGGTAAAAATTAGATAAAAATGAGAGAAAAACATAAACTTCGCGATGCTGCAGTACGAATGGTACAAAGAGCTGTGAAATAATTAAAACATTTTTAAAATTTAGAATTAAAATAAAACAGGATTCAGCTCAAAATAATTTCAGGTAAAAGAAGAGATACGAATTATTCTCCTTAAATTTTAAGTCTTCGAGAACATTCATTTAGTAACAGGAAAAGAAATGGAAAATATTTCAATAAACTGAAATAATTTTTTTACTTGACCCACTTTCTAAGTGCACAAGTAGTCAATGGCCACTAGTATTTTAGAAAATCCAAAGGAAATTTAAATATTGAAGTTGTTGCGATGAAAATATTTAAAAAAAATAGACCTTCACATATCCCACCTTTTAGTCAACAGAAATGAACATGATAAAATATATATATATATATATATATCTCCTTACCGCGCGCGCGTTTGTGTGTGTAGTGTGTAAATGCCCTAATGGCCGTGATTTGTGTTTTACCAATACCAAACTTGACATATAGAAATACATTTGAAAAATAAGTTAGTTTATTAAGCAGCAGTATCGGACCAGTAGATGTAGGGTTTTACGTGAAACGAAGGTTTAAATTGTTTCTATTCGTTGCATTTTTTATGTTTCTTTACGAAACTCAATAAATTTTATTAAAATGAAACGAGGAAGATACTTCCAAAAATAAGCGATAGAAGATCATTAGATCCATCCATAGTAATTCTGCCCGAAAGCAATTCCTTCGCTGCAATCATAGCATTTTTATGCTATGCTTTGCAGCTTTACTAGGGAATTGTAGGTGTGGTAACTTCCAGTTGCTTTCCACACCTGTGAAGATGAGCATGATGATGATGATAATGGTCATATGATTTCGGGGACCGTTTGGGCCTTAAAGTTTTCCAGACATTTGTCTTATAGGTGAGGAAAAACCCCGATAAAGACCTTGCCCAGAAAAACTGCCCCGACCAGGGATCGAACCCGCGCCCCCAGCGTGACAGTGCAGCACGCTACCTCAAGACCACAGCGGTGGACGATCATTAGATGTGGGAGTTTATATCAAACCGAAATTCAAAATTCCCTCTAGAAAAAAAACACTTTTTAATTGCAATGTAAATTAGTTTCATTATACAGCTATTTACGTATGTGTTACATTTTATGTTGTTGTTTATGTACAGATCGTGATCTAGACACAACCTAAAGTATCTATGATGCTCTAATGGATGTTAAAATAGAATAAATAAATACCCTGACATTGAGCTCGCCACTTAACGAGGGAAACATTCCATGCCATTGTGTCGTCAGAAAGTATGTTTGTCACATAATGCCCGGGTTGATTCGTCACGCAATAGTACTTTCAATGGAAGTAATTGAAGTAAGGTAAATTAAAGGGAAGGGGGTTCAAAATTATTTTAGTAGTTAAATTTAAAAAGTCGTTAAATAAAATGTATTTTGTGTTCTGTTGTATTACACTACAGATTTTAAATGCTACCACTTTCGAAGAAAATGAACACGCTTTGGTTGAGTGTAAAATTTAATCGTGTTCTCTATTTTTTGTTGATTCCAGTCCTCCTGACAATTATGCCTCATGTTTAATACATAGTTTTTATCTGAATAGTTCATAAATGCAGTCAGGATAATCGTGAATTTGCCATGAACATTAATAATATTTTGCATTATCATTTTTTTGTTTCAGATTTGATAATGGCAAATGCAAACGAAATTCCAACTTCGCTCTTAATAACAGAAGTAACACAAATATTGTGCAACTTCATAAATAAAATATTGGATTATATTTTAGGGTTAGCAGAACGTAATGAAAATATTGATTTCATATGGAATACGCTGCAAGAAATACAATGAAACAACTAAAATAACAGATATTTTATTACCTCAAGTATTAGGTCGAATTTCTTACGAAGTTATTCTTTATTTTGATGGTGTTATAGGGAACGAAGAAAGGAGTGTGGAAACTACATTATTAAATTATTTAGGCGACGATAGGTACATCCATTTTTGTGCACAAATAATGTCTTTGGTTGTGAGACCACATTTAAATATACTTGACATTACTACAGTAAAAAGTCAATATTTACAAGAGGCCTTAATAGCAGGACAATTTGATTATCCTAACATTGTAATTTTAAGAATTCCAAAATTGGAAAAACCGTCTGTGATTCAAGCTCTTGATAACAGAATTAGAAATTTTCACATATTACAGACTTTCGAGTTAAAATATTCATGTAATGATAATATAATAAGGGCAATAAGCGAAACGTGTCCTAATATCGAGGAAATAGACGTTCAATATTCAACTGAAGTTTCAGATGTAAGTGTTCCGTTTTTGATCACACTATCTAATTTAAGAATGCTTTGTGTCCATTTAACTTCGGTAACCACAGCTGGTTATACACGAATCCTGAACACTTTACCGGAACTTACTACTATATATTGGAATAAGGATGAAAAATATCTCCTGACCGGAATTAAATTCGACCTTCTTCCCAAGGTAAAGTACTTTACTGGAAGTGTACATTCTTCTCAAACTCTAGTCGATAAATGTCCTAATATTATTTATTTGGGACTGGTGGAAATTGAATCAGATCTATCTCCATTGTCACAATTAAAATCACTTACATGTTTGCTACTTGGCAAATTAAATTTCCGACTGTGCAAGGTATCACATGTATTTCAGTACATTGGTCACAGACTTGTTGCCGCACACCTTTCTCACATTGAAGAATTGAACATTTGTGCTATAATAACTTTTTGTTGGGTTCTCAAGGAATTATTTATAAGTGAATGTGTTTTTCCAAGTACAGAAATAGATATTAATCCGAGATTACCACACTTCATAAATTTACAGTATTTAACTCTGTTTAGAAATTTGAATGACCAGTGTTATCGCAATTATATAAGGTATTACCGCAATCTTCGAAGTTCTTTAACGATTTAACTGATATTTTAATGATTGATGTTCATAAATTGATTTTCTCATTAAATACCCTATTTGAATTCACTTAATAATGAGACTTACCAAAGTTTTTGATGTTTAGAAAAGTAGTCAATTAAAGTGAATGTAGTGTCAATGTTTTAAAAATAAAATTGTTTCGATTTTAAGAAGGAATATATAGATGTTGTATTTAAATCTTATCATAGAACTATATTTTATAACTACTTGGAAAATTGTGCATTAGGCTATTTTACAATAGAAGGTATTAAAAAATTTAACGAAATATATTTATTAGGTTATTGAAGAGTTGACGACAATCATTTGCTTATAATAGAACAAAGACTCTTGAAAATAAATTCTAATTTCCTTACATAATATACTTACAATAAAGTAATATAAGTTAGGTGTGTAAAGGTATAGATGACAGTCTACGTACTTGTGGATTGAAGGAAGAACCATTATTCAGAATTATTATTTTTTAATTTAGCTTTTTATATCTGTAAAACAGCAATTAATTTTGCCACATCCGAGTTTTCAAAATACGATTGATTGATTCTTTGTAATTGACTCAGTTGCCTAATCATAATTATTGGCCTATACTATACCATTAAATACTGCTATTTGATTTCAACCCCGGTTTCAGTGCTAAATATAAAATAAATTAATGAACTGATTAATCAAAATATTTGTCTGAGATGTTGGATCCTTTGTCTAAATTTGCTTGTCCACAACTCCTTATGTTCTCATACACACCCTGACTTTAATTCTGACATTAACTTTCTAATATTAAGTTAAATAAGTTTATAGAATGTGTGACACTATAACGGACACTAAAAAATAAAACTTTTAGTAGAACACAATATTTCAATTTTACAAAATTATGGCAGTGCCTGTCTTAACTAGTGAAAGTGAGAATTGGACTCCTAACCGTTCAGACAGAAGAAAAATAGAAACTGCAGAACGAAGTTTTTAGGTTCAGTAACAGGTGTGACAATTTTGGACAGAAACACAAATGAAGATATTAGAAAATACTTAAATATTTTAAATTTAACAAATAAAATTGACAACAAGAGAAACAACTGGTGTGAAAATGTTAAAAGAATGTCTACAGATAAAATCCCTCAACTGATATTAAAGTAGAAACTGATAGAACAGGGAACTCTTGGACCGCAATTTACTAGAAGAGTAGATTCATTAAATCCCACTTGATCTGAAAACAGGACAAAAGGCCTAATTCCTTAAATGGATAAAGAATTCTCACACGTCCCATGCCATTGAATTTATGTAACCACAATAATGTTTAAATAAATATAGTTCAGATGAAATATTATTGAATTAAGCAGCCCGAGTTCTGAAACAAATGTAACACATTCAAATGAATGAACTTATCAGTAATGCAATATTCTAAGCTACAGAAACTAACAATTTGCTAATGGATAAATGTATATAAATAATTTCGAAGTAACAAGAGTTTACTTTTCACAATCGTATGTCTGAAAATTATCGGAATTCAAATTTAGCTTTTACCATTACTTTTTTAATGACTGTGAAATGCAAAACTACAGAAAATAGTTAATAACGAACGATTTTAATCTCCGAATTTATGTTCTATATGAATGTAGTTGTGAAGTTATGTGTTACGTATACCAGGATACACTCTGCTGGATAAGAGAAGGAATGAAGATACAAGAATGCAATGAAATATTTTCAAACTTGCAGACCGAATAATTAAATATAGGAACGACTGGAAAGAACATATTGATAGAATGCCAGAAGGAAGATTTCCAAAATTATTGCTAAATTATAAACCACACGGAAGGAGAAATGTTGGACGCCCACACAGAAGATGGTCTGAACAATTTTAACAATTTAAGTTTTCATGTAACCGGAACGGGCCAACAGGCTTAATCCCTGGATGATGATATGTATTATTTTATACTGACCATGCTGTATTTTTGAGAACAATGAAGTACATTAAAATAATTGGACATTTTATGAACAAGTTATTTTAATGTAAACATAGTGAATAAATTTAATTCGAATATTTTAATTAAAATGTTTCTTTTTTAATCTATATTAAAAGGTGTTCCGAACATTGATATTGTTATTCCATTCATAAAAATTATTGTGACCTGTGTCCTATCACCTATGTGAAATAAATAAAATTGACAATTTTGAAAAAAATGTAAGTTAAAATTGTTCTTGCCATTATCTTTCCACTAATATTTTCGGCACATCCAAAGTTCCAAAATATAAATCCTTAACTTTATGTTGATTTTTAACTGTGTGTAGAGCACACCCTGCTCACATCAAGTTTCTATCTGAATAGTTAATAATCATTATTAATTATGTTACCAGTTTATAGAATATATTCTATGACGTATTTATTCTACGGTATCAGGCAAAAAGAGAATCAGGAGTTCAAAGCGAATTTTTTTCGAAGAGAGAAATATTTTGGCATCTATAATACTATTGCATAATTGTCAGGAACACACAAAAGTTGTTAACATTTTTCAGAAGTACGGAGCATTACGCCGTATTAGGAAAAAATATTTAAATAAGGAAATGTATTGAAAAAATTAGAAAAGAGTAATTTCACAATTTACCTTAACGGGGTTGCTGGAGTAGTATATTACCCCAACTATCTAGAGAATCGGCACTAGATGTCAGCCGGGATGTCATCCCTGAATGACTGGTGCCTCTACCTCCGGAACAAGCGACTGGACTTATTTCCGTTAGAACGAGAATGATCTCAGGGCAATGCCGCAGCCGAACCCATAGAAACCATAAACCCCTTTTTCGGCTTGTAACGAAGTGCTTTAACCTCCTAAAAATATCTATTACTGGGTTTTTTGCAAATAGAAACTAACAATTAATAAATTGAATACAGAATTAAAGCTGAAAATTTTTTTACTAATATTATTAAATTTAGTCCTGCACATTGCCTGCCGAGGGCCGTTGACTGCCTTAGCTTATGGATTCTATACAACATCCAGTTAATAACATTATTTAATCTCATTAAGTATTTAGCCAAAATTGTAAGGTGGGATTCCAGGACAAGAATACATCTAAACAATGAACAACAACGATTAGATTTGGTAATTCTATCATCTAGTCAACAAATATAATTGATTATACTGATTAAATGATTTATGTAATTTTTTTTAATTTACAAAGAAGACAAATGTTAGTATAGGATGTCTGTAATCCGTGAGATGGTTACTTTCATAAATATACGATATTTATGTTCATGGCAATTCCAATCTATACATCACCTAAACAGCTAAAGATATGACCTGGAGTCGAACAGCACTGTTGCGGAATAGGAAGTTAAATAAATTCTGCTTCAGTATTACTATATCTTATTCCTATCTTTCGATTTAAAAAAATCAACGAAATATTAAGTATTCATTGGAAATTTCAGTTATATGTATTCGTGGTCACAAAATTATAGAAATTTATGTAAGAGCAGATAGTTTTTCAAACGTGACAATAGAAATAGGAACGAACATACTGTTGCCACCTACAAATATAAAACTGTATAATCGAAAACCATATATGGACGTCGTACCAAGAAAAATGGTAATTGTACACGAAATCAGAAACAAAAAAGTAATGACGAATTTATCCGCAAATTACGAAAACCTCTGAAAGTACCTAGATATTTAATTGCTTCAATAATAACTGATGATTAAGAATTGATACAGCCCGAACCTCAGTTTTCTATATAACATCAAATCAGTAATTTCAAAAAACTATACTTCTTGTAAAGAAAGTATGAAAATCATGCACTACATGAGTGTACCAGGAACACAAATATTGATACATTCCATAAGACCCTTAATTCACTGAACTTGCGATTCCCAACCAACGCGACACCATTATTAAATGCATGTCCATCATTATATCAAAACACAACATACACATCAGAAAATGAAAAATGAAGGTTTGATATTTTATATCACCTGCTAAATACAAGTTTAATCAATTTTCCATTAAGGAATCAACACCTTCAACAAATTTAATTTCTGCTTCCATTTGTCCCACTGTTACTCCTTGGTACTATTGGAACTGAAGGTTCATGACTGTTTGAAAATAAATTATCCATACATCTCTATCCAGAGTTATTGTTTTCCACCCATTTCCTGTATAATCTGCTTACCTGAAATAATGTTTATTCTTGAAATAATTCTTCGCCTCCCTACTGAGTGCCTTCACTCTGCTTTTCACACAAGGTGTTTCCGTATGCCAATTTCATTCCCAATTTGGTCTACATGCCATATCCATTGCAGTCTAAGAGATTTCAGTGTTCTTAAATATATATATACATGTACAAGTGATTCTAGAGAATTAAATATGTAAATAATGCGCTAGAGAGTACTGTGTAATAGTTTGGAACCTCTATCATGATCCATTGTTGTATAACTCAAAACTTAAATCTAGTAACTCTCGTATTTCTAAAGGTGTTCTAATTCAAAAGAAATTAATCAGATACTTATGTTTACTGTGAATGACAGTTTCAAAATACTTAACCGCGAATGAAATATAAAATTATTGTTTATATTTATGGAAACAATTATTTTAAATTATAACGAAACTAAGCGATGAAATGTATTATAAACTTATGTGAAATATATCTTATGAACATGAGATTTTATATTCCTAATATTTAGCTATCAATTAAAATACAACAGACTTCAAATGATAATGGAAGTAAAACAAACATAATTTGGAAGAAGAGGTATCTGTGTAAAAAACAGTGACCATTAACTTCCAGGGTCCTTCGTTCGATCTCCATCGGGGAAAGATTCCTTGCTAAGGTAATCACAATCAAATTACTTTTTATAATCATGAATTTAAGTTCAGTATTTGAGAATAATAAACTTTACAAATTTTCATTTTGAATTTGAATATAATAAATATATTTAAATTTCATGATTAGATACACACGTAATCTAGAACTTCATATTATCACCAGAGAATCATGAGTTTTTTTATCATTCTGGATTATCCATATCAAACGATTAGATTTTTTGTCATGCTAGACTTTATACCTGTATATAAAGTTTCACAGAGTGTGTCTTCGATTCATTGTGATATACTGCATTGCAGAGACTGTTGATGTCCCAACTCCTTTCAAAAACGTTAAACTGAAAATATATAAAACTATTATTCTACCAGTTATATTACATGGGTGCGAAACACGGACTCTTACTTTAAGGGAGGAAAGGAGATTACAAGTATTTGAGAATAAATTTTTGGATCAAAGAGAGACGAACAGACAGGTGAATGGAGAAGACTACATAACAATGAACTAAATAGTCTTTATGGGAAGCCAGATATAATAAGAACAGTTAAGTCTCGTAGATTGCGATGGGCAGGACATGTTGCTCGTATGGGGAATGAAAGACTTGCATGGAAGCGTCTTATAGGAAAACCAGAGGGAAAACGCCCAGTTGGTAGACCAAGAATGAGGTGGGAGAATAAGATTAACTATGATTTGAGGGAAGTAGATTATACAGGGAATGATTGGAAAGCATTAGCTCAGGATAGGGATTACGGAGAGTTTATGACCACGCGGCCATGAACCTACGGGTTCGATACTGCCAGTAAGCATCTAAGTAAGTAAAAAGCACTATTTTTCTTAGAATACACACGATAGTTCGGCATTAGTGATTTTGTGGTTAACACGATATATAAAAACAGAAATAACAATCATCACAGAACAATAAACAATGCAACAACAGCTCTGAATAAAGTGTAGTTTAATTTCTGAACACACGCCTTTATTATAGGTATATAGCTACTGTAAGCTATCTAATTTCAGTAGATACAAAGATTTCATCCCACTGATGTCTAAATGAAGTGTTTTTGCTGATAGACGCAATATATTACAGTAGATTTAAGCAGAACCTAAAGATACATAATTGTAACAGAGAGGTAAGAGACATGTCTATTCAACGGATTAGCAAATACCAATATTAAAGAAATAACGTTTTTTTAAGTACGTCCACATTATACAATTATTTGTTGATGTTCGGCTTTAAACGCAATCGATGTCTACTACCTTTGAGAATGAAGTTCTTAGGAACATTTTAGGACCAAACAGAGATGAGTAGACAGGTGAATGGATAAGACTACCTAAGAGCCAACTACATGGTCTTTATATGAAGTCAGATGTAATAACAGTTTAGTATCGTAGACTCCGATGGACATGACATCTGGCACAAATCGGGAATGGAAGACTTGCATGGAAGCATCTTGTAGGAAATCGGAGAGAAAACGCCCAGTTGGTAGACCAAGAATGAGGTGGGAGAATAACATTAACCATGATTTGAGGGAAGTAGATTACACAAGGAATGATTGGAATACGATAGCTCAGGATAGGAATGAATGGAGGGCTTACCTCTGCGCGCCATGAACCTATGGGTTCGATAGTGTCAGTCAGTCTAGCAACTACCGCAATCCTATAATTATCTACGAAGTTGATTTCAGTGAATAGTTAATAGCATTTTTAGATCACAATTCCAGGAAAAATAGTAAATTTCAAAAAGGCTCAACTTTCCAACATTTTAAACATCTTTTAAAGTTTCTTGATAAGATCTTATCAAATTTTATTCGTAGAGTTACTCGTATAAAGTAATTTATTCCATTTAAAACGCTATTTCCATGCTTTTCAATTATTATTTTATATATTTCTTTACAATAAATAAATAAAATAGAATAGAATACATTTATTTAGCCTGGTGAAGTTAAGACCACGTGGCCTTCTCTTCCACTCACCAGGACAAACATATGTTACATATAAATACAAAAAGTACAATAATAGTCATACGAAACAATTAATTAACGGTCAAATTGAATAATAATGAAAATATTGTCTAATAATACAATGAAATTAAATACAATTAAAATTAAATTGATAGAATGAATACAGAATGGAATAACAGCTCGAATCTGCTATACATAAAAAGAAAAGAAAGAAAAAAATACAAAGAAAGTAATAAACTACAATGAATTAATCTATCGCTTATTATACAAGGCATTATGTAAATATATTAACAAATCTTAAATCTATTTTTATTAAATAATGAAAAAAACACATTATTAATTTTTAAAAAGTAATATTAGTGAGTTGGTTCTGTTAGTAATTTTATTTTCAATTTGTTTCTGAAAGATGGTAAAGTTTGGCAGTCTCTGACATAGGGTGGAAGGGAATTCCATGTTCTAGCAAGAGAAATTGTAAAAGATTTCGAATAATAGGTAGTATGATGAGGAGCGATATAAAGGACACTGCGCTCAAGGGATCGGGTATCTAATCTATGTGTATCGGAGAGTCTAGCGAAGCGGTGTGATAAATCATAAGGTAATGATGAGTGTAATATGTTATAGAGAAGGCATTGGGAAAGGATCGTTCTACGATCTTGTAGACGATTGGATACCTGTCGTAATTAAGTGGCAGACATACTGATTTTCATTAATGTGTGTTACAATGCAACCAACACAGACTTCGTAAATTCCTAGTAACATTACCGGTTTACACTAAACGCACTATTACATTAAAAAAACATACTAATAATCTAACGAACTACAGAATAAACGTTTATAATGTATTTCACTGGTTCTGGTCATATATTTGATAAAAACATGAGCAAACTCCTACCTAGGACAATTTTTATTTCAGATTTGTTTCTGTTATTTACACAGATATCCTCTACCAAAATATACATTTATTTTTCTTCAACACTTCCTGGTCTTACGTGTCTGCTTCTGTCGTATGTCTCTTCATGTATTCTTTATTTCCCCTCAGTGACGTTGGATTTGGTTTACCACGTTTCACTTTTCCAGGAAATATCCATTTCAATACTACTTTCTTGGTTTCTGTGTCCCTTCTTCTCATTATATGTCCATATCATCTTAGTGTCCACCGCTGTGGTCTCGAGGTAGCGTGCTGCCTTGTCACGCAGCGGGCCCGAGTTCGATCCCCGGTGGGGCAGTTTTTCTGGGTGAGGTTTTTATGGGGGTTTTTCCTCACCTATAAGTCAAATGTCAGGAAAACTTTAAGGCCCAAACGGTCCCCGAAATCATATGGCCATCATCGTCAACATTCTTATCATTATCATCATTCACAGGTTGGAAAGCAACGGGAAGCTACCACACCTACAATTCCCTATTAAAGCTGCAAGCATAGCATGGAAATGCCTTCGGGCAGAATTACTATGGATGGATATTACCTACATGAGTGATAGGTAAGACATTACTGACTTAGCACTGTAATTAAGGAAATCAGCAAAAAAAAAATCAAGTACTGTTTACTGTTGTATAAGCGTACTGGTAATATGCATAAAGTAAAGTAAAGTATTCCCACTACAGGCCTCAGGAGGCCCTTGGGGTAGTGGGACGTTAAGGCTCCCACTATTTCTAGACAATCGGCACTTGATATCAGCCGAGTTGTCAGCCCTGCGTGACTGCCGCCTTTACCCCAGAACAAGCGTCTGGTACTCATTTCAGTTAGAGGCTGAGTCGACCCCAGGGCCATAGTGCCGCCAGAATGTTTGGGTCAGTTTAAAAATCCTGACCCCACAGGGACTTGAACCCTCGACCTTCCGGCTTGTAGCGCAGTGCCAATATGCATATATATATATATATATATATATATATATATATATATATATATATATCCTTACCGCGTGTGCGTGCGTGCGTGCGTGTGTGTGTGTGTGTGTGTGTGTAAATGCCCTAACGGCAGCAATTTTTGTTTTACCGAAACCAAACTTGACATATAAAAATATATTTAAAAAGCTAGTTTATTAAGCAGCAGTATCACACCAGTAGATGTAGGATTTTACGTGAAACGAAGTTTTAAAATTGTTCTAGTCGTCGCATTTTTCTATGTTCCTTTACGAAACTCAATAAATTTTATTAAAATGAAACAAGGAAGGTATTTCCAAAAAATAAGCGATAGAAGATCATTAAATGTGGGAGTTTATATCAAACCGAAATTCAAATGTCGCTCTAGTAACAAACATTTTTACTTCGTCGTAAGCTCTACCATGCCTAACATTAATCATCTCAATGTATCGTGTGATATAAACTGATTTGATGCATTAGTAAAGTAGCCGAGCGGTTAAGGTAGGAAGCCTTGGCGCAGAGCTGCGGGACTTGCGCTGGTTCGAGTCTCCATGGGGGAAGGAATTTTCTCATGGTATTTCGGCCAGTATGGGACCGGTGCCCACCCAGCATCGTGAGGCAATTGGGTAGCTACAATAAGTAGCGGCTCCAGGTTGAGGAACCAGCGATAACGGCTGGGGGACTCGACATGCTAACCACATGTCACCCCTACACTGGCTGTTGATCATCTACCTCTGTGATTGACACATGTGGATGTGAAGGGCCAGCAGCCGGCTGGTAAAAGGGCAATCGCTGAAAAGTGGGAAGACCCTCAATCGGAGTAAAGCAATGGGAAAATAATTGGTAGATATTATTTTCATTTGTGTTATGTATCATTTTTCACTGCAGTCTGACACTTTTAAATAAGCTGACATTAGAAATCGAGTGCAACTATTTTAAGAAATCAAACATATATTTCGTAAACCAACAAAATGTGACAAATTCATGTTGCAGAAGATTTCGCTTAGTTTACGCAGTTCCTGCGTGACGGACTTTATTATTATTATTATTATTATTATTATTATTATTATTATTATTATTATTATTATTATTATTATTACTTTATTATCGTGCCTCGTGTGCTAGTATATTAAACTCGGTTTTACATAAACTTGGTCACTCGAGTTAGAGCGCCACCACTCCGTACATATAATAAAACTGATGTATGTGGATACATAATGCATTATTATAAAAGCATTAGGGATGTACTGTACTAGTCAAAAATAATTGTAGAAACTAAAGATGCACAGTGAAAATCTGATATTCAGGACTTGATTTGTGCGTTAGTATTAAGTCTGAATCTTATTCACCTTAAAATTACTTGACAATTTTATTTGTGTTTAATGCTTATAATGAATACCCAAGCATTCGCTTTTTTTCTAATTTCAAAAAGGAGTAGCCATAAATTATTAAGTCTTTTTATTTTTTTTGATGTGCATGGATATTGGTTTACTTGTAGACACAGAAAAAACTTACAGTATGAGGTCGACGTAAAAATTCATTCTGATTGAAATGACAGCAGAATGACAGGGCAACTAAACCATTTCTCACGAGAAACAGAAAACAATTTTAAATATAGGATCATTTTCAGCAGATAAAAAAGACGAACATAACATAATCTAGAAAATTCGGATTATTGTTTCAATATTTCGCATGTAACTAAGAGCCTAAAGATTATAATACATAATTACGCAAATATTTTATCTGCTGCGCAGTGTTTAAATATAGTTCTGAAATGAACTTTCATCTCAATGTATGAATGTGAAGGTAGTTCCAAAAATGACATCCCAAATTTATATCGTTATAATTTTGTCCAGGTATTGACAATTGCTATTACAATAAAGAGTTCGAATAGAGGAATGTAGAAATGCTTCAGAAATTTTAACTTGAATTCTTAGGGTAGAGCATCAATTATATGTAAGAGGATAATATTCGGATGGGTCATCAGGAAATTGATATGGGTCAATCTAGTTAAGAATACAAAACAGTTGAGGATCTCTGCGAAATTGGACTAAAACCACATATTAATTGATTGACTGATTATAATTAAACCGTTTTTACACGCTTTATATTAGCTTGACGTGTATCTATCTATCTATCTATCTATGTAACGGAATCTTTCAACGCGATTTTAACCCACTTAAAATCATCGGATCGACTTGAAACTTTGTATACTTGTAGAGGACCCATGACAATACAATAATTTCATATTTATTTATATTGTGACTTACATACTAATACGTTATGTAATTATTTCTTATGAGTGGTAATTTTAATTTGTAGAACTTAAATAGCCCCTTCCATCATGCTTTTAGAGTTAAATGTAGATATCTACCATAGATGGTATTAACCCCTTATCACATAGTTTAACGGGTTGAACAACTAAGATTGAAGTAACTTTTTAAAGTGATTGGACTATGATTTGATGTCTCATCTAGTTCAGGTATGTTAACTATGTGTATTACGTTCTGACCCACACTTAGGCCTACCAGCATGGAAAATTAATTCCACAATTTAATTGTGTATTTTATCGCCCAAACCTCAGTCCATAATTTAAAATAGCCTGAATGGTGGTACGTGGATGACCAGGTATCTCAGTATGTTACATGAAACTGATGAAGTCGAATAGAATTTTGATATATTTATACGTATGTAAGGTTAATATAATAAAGAACGATATATTGTACAAAAAACGGGATTCAGTCGTTGGCTCTGATTTCGAGATAACATCGTTCTCTCGGATGCAGTGTGTCCAATACCGGTTCGAGAAAAGCTTCCTGGGTAGTTTGAGTTTCCCTAAGTGTAAGGAAATGTGGCCAAATATTGAGGTTGAAATAATTCCCTAATAATATTCCCATATTATATGCGTTATTTAGTATTGGAATTAAGTGATGGCGTTATAACGAAGGTACCCTGACATTGGGCTCACGACTATGCCAGGGAAATGTTCCATGTTATTGTTTGGTCATGAAGAATGTTTGTGACATAATGCCCGGGAGGATTCGGCACGCTAAGGTACTTCAAATGATGGGCACTAGAAAGTATTGTTTCGCCAATTTAAGGGTTAAGTAAGTGCTAATAGGAACAATATCAAGCAACTATAAATATTAATCATAACTTGTTAGTGCCAAGAGGAACCATAACTTGCTTAAGTATAATTAACAGAGAGCATTGTTTGAAATGCAAATAACAACCACAACGAAATAGAACAATTTAGCGTCACAATAACTCAAAATTATATTTTAAGGAATCGAAAATAGAAAAATAATTTCACACATTAGAACTAGTAAATAACACTATAAATGCATAGTCAGGAACATCAACACACATAAAATGATAGAGATATTCTAATATTGCTAAACTAAAGGATGTAGTACTGCAGAAAACTGTAGTGGAGCATGCTGTCATATGAAGACTCTTAAAAAAAAAAAAGTACTTCAAATGGATGTAGCTGAAGTAAGGTAATTTCAAGGGAAGGGGGGTTTAAATATATTTTATGAGAGTCAAATTTAAAAGTCCTTAAATAAAATTGATTTACGGAAATAAATCTACGGAAATTTATCTACGGATATAAATGCTATCAATTTGGAGTAAAGTCATTAGGCTTTGGTTGAGGGTACAATTTAATCCTGTACTGTTTTTTGATAATTCCAGTCTTCACGGCATTTGTACCTCATGTTTAACGTACAGTGTTTTATATGAATAGTTTGGAATTGGAGTAAGGAGAATTGTCTATTTGCCATGAATATTAATAATTTTCTGCATTATTTTTTTTCAGATTTGATAATGGCAAATGCAAACGAACATCCAACACCATATTCAGCCATAATTACAGAAGTGACAGATTATTTCTGCAACAATATTCAAACAATAATAGATCAAGTAAAAGAGATTGTACAAAACAGTGGAAATACTGATTCCATATGGAATACTCTGCAACGTAAAATACTTATTAAATCTATAGTAACACCTACTTTAGTACCTCATTTATTAAAACCAATTTTTCATCGAGTTGTTAGTTATTTTGATAGTGTTATAGGAGAAGAAGAAAGGAATGTGGAAAATAAATTATTACATTATTTAGGCGAAGACATGTACATCAATTTTTGCGCAGAAATAATATCTTTAGTCGTGAGTCCACATTTACGTAAACTTGACATCACAACAGTAAAAAGTCGATATTTACAAGAGGCGTTAATAGCAGGACAATTGGAATATCCAAACATTCGAATTTTATTCGTTCCGAAATTGGAAAAACCGTCTGTAATTCAAGCTCTTGATAATAGAATTAGAAATTTAAACAAATTAAAAATGTTTCGGTTTAATTATTCATGCAACGATAATATAATAAGGACAATAGGCGAGACATGCCCTAATATCGAATACATAAACGTTGAAAATTCACTACAAGTGACAGATGTAAGTGTACAGTATTTGATCACACTATCTAATTTAAGATTATTTTCTGTTCATTTAACTTCGATTACCACAGCAGGTTATACACAAATTGTTAACGCATTACCGGAACTTATAAATATACATTGGAGCAAGAACGAAAAATATCTTCTGAACGGAATTACATTAAATCAGCTTCCGAAGATATATTCGTTTGTTGGAAGTGTACATTCTTCTCAAACTCTAGTCGACAAATGCCCTAATATTAATCATTTGGGACTGCTGGAAATTGAATCAGATCTATCTCCATTGTCACAATTACAATCACTTTTTTGTTTGCGACTTAGCGAATTAAATTTCCGGGTGTGCAATGTATCACATGTATTTCCATCCATTGGTCTGAAACTTATTAACTTACAGCTTGTTTGTGTTGAAGAATTGGACATATGTGCTATAATAACTGCTTGTCGGGCTCTGAACAAATTATCTATAACTGAATGTGTTTTTTCAAATATTGTAACTGGTATAGATCCGAGTTTACCACACTTCATAAATTTACAGTATTTAACTCTGTCCAATAATGTGAATGACCAGTGGTATCGCAATAACATAAAACATTACCGCAATCTTAGAAGTTCTCCAGCAACTTAACTGAGATTTAAATGATTGATTTTTATAAACTTATTTACTCATATATCCAATTTGAATTCACTTAATAATGAGACTTACCGTAGGTTTAAATGTTTTGAAATTTAGTTAATTATATGTAGTGTCAAAGTTTTAAGGATAAAATGAAATTGTTTCGACTTCAAGTACGAATATATGGATTCTGCATTTAAATCTTCAGTATAGAACTATATTTCATAACTATTTAGAAAATTGTACATTAACCTAAATTATATAGAAGATATTTTAGAATTTAACGAAAGATATTTACCAGGTTGTTGAAGAGTTGCAGACAAACAATTTGTATACTGAAAACAAAGGCTCCAGAAAAAAAAGCTAATTTCCTTAAATTACAAACATATATAAAATAATATAAGTATAGGTGTATAAAGGTATGTGATGGTAGTCTACGTACTTGTGGATTGAAGGAAGAATCATTATTCAGAATGAATAAACTATATTTTTAAAATTTAGTTTTTTTATGTCTGCACAATTGCATCAGCTGAATTTTCGAAGTATGAATGCTTATTCATTTGTAATTGACTGCTTCGATTCCTAATCATAGTTACAAACAATGCCATTAAATACTCCTATTTGATTTCAATGCCGAATATAAAATAATAACCAACTAATAAAACTATTTGTCATTTTGGATTCTTTATCAATATTGCTTGTCCACAACTCCTGTATGACCTCATAAATTCTTGGCTTTAGTTCTGACAAGTTACATACTAGTGAGTGTTTGTGACCATAATAGAGTTTAAATAAATGTAGCTCAGATGAAATACTATTGATTAAGCTACCTGAGACCTGAAAAAAATTCAATGTAATACATTCAAATGAATGAAATTAGTAGTAACGCAATGTTTTAAGCTACATGAACTATTAATTTGCGAATAGTTCAAGGTATATAAATAATTTCGAAGTGTCAAGAGTTTAATTTTGTCAATCGTATATGTGGATATTGTAGGAATTAAAATTAAGCTTTTAAATTGTTAAAGATAAAAAAATTGTAATAGCTCAGCACAGGCCATAGCCGTTCCAAATTTTTGCCAAAAGTTGCGTCTGATGGGTTACACACTCACACCAAATTTCAACCCTGTAGCTGCACTAGGAACAAATACAAACATACAACTAGTATTTTTGGTGACGATTTTTTTCCTCACAATCTACTGGACAGATTGTTATGAAAAAAATATATGTTGTAAACATATTAAAGTCGATTCACAGCAAAAATCGAGATCTCAAATCCCACGAACATAACCACCCGAAAAAAATATTTTAGTTTTCGTGATTTTTTTTTTTCGGTCACTCGCTCACGAGATACAATTACCAGTTTTTCTATTAGACAATCGGACCTCTTTCTACAACGTATACTTTTTCCAAGTCGATCGAGGAGGTGGAACATAGTTAAAAAAATTAAAATACAATTTGTTTGCACATTTTATCTAAATTTTATTAAGTTTTCTTACAATTTAATTATACTTTCGATCAATTTTTGGTGCTGTGATATTTACATTACTGGCCGATGAAGATTTTCATTGCCTCCCTTAATCATCATCGCTATCATTATTGATGATGGCAGTTGTATTCTTCTTTGCGAACAATTTACTCAGAATCGCAGCTGGTCGTAAAATCTTGGACAAATATCTTTCATGTGCCAGGTATTGTATGATTTCAGCTAGATGAGAACAGCAACAGACATTCCTCCTCCCATTGGCGCATTCACAATAATGTCTTGTAATTCCTTTTGTGCCAATATTGTGAGGGGTATATTCAACGAAGCAGCGACAAACCTTCCGGATATGTGGCGAGACTGAACTTGAAGCTTCAAAACGAGTGATTTATCTTTGACGAATTGTATATTTACGTTCCTAGCTTCGCCAATCGTTCTACAAGATATGATATGGCTTGTGAAAACTGGTATGACCCGGTGAACAGAATTTTTAGCTCTCTGTCATTTCCGAAAAATCTAGTAGATCCTCCGATGGAATACTTTGAAAAGGTAATTTCTTACGAAGCCATCCTCTCTCTTCGACCTCAATCGCTAACGTGTTTTCGACACTGTTCTGAATTTTCATTATATCTAAGACTTCATCTGCACATTCTGCATCGAATGTTAAATGCTTTCCAAACGTATTGTCCAGGAATGATGCAATTTAAAGTAACTACCCACTTTTGGAAAAATGTTATTATCCACTTTTTTTATCAATGAACTTATATTTCTGTTTGATTATACCATGAACAGATTCAACTGGCCAACGAATTTTTGTCACGAAGCGCGACTAATTAGATTCTTGAACTGATAACTGAGAACGCCTTCCTTTCAGTGGCATCAGTACTCGAAAACCTTTCGATTCTAAGTGGTTTCACATCTCGAAAGCCACGGTCCAGAACGAAGGTGTCCCCTTCTTTCAGCAGTGGGCACAAGCCGTTGGGTTCGCCTATCACACTTCTCAGTATCTCCACATCATCGATAGAACCGACAAGGAAACTCTACTGCGCTCGATAGCTGTACGGAAAGTTTTTTGTAGCAGTCATGACATCCAAAACTAAAATAATGTTCAAAGAAATTGCATTTTAATTTTTTTTAACTATGCTCCACCTCTTCGATCGACTTGAAAAAAGTATATGTTGTATAAAGAGGTCCGATTGTCTAATAGAAAAAAATAACTGGCAATTGTATCTCGTGAGCGAGTGACCGAAAAAAAATCACGAAATATTTTTTTTTCAGGTAGGTACGTTCGTGGGATTGGGTTCTTGATTTTTTCTGTGAAACACCTTGAATATGTTTACAACATTATTTTGTTCATAAAAATCAGTCCAGTACATCCTGAGAAAACAAATCTTCACCAAAAATATTAGTTGTATTCCTAGAGCAGCTACAAGGTTGAAATTTGGGTGAGTTTGTAACCCATGAGACGCAACGTTTGGCCAAAATTTGGAACGAAAACGCATGGGGGCCGCTCACCCCTAACATAGCCGGTTATGGCCTTTATAACGAACGATTTTAATTATATTTTAATCTTGGAATTTATGTTGTAAGTATAGATAAACATGTGAACATTTGTATTATTTTATATTGACTATCCTGTACTTTTATGAACAACTAAATACATTATATATAATTGGAAATTTCATGAATAAATTATTTTAATCTAAATATAGCACTTTGTACCATATGTGAACAAATTTAAGTCGATTTTTTAAACATTTATATTAGATCATGTTCCTGACATTGACCTCGGATATATATATATATATATATATATATATATATATCATCATAATTGACTCGACAGCTCCATGTGGGCCTTGGCCGCCTTCAGAAGCTTATGCCAGACTTCCCTGTTATGCGCTTCATTCTTCCAGTTTATATGTATATAATTTAATTCAAAGCAAAATGTCATGCCTGTATCCTATCCCCTAAGTGAATAAATACAATTAAACTGTTGAAAAATGTAAGGTAATACTTGCTCTTACCATTTATTTTACACTTTTTTTTTCGTAAATTCAAAGTTCCAAAATACAAAATCTTGAATTTTGTTTTAGTTTATAACACATCAGAAAATGGAAAATCAATTTTTTAAATCAGCTGCTGAATTTAATTTTAATCAAACTTCCATTAAAAATCCACCCCTTCAATAAATGTTGCTTTCTATTTGCCGTTGTCCGACTCTCTGGCATTACTAACGGTTCATGACTGTTTGAAAATAAATTATCCATACATCCCTATCCAGAGCTAGTGTTTTCCACCCATTCCCTGTATAACCATATCTGCTTACCTCAAATAATAGTTATTCTCGAAATAATTATTCGCCTACCTGCTGGGTGCTTTTACTCTGGTTTTCACAGAAGGTGTTTCCGTATATCTATTTCATGTCCCATTCGGTCAACATGCCCTATCCATTGCTGTCTAAGAGACTCCAGTGTTCTTATTATATATATATATATATATATATATATGTGTGTGTGTGTGTGTGTGTGTGTTTCTAGAGAATGTTAGTTGTAATGAATGTGTTAGAGAGTACTGCGTAATAGGTTGGAACCTCTATTATGGTCAATTGTTGTATAACTCAAAACTATATATCAAGTAACTCTCGGATTTCTAACTGTTCTGTAATTCAAAACAAATTAATCAAATACATTTACTGTGCATGACAGTTTTAAAATACTTAACCGCGAATGAAATTTAAATGTATTTATCTCCAAAACTTATATTTTAAATAAACTACTTCTTGAGATAGTTAAATTATTTTCATTTCTAGCATTTATTGAAACAAATGTATAAAATTATAACGAAATTAAATGAAGAAATGTATTATAAACTTATATGAAATATATCTTACGAATATGAGAATTTTATATTTGTAATATTCAGATATTAAAATACAACACACTTCAAATTATATTGCAAATGAAACTTAAAAATAACTTGGGGGGAAGGTATTTGAGTAAAAAATAAGTGACCATTAACTTCCTGGGTCCTTGGTTCGATCTCCATCGGGTTAAGGTTCCTGGATATGGGAATCACATTCAAATTATTTCATATAATCGTGAATTTAAGTTTAGTATCTGGGAATAATATACTTTACACATTTACATTTTGAATTTTAATATAATAAGTATATTTAAAATTTCGGATATGATGCACACGTAATCCAGCATTGCACGTTTTTACCAGAGAATCATGAGTTATTCATCATTATGAAGGAAAAACTGCACTTAAACTAGCGTAAAATATTTTCAAAGTCCTATAGAACAACAGTGTGCATGCGCCAGATTTTATAGAGCCAGTGATAACCCACAATCGAACCACATATCGAATATCATCCTCGATTGTTATCGGTCGCTATGGAATTTAAATGACCAATATTTGCAATAAATCTCCTAATATAGGCCTATGTTAAAAATATATTAATAATATTAAAATTACCAAACGTTTATTAAAAATGGGTGTACACTTACGTATCACTCCCTAACACTGATCCACCAGCGATAACCCAAAACAACGATAGAAAAATCATAGACAAAGTAATATACTCTGCTGAGAAAATAGCAGTTTGCATTACTATATTGTCTAACAGTGTCATAATATTGTGATTTGCATATTTAGATAAATACTTCAAAATTGCCTAATAATGTTATAAAATTGTTTGAAAAAATTAAAATATTAAATAATGTTAGCAAATACAGAAGAAAAGCTATAGTTTACAACAATATAACTGAAAAATCAAGTGCTAGTAGAAGTGCAGTTGAGCCCATTACGATTTAGGAATTTTGCCAGACAATTTCTATATCAACCGATTCGATTTTTTTGTCATGCTAGACATTACATCCGTATATAAAATTTTACAGAGTGCGTCATCAATTTAATGTAATATACATTTCAAGAACTAAAGGGTGTTCTGTTAAGTTTACTTACTTCCTTTCAGATTGCACGTAAACGAGAGAGAATTGAATTCTTACAAAATAAAATGTTACGCTTCGCAGAGTCGTAGGACATGCTTAAAGCATTTACATTACTACATAAATACATAAACTTCTTTTGAGAAAACCTTGCGTATATCACACACTCGAATTGTTTATGTCAAAAGACAAATTTAGAGAAAATAATACTTTCCTCTATTTTTCCTTTCAATGTTTACCACAGCCGCGCTTAAGATCTTATATAATTGGCACAAATGATTTCCCATATCCAGAGTTCATTAACGTGCTATGCAATTCGTTGTTACCCTTTTTAAGAAAATTGATATTTAGAAATTTTCTCAATCGGTTTGGTAGTCTAGAGGTTAAATTCCTTACTTTGGTCTCAAAAATAGAGTCGTGAGCCCAATACGGGTTGATGGATTTTATAGAATGAAAAAATCCAACTGTGAAATCTTCCTCGTGGGTCTTTAAATCCCGAGTCTGAAGTTTTTCTAGCTTGTAGAGCTTGCGAGTAAAAAAGGATTAATAGGCCTTTCCTATCCAATTAATATATATTTTTTAGTTTCTTTCTAGCTGTCTCTTTGAGGCAATGAGATAACTATTTATAATTTAATAATATTTAATGTGTTTCAGAATTATCTACGATTTATTTTTTTAACTTTACCTTTATCTTTAGTTTGATTGACTTCTTGTTTGGCATGGTGATATGTGTAAGAATATAAGCTTAACAAAACTAATTTGATTTATTTACTCCAGCTTGTCTTACATGGGGATATAAGGATAGCAATGCATACACGATAAAAAATCTGAGCATAATCGAATTCTTGATATTCGTATTAACAACACAGTAGCGTGACACTGCAACACACACATTTTTTGCATTTTTATTTTTAAGATTTGTTATAAGTTATTAACATTAAAGCATTAAAACCAAACAAATGCACAAAAAATCTTAATTAGGTAATAAAGATTTCAATCTTTGATTTTTTCAAGTAAACAAGCACTCCTTTTCGTTGAATACGCACGACAGTACGGATAGATAAACAATACAACAACAGTTCTGAATAAGTGTAGTTTAATTTTTGAACATTTGCCTTTGTTATTGGTATATAGGTGGTGTAAGCAATCTAATTTCAGTAGGTACAAAGATTTTATCTCACTGTATTCTGAATGAAACGTTTTTGATGGTAGACGCCATATGTTCGAGGAGATTTAAGCAGGACTCTACGATACGTAATTGTAACAGAGAGGTAACTGACATATATAATCAACGGATTAGTAAATACAAATATTAAAGAAATTACGCTTTTTTATTTAAGCATGTCCACATTATAAAATTTTTCATTTGATGTTCAGCATTAAAATCAATTGGTGTCTACCAACTATCTTTGAGATAAAATGCTTAGGAAAATATCTGGACCAAAGGAAGATGAACAGACAGGTGAATGGAGAAGACTACTGAACAGTGAACTATATGATCGTTATAGGAAGTCAGATATAGTAAGAACAGTTAAGTCTCATAGACTGCGATGGGCAGGGCATCTGGCACAAATGGGGATGATAAACCTTCATGAAATCTTCTTGTAGGAAATCCAGAGGGAAAACGCCAAGTTGATAGACCAAGAATGAGGTGTGAGAATAACATTAATCATGATTTGAGGGAAGTAGATTAAACAAGGAATGATTGGAAAACATTAGTTCAAGATTGGGATTTATTGAGAGCTTATGTCCGCGCGGCAATGATCCTACGGGGTCGATAGTGCCAGTAAGTTAGTTAGTCTGCTAACTACCACAATTGTTTAATTCATTAACCATTAAGTTGATTTTACTGAATAATTTATAGCATTTTTAGGTTTCAATGCCAACAAAAATGTTATCTTTCAAAACAGGCCTAACTTTCCAACATGTTACCCAACTTTTAAGCAGCTTTATAAGCTCTTATCAAACTTTATTCTTTCAGTTACTCCTTTAAAGTTTAGGTACCAGTCGTAAAGAAATGGCACACATACTGATTTTCATTAATATTGTTTTTACAATTACTAAGTGGACTGACCTCAGCTACGGAGACTTAAACACCTTAGAGATAGTGAAAGCAAGATTACTAAAAGTAGCTATGGGGATCTCCAAAATTTGCTCCATCTAGACTTGGTCTATAATTTTTCTATCGCTGTTTTGGGTTATCGCTGGTTGGAACGGGGTGATCAGTAAGTGTACGCCCATTTTTAATAAATGTTTGGTAATTCTAATATTATTAATATATTTCATTAACATAGGATTGGGGATTTATTGCAAAGATTGATAATTTAAATTTCATAGCGATGCGCAGCCATCTAGCTTAAGCTGTATGAACACTAGCAGAATAATCGATATGTGGCAAGGATGATAATCAATATGTGGTTGGATGATGGGTTATCGCTGGCTCAATAAACTCTGGCGCATGCGCACCGTTGTTCGATAGGACATAAATATATCAAGTAAGTTTAAGTATTTTTTTCCGATATTATTAATATTTGCGTCAAATTAAACAAGAATATGTAATGTGTACGTCTGCGGTTATGTATGATTTGTTTTCACTGCAGTCTGGCCTTTTAAATAAGCTGACATTAGAAATTGAGTGGAACTATTTTAACAAAACAAAAATATATTTCGTAAACAAACAAAATCGGACCATAAATTCATGTTTCTGAAGAATTCGCCTAGTTTACGCAGTTCCTGCGTGACGGACTTTATTATTATTATTTTTATTAGCGTACCTCGTGTGCTAGTGTATTAAACTAGGTTGTATATCAACTTCGTCACTCGAATTAGAGCGCCACCACTCCCTAAATATATAATAAAACTGAAGTACGGTGATACATAATGCACTATTATAAAAGTATTAGGGGCGTACTGTACTAGTAGAAAGTAGTTGTTGAAGCTAAAGATTCACAGTGAAAATCTGATTTTTAGGATTTGTTTTTGTGCGTTAGTATTAAGTCAGACTCTTTGTAACTTTAAAATTACTTGACAGTTTTATTTATGTTTAATGCTTACAATGAACGCCCAAGCTTTAGTCCCTTTTTTTTCTAATTTAAAAAAGAAGTTGCCATAAATTATTATGCCATTTTATTTTTTGATGTGCATGGATATTGGTTTACTTGTAGACACAGAAAAAACTTACAGTATGAGATTTACGTAAAAATGCATCCTCATTCAAATGACAGCAGAATGACAGGGCAACTAAACAATTTCTCACGAGAAACAAAACAATTTTTAAAATAGGATCATTTTCAGCAAATAAAAAAATAAAAAATATAAAAAAACGAACACGGGGAAAGTAAATGATGATAACATAATCTAGGAAATTCGGATTATTGTTTCAATACTTCGCATATCACTAAGAGCCCAAGGATTCTAATACATAATTAAGAAAATATTTTATCTGCCGCGCAGTGTTTAAATATGATTCTGAAATGAATATTCGTCCCCGATATGTATGAATTAGGAGGCAGCTCCACAAATGATGGCATCCCAAATATATATTGTTATAAATTTGTCTGGATTGTCAAGTGCAGTATTGACAATTGCAATAAACAGTTCGAATAAAGGAAAGTAGAAATACTTCACAAATTTTAACTTGACAATTCTTCGAGTAACCATTAAAGTGTATGTAAGTGGATAATATTCGGATGGATCTTAAGGAAATTGTATGGATGAATATAGCCGAAGAAACGGAACAGTTGAAGATCTATGGAAATTGGACTAAAACCACACAGTAATTGATTGATTATAATTAAACCATTTTTTTATATTATAATTTACATACTTACTAATACGTTATATACTTATTTCTTATTCATAATATAAGAAATAAGTATATAACGTATTAGTAAGTATGTAAATTATAATATAAAAAAAATGGTTTAATTATAATCAATCAATTACTGTGTGGTTTTAGTCCAATTTCCATAGATCTTCAACTGTTCCGTTTCTTCGGCTATATTCATCCATACAATTTAATGCTATTGTGTTATTACTTAATTGTAATATTAATGTGTTTTCTTTATGTAATTGTAATGTTAATGTTTTTAGTGTATAATGGTATTGTGTTATTATTTAATTGTAATATTATTATTGTGTTTTCTTTATGTAATTGTAATGTTATTGCTGTTTTTGTTGTTTATTTTTCTTTACACTAGTACCAATTATTACTTTATTGTAACGGACTGTCAACAGCACGTACGGCTTACTGCCCGTGCGACCCATATTTGTAAATAATATTGTAAATATCTTACTTTTTGTCTAATAAAGTCCTACTACTACTACTTATTTCTTACCAGTGGCACTGTTAATTCGTAGAACTTAAATTGCAACTTCCATCGTGCGTTTATAGTTAAACTTAGATATCTACCATACATGGTATTAACCCCGTATTGCATAGTTCAATGGGTCGTATATAAACAAGTAAGATTAAAGTAACTTTTTAATGCGATTGGACTATGTTTTGATGTCTCTTCTAGGTCAGGTATGTTAAATCAGCGACGCAAGGCCCGTATGTGGTACTATGTGTATTACGTTCTGACCCACACTTACCGGCATGGAAAATGAAGGTCACAATTCAATTTTGTATTTTATCGCCCAAACCTCAGTCGATATCTTAAAATAACCTAAATGGTCATGAGTGGTATGTGGGAGACTAGCTATCTCAGTATGTTACATGTAACTGATGGAGGTCGAATAGAATTTTAATATATGTATACGTATGTAAAGTTAATATAATATACAGGTTGTAACAGGATCTCACCGTCAAAATGATATGGATGATACACCATTCAGTGGATCATTTTTTGTGAAGGAACATGTAGTCGCAAACTCGTCGTTTGAGTTATCCGCAGATGAAGGTGTTCACCCGTAAGGGTCGGAATTGAATACAAACAATTGTACAAGTATCATTTTATTGAAAAAGACATGTTTTTACAATAGGTGATCAAAAAATAAGTGTTTGACGACGTCAAAGAGAATCCTGCCTTGCTCGGCCGTGCTGGCCTATCGTTGCTGTGACGATATCAAACATGTGATGAGGCACAGAGTCGACTGTTTGAACACTTATTGTAAAGACATGTCTTTTTTAATAAAATTATACGTGTACAATATTGTTTGTATTCAATTCCGACCCTTACGGGTGAACCCCTTCATCAGCGCATAACTCATAAACGACGTGTTTACGATTATATGTTCTTTCACAAAAAAGACCTTTCTGCATGGCCTATCATCCCCATCATTTTGTCGGCGAGGTCCTGTAACACCCTGTAGAACGATAAATTGTATCCAAAAGCGGATTTAATTGTTTGCTCTGATTTCGAGATAAGATCGTTCTCTTGGACGCAGAGTGTCCGATACCGATTCGAGAAGAGTTTCCTGTGTAATTTGAGTTTCCTTAATGGTAAGGAAATGTGGCGAAATATTGTGGTTGATATAATTTCCTAATAATATTCCCGTAATATTCGCATCATTTAGTATTGGAATTAAGTGATGGCGTTATACCGGATGAACCTTGACATTGAGCTCACCGCTTAAACAGGTAGCATTTCATGTCACTGTGTCGTCAAAAGGTATGTTTGTGACAGTAATGCCCGGAAGGATTCGACACACAAAATTATTTACAATGCAAGTAGGTGAAGAACGGTAAATTAAAGGGAAGGGGATGTAAAAATATTTTATAAGAGTCAATTTTAAAAAGTCCTTGAATAAAAATTTATTTTGGGCTCTGTTGTATTGCGCTAAAGATTTAAATACTATCAATTTCGATTAAGATTAATACGCTTTGGTTGAGGATAAAATTTTATGGTGTTCTCTATTTATAATAATTCCATTCTTCCCGGCAAATGTAACTCATGTTTAATATAGATTTTTTATATCTGAATAGTTTGAAATTGGAGTAAGGAAAACAATTCTCAATTTGCCATGAATATTAATAATTTTCCGCATTATTATTTTTGTTTTCAGATTTGATAATGGCAGATGGAAACGAAGATCCAATATCAGATACGGCTTTAATTGATGAAGCGACAGAATCCTTATGCAACACCATTAAAATAATACTAGATCAAGTAAAAGATATTGTAAGAAATAGTGGAAATATGGATTCGATATGGGATGCTTTGCAAGATATATACCATGTTAAATCTGTAATAACAGATATTTTAGGAATTTCACTATTTTATCCAATTTCTCATAGAGTTATTCGTTATGTTGATGGTGTTATAAGAGACGAGGAAAGGAATCTGCAAAATATATTATTAAATTATTTAGGCGAAGACAGATGCATTCTTTTTTGTGCAAAAATAATCTCTTTGGCCGTGAGTCCACATTTATATATACTAGACATTACAACAGTACAAAGTCAATATTTATAATAGGCCTTAATAGCAGGACAATTTGAATATCCTAACATGCGAATTTTAATGATTCCAAAATTGGAAAAACTGTCTGTAATTCAAGCTCTTGATAATAGAATTAGAAATTTAAACAAATTACAAAATTTTCAGTTTAATTATTCATGTAACGATAATATAATAAGGGCAATAAGCGAGGCATGTCCTAATATCAAATACATAGACGTTGAAAGTTCATTACAAGTGTCAGATGTAAGTGTACAGTATTTGATCACACTATCTAATTTACAAATGCTCCGTGTTCATATAACTTCGATAACCACAGCTGGTTATACACAAATCCTTAACACTTTGCCGGAACTTACAACTATATATTGGAATAAGGTTGAAAAAGATATTCTAACCGGAATTACATTAGACCAGCTTCCGAATGTAAATAGGTTTGTTGGAAGTGTACATTCTTCTCAAACTCTAGTCGATAAATGCCCCCATATAAGGCAGTTGGGACTGATAGAATTTGAATCAGATCTGTCTCCATTGTCACAATTACAATCACTTTTATTTTTGCTACTTGGCAAACTAAATTTCCGGCTGTGCAATGTAACACATGCACTTTCAAACATTGGTCAGAAACTTGTTTTCTTACACCTTTCTTGCATTGAAGAATTGGACATTTGTGCTATAATAACTTCTTGTTGGGTTCTCGAGAATTTATCGATAAGTGAATGTGTTTTTTCAAGTACTGTAATGGATATGAATCCGAGTTTACCACACTTCATAGATTTACAATATTTAACTCTGTCCAATAATGTGAATGACCAGTGGTATCGCAATTACATAAAACATTACATCAATCTTCGAAGTTCTTCAACAATTTAACCTAGATATTGTTTGATTTTTATAAATTGATGTACTTAATAAATAGCATATTTTAACTTACTTAATAATGAGACTTATCGAAGTTTTTGATGTTTTGAAATTTAGTCAATTAAGTCAGATGTAGTGTCAAAGTTTTATGGTTAGAATAAAATTGTTTCGATTTTAAGTACGAATACATAGATTCTGAATTTAAATCTTAAGTGTAGAACTACATTTCATAACGATTTGGAAATTGTGCATTTGCCTAATTTACATAAAATATATTTTAGAACTTAACAAAATACATTCGCCAGGTTGTTGAAGAATTCAAGACGAGCAATTTTTATTGTGAAATCAAAGGCTCCAGAAAAAAAAAACTAATATACTTGAATTCCAAACATGCAATAAAGTAATATAAGTATAGGCGTGTAAAGGTACGATATGGTAGTCTATGTACTTGTGGATGCAGTCTGCGTGCTTGTGGATTTAAGGAAGAACCATTACGAAGAATGTAAAAAAAATTAAAATTTTGCATTTTTATATCTGTAAAACAGCAAGCAACTTTGCAACAGCAGAGTAAAAAAAATACGATTGATTATTCCCTTGTGATGTACCAGTTACAATTGGAGGGCTATCGATATTGTCCCAAAAGTTGATATTCAAAGTGTATTCTCTTTTGATTGTAAAAATATTAAAATATTCAATATTAAACAAGTCATTGCCGGCAGCGGCGTTTTAAGTTGTTTGAGGGTGTGTGAAGATTTTATGAATAACTGTTAGGGGCTTGAAGAAATATAAATAACTTTTAAGTGTATTGCCTGGTCTTGTGTTTGGTATTTTGGAAGTCGGTAGGTATTATATATATTGCGGTCTTAGACTTTACGCAAATCCTCAAGGTTAAAAACTCAAAAAGGGAAACATCTATACGGTTAGGAGGGATGCAAAAAAATAGTTTGTTGCTTTTAAGAAATTTCAAAACAAAAATATGTAGCCTCCAAAACATAGCGGGCAGCTAGAAAGATTATTGACCTCGAGTAACTGAACATGTAGCCTATAGAGATAAGGAAGATAGTCCTGTAAAAGGCCACGCCCTAAACGTAATAGCCCTATATCAACTTGCACATGTACCCTATAGAGGTGTGTCAAAATATGTATTTTATCCAATGAAAATCTTACATAAAAATTGTAATGGCGACGAAAAAATAAGTCAAATTCACGACTTTCTTAAATATTTAATATAAAATGTTATGAAAAAAATCAAAGCAAGTTGGGCGAGTGCCCTATCCGAAGAACATACAGAGCAAGAGGAGCGAGTGTTCCCCTATAGTCAATAGTAAAGCAGGAGGGACGAGTGTTCCCCGAAAGTCAAAGTGAGTGGAACGAGTGTTCTCATTAGGGGAACGTACAAAAGAAAGATCCGCTATAAGCATTATTGAACTTAGTCGTGGTTTTGGCCGTTTCTTAGACAAGTTATAAGAGTCAAAGTGTATATCTTACTATTGAGAGAAAAGAAAATTAATAAAATCCGTCTATCACGTCGCCAAAATTAGTTTGATCACTAATTACCTTAAATAGTTCCTTATCTATCACCGGTTAAATCATAAAGTTCAGCCCGATCCTATAGAAACATAGAGGAACTCATAGCTCGCGTATAGAAAGTCAACTATATTTTCTGTTGCAAATTTAAATAGTTCCTTTTATTACCTGCTAAATTAAATTTTTTGTTACAGTCATCGACTCCTTTGATTCCTAATCATAATTATAAAACCATACCATTAAATACTCCTATTTAAATCCAATCCCGGTTTCAATGCAGAATATAAAAAAATAATCAACTGATTAATAAAAATACTTGTCTGAGATTTTGGATTCTTTATCTAATTTTGCTTGTCCAGAACTCCTGTATGGCTTTAGTTCTGACAATTGGATAAACTTGGGTAAATTTCTGGACAAAACGCGGAAAATAAGAACAACACTCATTCATGAATAAATATGTTATCAAAATGCAATACCATTAATTTTTAACAATTAGGCCTATACATAACTTAATTAGTGTATAATGCTATTGCATTATTATGTAATTGTAATATTATTGTTTTTTTCTTTATGTAATTGTAATGGCATTTTTTGTTTGTTTTTCTTAATACTATTGCCAATTATTACTTTATTGTAACGGACTGTCAACAGCACGTACGGCTTACTGCCCGTGCGACCCATATTTGTAAATAATATTGTAAATATCTTACTTTTTGTCTAATAAAGTCCTACTACTACTAGTTCTGACAAGTTCCATACTAGTGAATTGTTGTGACAACAATAGAGTTTAAATACATGTAGCTCAGATGCAGTACTATTGAATTAAACAGTCTGAGACCTGAAACAAATTAAATGTAATACATTCAAATGAATGAAGTTGTTAGTAATGCAGTGTTATATGCTACATGAACTATTAATTTGCTAATAGATTAAGGTATATAAATAATTTCGAAGTGTCAAGAGTTTATTTATGTCAATCGTATATGTGGATATTGTTGGAATTAAAATTAAGCTTCTAATTTTTAAAGATAATGAAATTGCAATTGTACAGCATATAATTTATAACAAACTACTTCAATTAGATTTCAATCTTTGAATTTATGTTAGGTATAAATATAGATAAACAAGTGAAGATCTGTATTATTTTACACTGACCATCCTGTATTTTTATGAACAACTAAATACATTATATGCAATTGGAAATTTTATGAACAAATTATTCTAATCTAAATATAGTATTTTTTACCATATGTGAACATATTTAAGTCAAAATGTTTAATACATTTGTCTTTTTAATTTACATTCGAGCCAGTTCCTGACATTGACCTCATATATATATATATATATATATATATATATATATATATATATGTGTGTGTGTGTGTGTGTGTGTGAGTGTGTGTGTGTGTGTGTGTGTGTGTGAGAGAGAGAGAGAGAGAGAGAGAGAGAGAGAGAGAGAGAAATTGTTGTTTAATTCAAAGTAAGTATCATGTCTGTATCATATCCCCTAAGTGAATAAATAAAATTAAAGCGTTCAAAAATGTAAGTTAAATTTTGTTCTTGCCATTTACTTTCCACTATTTTCTTCTTCGCAAATCTAAAGTTCCAAAATGTAAAATCTTGAATTTTATGTTAATTTCTAACTGTGTGGAGAGCATATTAATCTCCCGGTTACCCTGCCCACCTCTAGTTTGTATATAAAAAGTTAAATGATAAATTCTGAATACAGGATGGATTATGTGACGTATAGTTTCAACGGTATAAGGCAAAGAACAAAGCAGAGAGCTCAAAACGAATTTTACTTGAAGAGAGAAATATTTCGGTACTCATAATACCAAGGAGTAATTGTCAGAAACACATAAAAGTAATAAAAATTATTCGAGAATCAATATGACAGTACTGCGGAATAGATTGGAACCTCTATCATGGTCAATTGTTGTTTAACTCAAAACATAAATCTAGTAACCGTAGTATTTCTTTCTAACAGTTTTATTAATTCAAAAGAAATCGCTCAGATAATTATGTTTACTACGTATGACAGTTTTAAAATACTTAACCGCGAAAGCAACTGAAATATCCATGCATCCATAGTAATTCTGCCCGAAGGCAGGTCCTTCACTGCAATCATAGCATTTTCATGCTATGCTTGCAGCTTTACTAGGGAATTGTAGGTGTGGTAGCTTCCCGTTGCTTTCCACACCGGTGAAGGATGATGATGATAATGATAAGAATGATGATGGCCATATGATTTCGGGGACCGTTTGGGCCTTAAAGTTTTCCTGACATTTGTCTTACAGGTGAGGAAAAACCCCGATAAAAACCTCACCCAGAAAAACTGTCCCGAGCGGGGATCGAACCCGAGCCCGCTACGTGACAAGGCAGCACGCTACCTCGAGACCACAGCGGTGCACTAATTGAAATATAATAGTATGTAATTATAGAAACAAATGTTTTCAATTCTAACAAAAATAAGTAAAAACATGTATATTAAACGTGTCATGTGAAATATAGGCTATCTTACGAATTCGAAAATTTTATTGCCGTAATATTTAGCTATTAATTAAAATAAACTTAAAATTAAAACTCTTCAAATTGTATTGTAAGTAAAACTTAAAAATAACTTTAAGAGAAAAGGTATCTCAGTAAAAACTAGTTAACATTTTCTTCCAGAGTCCTTTGTTCAATCTCCATCGGGGAAAGGTTCCTGGATAAGCGAATAACAACTAAATTGTTTTTTATAATTATGAATTTTAGTTTAGTACCTGGGGTTAATAAACTTTATAATTTTACATTTTGAATTTGAATATAATAAATATGATATACACATAATCCAACACCGCATGTTATCACCAGAGAATCACGAGTTAATCTTTCTGTATTAGGATCAGTAATTTTGCCTCCTAGTTTACACCTCAAACGATTATATTTTTGCCATGCTGGAACTTACACCCAACTACAAAATTTCACAGAGTGTATCTTCAATTCATTGTAATATACTTCTCAACAACTAAAGGGCGTGAAGGGAATCGCGATTTCTGTACGTTGAGAAGGAACAAGCATTATTTTAACCTTACGTTAAATTATGCATTTTTTTTCTGGTAAGTTTACTTACTCCCTTTTAGATTGCACGTAAACAAGAGAGTATTGAAACCTTACAAAATAAAAAGTTAGGCTTTGCAGAGTACGTCGGATATGATAAAAGCATTCATATTGCTCCATAAATACACAAAGATCCTTTCAGAAAACCTCGCGTATAAAATACACTTGAATTGTTTATGTCAAAAGACACATTTAGAAGAAATAACACTTTCCTCCGTTTTTCCTTTCAATTTTTACTACAGCCGCGCTTAATTTCTTGTCTATTTGGCACAGATGATTTCCCCTTTACAAGAGGTGAAGAACTTGGTAGACAAATTCGTTGGTATCCGTTTTAAGAAAACTGATATTTCAACATTTTCTCAATGATTTTAGTGTCTATAGTATACATTCCTTACTTCTGGTCTCGTTGGTAGAGGGCTGAAACACAATACGGGTTGATGGATTTTAAAGAATGAAAGAATCCAATTGTGCAATCTTCCTGGAGGGCCTTTGAATCCTGAGTCTGAAGTTTTTCGTGCTCGTATAGCTTACGACTAAAAAGATTAATATTTATTTTCTATCTAACAAACAGATTATCTTAGTTTCCTTCTAGCTGTATCTTTGAGGCAATGAGATAACCACTTGTAAGAAGGGTGATGTAGGCCTATGTAAGAATATAAGTTTAACAAAATTAATTTGATCAATTGACTCCCAAGGGTGTAGCCTTGTCTTTCATGCGGATGTAAGGATAGCAATGGACATACGATAAAAAATCTGAGCATAATCGAATTTGTAAAATTCGTACAGATAATATAGTAGCACGACACTAGAATACACATATTTTTGCATTTTTATTTTTTAGATTTGTTATAAGTTTTTAACAATTGCACAATCTTAAATTTGGTAATACAAATTTCAATCCTTATATTTATTTACGTCCACCGCTGTGGTCTCGAGGTAGCGTGCTGCCTTGTCACGCAGCGGGCCCGGGTTCGATCCCCGGTCGGGGCAGTTTTTGTGGGTGAGGTTTTTATCGGGGTTTTTCCTCACCTAAGACAAATGTCAGAAAAACTTTAAGGCCCAAACGGTCCCCGAAATTATATGGCCATCATCATCATCATCATCCTTATCATTATCATCATCATCACCTTCATCCTTCACCGGTGTGGAAAGCAACGGGAAGCTACCACACCTACACAATTCCCTACTAAAGCTGCAAGCATAGCATGAAAATGCTATGATTGCAGTGAAGGACCTGCCTTCGGGCAGAATTACTATGGATGGATATTTATTTAGGTAACCAAGCACTATTGTTCATAGAATACAGACGACAGTACGGCAATAGTGTTTTTGTGGTTAACAAAATGCATGAAGAACAGAAATAACAATCATCACAGTACAATAAACAATACAACAAAAGCTCTGAATAAAGTGTAGTTTAATTTCTGAACATTTACCATTGTTATTGTTATTTAGGTGCTGTAAACTGTCCAGTCTCAGTGGGTACAAATACTTGGTCTCTTTCTGAACGAAAAGTTTTGCGATAGACGCAATGTATTAGAATAGATTCAAGCAGAACATAGGGATCCATAATTGTAACAGAGAGGTAAGTGACATGTCTATTCAACGGATTAGCAAATATTAATATTAAATAACGCTTTTTTTTTAAGTACGCCTACATTATAAAATTATTTTTTGATGCTCGGCATTAAACGCAATCGGTGCCTACTACCTATCTTTGAGAATAAATTCTTAGGAAAATGTTTGAACCAAAGAGAGATGAACAGACGGATGAATGGAGAACACTACATCACAGTGAACTACATGGTCTATATAGGAAGCCAGATATAGTAAGAACAATTAGGTCTCATAGACTTGATGGGTAGGATATGTGGCACTAATGGGGAATGAAACACGTGCATAGAATCATCTTGTAGGATAACCAGAGCGAAAACGCCCAGTTAGTAGACCAAGAATGAGATGGGAGAACGACATTAACCAGGATTTGATGGAAGTAAATTATACAAGGAATGAGAGGAATACATTATCTCAGGATAAGGATGTATGGAGAACTTACGTCTACGCGCCATGAACCTATGGGTTCGGTAGTACCAGTCAGTTATTCTGGAACTACCGCAATCATATAATTAATTAACTATGAAGTTTATTTTAGTAAATAGTTAATAGCATTTACAGATCACAATGCCAGGAAAAATAGTAAATTTAAAAAAGTCTCAACTTTCCAACATTTAAACTACTTTTTAAGTTCCTTGATAAGATCCTATCAAATTTTATTCGTACAGTTACTCCTATAAAGTAATTATTGCAATTTAAAACGCTATTTCCATTCTATCTAAAGATTAGTTTATATATTTCTTTATAATAATTAACTGGATACCCGTCCTATTTAAGTGGCAGACATACTGATTTTTATTAATGTTGTGTATTACAATACAACGAATATAGACTTCATAAATCGTTAGTAATATTACTCGTTTACACTAAACGCACTATTACATTAAAAAACATATTAATAACCTAATGAACTATAAGATAAATATTTATAATGCATTTCACTGGTTCGTATCATATATTTGATAAAAATGAGCTAACGCCTACCTAGGATATTTTTTTCAGGATTGTTTCTGTTATTTACACAGGTATCCTCTACCAAAATATACTATTTTTTTCTTCTGTCATATTTATCTTCTTTATGTAGTCTCGATTTCCCTTCACTGACGTTGGATTTGATCTACCACGTTTCCCTTTTCCAGGAAGTCTACATTTGAATACTACTTTCTTTGTTTCTGTGTCCCTTCTTCTCATTATATGTCCATACCATCTTAGTTGGATTTCCTCAATCTCTTGTACAATATCCTTTTCTACATTCATTATTTTTCTTGTTGTATTATTTTTTATTTTATCTAATTTTGATATTCTTGCCAATCTTCTTAAAAAGTCAATTTCTGTGACTAATAATTTATTTCTGTATAAATCTAGTTAGAGTATTTTATTTTGGCTAGGTTTTTAATTTTAAGACTTCATTCTAGTTAGAGCGAGTATTTATGTTTTGATTAGATTTTTAAGTTTAAGACATAAATATTGGGACTAAAATGATGCAAATGTTCTTTCGTGTTTTTCCTGTGGTTAGCAACGCGTTCCAATATAACCTATATATTTTAGTGTTTCCCATGATAACATATTCTAGCAGTCAAGAGCTTGCTAGGGAATGAGAATAGTGAATGTTCGGGGCAGAAAAATGTTTCCTGTCACATGTTGGAATGTTTTTTCAATATACCATATATTCAGTTATTAAATCATGATAATTACTATTCTTCAAATACCTACTATTTATGGGGTAACTACCAAGTATCTTGACCGTTGAAATCTTTACTTCTGCAGAGGGAAGGGGCGTAGAATAATTGTTGTAACTAGAGGGTAAAACATGTACATGTACTCAACAATATAAATTTAGAACGAATCAACGAATATTTTATTTAGTGATTATATTACATGATATATGTAATGATTAAATTCACCCTAAATCTATAAATTAGATATTATAAGACAAATTAAGGAATAGTATATTACGTAGTTGAGTGATAGATAAGATACTAGTGATCTAGCACTGCAATTAAGGAAATCTGCAAAAAAAAAAAAAAAATATTTGCTGTTGTATGAGGTACTGGGATAAACTGCACTTAAACTAGCGTGAAATATTTCGAAGTCCCATAGAACAACAGTGCGCATGCGTCAGAGTTTATAGAGCCAGCGATAAACCACAATCGAACCACCTATCGATTATCATCCTCGATTACTATCCGTCGCTATGAAATTTAAATAACCAATATTTGCAATAAATCCCCAAATCTATGTTAAAAATATATTAATAATATTAAAATTACGAAACGTCTATTAAAATTGGGTGTACACTTCCTTATCGCTTCCTAACGCTGATCCAACTAGCGATAACTCAAAACAGCGATAGAAAAATAATAGACTAAGTAATATAATCTGTGGAGAAAATAGCAGTTAGCATCACAATATTGTCTAACAGTGTCATAATATTGTGATTTGCATATTTAAATAAATACTTCAAAATTGTCTAATAATGTTATAAAAATTGTTCGAAAAAGTTTGAAATATTAAATAACGTTAGTAAATACAGAAGAAGAGCTATAGTTTACAACAATATAACAAAAATCAAGCGCTAGTAGAAGTGCAGTTGAGCCGCGTACTGGTAATTTATATATATATATATATATATATATATATATATATATATATATATATATAATAGCAGATCGGAAGAAAATGAAAATATATGAAGAGAAACAAATACGAGTATATTTGAGCTATTAGTAGATAGGATTGCACAATACAAAAACGAATAGGTGGACCAATTCAATAGAATGGATAACAGAATTCCGATAAAGATACTTCACTACTGACCATTGAGGCGAAGAAATGTAGAAAGACCCAGTAAAAATGGACGGACCAATTCAAAAATAAGATCTGTACTGAGCTAAGGTCTAACCCTAGATGGTGATTCAAATTTTATCTGAAAGAGAATAGGCAAAAAATAGATAAATTTGAGAGAAGAACATAAAATGCACGATGCTACAGTACGAATGCTACAAACAACTGTGAAATAATCAAACTTTTTAAAAAATTTAGAAATAAAATAAAGCAGGATTCAAATCTGAATAATTTCAGTTTAAAGAAGGTACATAAATAATGGTCCTTAAATTTGAAGTATTCCAGAGCATCCATTAAGTTAGCGGCTGGAAATGTAATGGAAAATATTTTTAAAAAGTCGAAATACTTTTTTAACTTGTCCCACGTTCTAATAGTGCACAACTATTCAGCGAGCTACAATGGCCGCAAGTATTTTAGCGAATTCCAAAGCAAAGTTAAATATTGAAGTTGTTGAGATGAAAATGTTTTTAAAAATAGACCTTCGCATATCCCACATTTTAGTCAACAAAGATGAACATGACAAAAATATATATAAATATAAATAAATAAAAAAATATATATATATCCTTACCGTGTGTGTGTGTGTGTGTGTGTGTGCGAGCGCGTGTGCGTGTGCGCGTGCGCGTGCGTGCGTGTGTGCGCGTGCGTGCGTGCGTGTGTGTGCGTGTGCGCATAACGGCCGCAAGTTTTGATCTATCAAAATCAAACTTGACAAATAAAACACATTAAAAGTAAGTTACAGTTGTATCGGACTATTAGGTGTAAGATCTTACATGAAACGAAGATTTAACATTGTTCTCGCCGTCACATTTTTCTCTGTTTTGTTACGAAACTTAGTATATTTTATTAAAATGAAACATGGAAGGTATTCCCAAAAAATAAGCTATAGAAAATCATTAGATGTGGGAATTTATCTCACACCGAAATTCAAAATTTGCTCTAGTAACAAACATTTTTACTTCGTCGCAAACTCTACCACGCACAAAATTAATCCTCTCAATGCATTCTGAGAGATACACTGATTTGGTACATTAGTGAAATAATGGGAAAATGAATCGGTTGATAAGGCTGCACTCCACTTCTACTTACTCTTGATTTTGCAGTTATATTGTTGTTAACTATAGCTCTTCTTCTGCATTTACTAACATTTTTTAATATTTTAAACTTTTTCAAACAATTTTTATAACATTATAAGACAATTTTCAATTATTTATTTAAATACGCAAATCACAATATCATGACACTGTTAAACAATATTGTGATCCTAACTGCTATTTCCTCCACAGAGTATATTACTTAGTCTATGATTTTTCTATCGCTGGTTTGGGTTATTGCTGGTTGGATCGGGGTAAGGGAGTGATAATTAAGTCTACAATCATTTTTAATAAACGTTTGGTAATTTTAATATTATTGATATGTTTCTTGAACATAGATTTGGAGATTTTTTGCAAAGTTGGGTCTTTTAAATTGCATAGCGACGTGTTGCCATCTATCATAAGCTCTATGAAATTTAGCACAGTAATCGATATGTGGCAAGGATGGTAATAGAAATGTGGTTCGATGGTGGGTTACCGCTGGCTCTATAAACTCTGTCGCATGCGCACTGTTGTTCGATAGGACATATCAAGTAAATTTAGGTCCATTTTTTTCAATATGATTTATGTGTGTCAAATTAAACAAGAATATGTCAATTGTACGCTTGCGGTTATGTATGATTTGTTTTCACTGCAGTGTGGCACTTTTAAATAAGCTGACATTAGAAATTGAGTGGAATTATTTTAACAAAACAAAAATATATTTCGTAAACAAACAAAATCGGACCATAAATTCACGTTGCTGAAGAATTCCCTTAGTTTACGCAGTTCCTGCGTAACGGACTTTATTGTTGTTATTTTTATTATCGTGCCTCGTGTGCTAGTGTATTAAACTCGGTTGTACATGAACTTGGTCACTCGAGTTAGAGCGCCATCACTCCGTAGATATATAGGGCTAATAAAACTGATGTACGGGATACATAATGCACTATTATAAAAGTATTAGGGGCGTACTGTACTAGTAGAAAGTAGTTGTTGAAACTAAAGGTGCACAGTGAAAATCTGATTTTTAGGATGTGTTTTTGTGCGTTAGTATTAAGTCTGACTCTTTGTCGCCTTAAAATTACCTGACAGTTTTATTTGTTTAATGCTTACAATGAATGCCCAAGCTTTAGTATTTTTTTCTGATTTCTAAAAGGAGAATGTTGTATAAACTAAATGAAATATAAAAAAAATACAACATGGAAATATCCTCACAAAAATAAAAAACAATAACAATAATAATAATAATAATAATAATAATAATAATAATAATAATTTATTTTAGCTGGCAGAGTTAAGGCCATAAGGCCTTCTCTTCCACTCAACCAGCGAATAGTAAAATTATACAAAAATTACGTACATATTACAATTTTAAGATATTATTAAAATACAGACTAAACAAAATATAATGATGATGCGATCTAATACTAGCTAATACTAACAAAAACATAGAATATAATAAAATTAAAATGATATAAAATAAAGTAAGTAGCTTCCTAGATATTATTAATGGAATGCTCTATATAGTTGTTATGCAATTAATGTTTTCATTGTGTCGAACTTAAGATATCAGTTAATTTGGATTTAAATAATGATAGCGATTGACAGTCCCTGACATGACTGGGAAGTGAGTTCCATGCTCTAGCATTCAAGGGTGCTCATCCAGTTCGGACAAAGATAATATTAGAAAATAAACCAATAGAACAAGTAGTAACATATAACTTCCTAGGTTGCGAAATATCATACACAGCAGAAATGGATATAAATAACAAAATAAATAAGTTTAATTATATAACAGGAACACTAAAAATAGCTTTGAAAAAGAAAGCCAGGAAAGACTCTATAATGAAATTATACAAGACAATGGCAGTGCCTATTATTACTTATGGATCCGAAACATGGACAGTGACAACACAACAATCTGCCAGAATACAAGCTGCTGAAATGAGATTCCTCAGACCAATAGGAGGATATCAAAGAACAGACAAAAAAAACACAAAAATAAGACAACTAAAAATAGAGGAATTAAACTCAACAATAGAGAAAAAACAGAACAAACTGGAAAGAACACTTGGCAAGGATGACTGAGAATAGAATACCAAAAGCAGCATACAACTATTCACCACGAGGAAGAAGAAGTTTGGGAAGACCAAGGAAAAGATGGAAAGAGCAGCAATTTGGAGCCGGAACAGGCTATTAAATAAGCCTAAACCGCGAAGAAGAAGAAGAAGAAAATGAAGTAGCCATAAATGGTTAAGTCATTTTATTTTTTTGATGTGCATGAATATTGGTTTACTTGTAGACACAAAAAAAGCTTACAGTATGAGGTTTACGTAACAATGCATCCTCATTCAAATGATAGCAGAATGACAGGGCAACTAAACAATTTCTCACGAAAAACAGAAAACAATTTTAAAAATAGGATCATTTTCAGCAGATCAAAATATATAAAAAAAACGAACATGGGGAAAGTAAATGGTAGACTAATAACGTAATCTAGGAAATTAGGATTATTGTTTCAATATTTCGCATATCACTAAGAGCACAAAGATTATAATACATATTTACGCAAATAATAAAGAACGATATATTGTATCAAAAACGGGATTTAGTCGTTGGCTCCGATTTCGAAATAACATCGTTCTCTCGGACGCAGTGTGTCCAATACCGGTTCGAGAAAAATTTCCTGGGTAAGTTGAGTTTCCTTAACTGTAAGTAAATGTGGCCAAATATTTTGGTTGAAATAATTCCCTAATAATATTCCCATATTATATGCATTATTTAGTATTGGAATTAAGTGATGGCGTTATAAAGAAGGTACCCTGACATTAGGCTCACCACTAAAACAGGGAAATGTTCTATGCCATTGTGTGGCCAAAAATAATGTTCGTGACATAATGCCCGGAAGGATTCGGCACGCAAAGGTACATCCAATGGATGTAGCTGAAGTAAGGTAATTTCAAGGGAAGCGGTTTTAAATAATTTCAAATTTAAAAATGCCTTCAATAAAATGTATTTTGGGCTATCAATTTGGAGTAAAAGCAATCGTGTACTCTATTTTTCACAATTCTACTCTTCCGGGCAATTGTACCTCATGTTTAACATAGTGTTTTATTTGAATAGTTTGGAATTGGAGTAAGGAAAATTATCAATTTGCCATGAATATTAATAATTTTCTGCATTATTTTTTTTTCAGATTTAATAATGGCAAATGCAAACGAACATCCAACATCCGTTTCAGTCCTTATTACAGAAATGACACAATATTTCTGCGACATCATTCAAGCAACAGTAGATGGAGTAAAATATATTCTACAAAACAGTGGAAATACTGACTCCATACGGAATTCTTTGGAACATATAACCGTTTTTAAATCTGCAATGACACGTACTTCAATACCTCATTTATTAAATCCAATCTTTCATAGAGTTGTTAGTTATTTTGATAGTGTTATAGGAAACGAAGAAAGGAATGTGGAAAATATATTATTACATTATTTAGGCGAAGACAGGTACATACATTTTTGCGCAGAAATAATATCTTTAGTCGTGAGTCCACATTTCTGTACACTCAACATTACAGCAGTACAAAGTCCATATTTACAAGAAGCCTTAATAGCAGGAAATTTGGAGTATCCTAACATTCGAATTTTATCGATTCCAAAATTGGAAAGACCATCTGCAATTCAAGCTCTTCCTAATAGAATTAGAAATATAAACAAATTAGAAGATTTTGAGTTTAATTATTCATGCAACGATAATATAATAAGGACAATATACGAGTCATGCCCTAATATCGAATACATAAACGTTGAAAATTCAATAGAAGTGTCAGATGAAAGTGTACAGTATTTGAACAGACTATCTAATTTAAAAGTACTTCTTGTTTATTTAACTTCGATAACCACAGCTGGATATACACAAATCCTTAACACATCACCGCAACTTACAAATATATATTGGAGCAAGGACGAAAAACATCTTCTGACCGGAATTACATTAAACCAGCTTCCGAAGATAAATAGGTTTATTGGAAGTGTACATTCTTCTCAAATTCTAGTCGACAAATGTCCTAATATTGTTCATTTAGGACTGGTGGAAATTGAATCAGATCTATCTCCATTGTCACAATTAAAATCACTTTCGTGTTTGCGACTTGGCAAATTAAATTTCCGGGTGTGCAATGCATCACATGTATTACCATACATTGGTCTGAAACTTGTTCAGTTACGCCTTCTTCGCGTTGAAGAATTGGACATATATGCTATAATAACTGCTTGTCGGGTTCTCGAGAAATTATCTATAACTGAATGTGTTTTTTCAAGTACTGTAAAATATATGAATCCGAGTTTACCACACTTCCAAAATTTACAGCAGTTAACTCTGTCCAGTAATGTGAATGACCAGTGGCATCGCACTTACATAATATATTACCGGAATCTTCGAATATTTTCAACGTTTTAACTGAGATTTTAATAATTGACCTTTATAAATTGATTTACGCATTATATATCCTATTTGAATTCACCCAATAATTAGACTTATGGAAGGTTTAAAAGTTTTCCAATTTAATTAATTATAGATAATGTCAAAATTTTAAGGATAATTGTTTTTGTTTTTATTTTAAATACGAATGCACAGATTCTGCATTTACATCTTAAGTATAGAATTATATTTCATAACTACTTGCAAAATTGTGCATTAGCCTAATTTACTTAGAATCTATTTTAGAATTTAAGAAAAGACATTTACCAGGTTGTAGTAGAGCTGCAGACAAGCAATTTTTATACTGAAAACAAAGGTACCAGAAAAAACTAATTTCATAAATTACAAACATACAATCAAATAGGCCTAATATAAATATAGGTGTGTGAAGCTATGCGCTTGCAGTCTACGTACGTGTGGATTGAAGGAAGAACGATTATACTTAATTAACAAACTATATTTTTAAAATTTAGTTTTTTTATATCTGCACAACAGCAATCAATTTTGCAACAGCTGAGTTTTCAAAATACAAATTCATTTGTAATTGACTCCTTCGATTCCTAATCATAGTTACAAATAATACCATCAAATATCCTATTTGATTTCAATGCCGAATATAAAATAATAACTAATTAATAAAACTATTTGTCTGTCATTTTGGATTCTTTATCTGATATTGCTTGTCCAAAACTCCTGTATGACCTCATAAATTTCTTTGTTTTAGTTCCGACAAGTTGCATATTAGTGAATTGTTTTCACCACAATAGAGTTTAAATAAATGTATCTCAGATGAAGTACTATTGAATTAAGCTACCTGAGATCTGAAACAAATTCAATGTAATACATTCAAATGAATGAAGTTAGTAACGCAATGTTTTAACTATGAACTATTAATTTGCTAATAGTTCAAGGTATATAAATAATTTCGAAGTGTCAAGAGTTTATATTTGTCAATCGTATATATGGATATTTAGGGAATTAAAATTAGGCTTTCGATTTTTAAAGATAATACGTTGCAATAGCACAGCAAGTAATTTATAACGAACGATTTTAATTATACTTGAATCTTTGAATTTATGTTATATATAAGTATAGATAAACATGTGAACATCTATATTATTTTACATTGACTATCCTGTACTTTTATGAACAACTAAATGCATTATATGTAATTGGAAATTTCATGAATAAATTATTTTAATCTAAATATACTACTTTGTGCCATATCTGAGTAAATTTAAGTCGAATTTTTGTTATTATTTTTTAAAAATGTATATTGGATCCTGTTCCTGACATTGACCTATATATATATATATATATATATATATATACTTACATTTTTCAACACGTAAATTTTATTGATTAATTTAGGGGGATATATATATATATATATATATAAACAGCATTTATTTAAATCAAAGCAAAAAAGCATGTCTGTGTCATATCCTCTAAATGAATAAATAAAATTTACGTGTTGAAAAATGTAAGTTAATACCCTATTTCTATTTATAAAATATAAACAAGCTTAGCCCCATTTATCTTAAACTAAACTAAAAAAAAATTAATTAATAATTAAAAAAATTAAAGAAAAGTTTTAAATTAAATTTTTTTTCCGTCTTTCCGTTTACTTCCCACTATTTTTTTTTCTCGCAAATCCAAAGTTCCAAAATATAGAATCTTGAATTGTATGATAATTTTTAACTGTGTGTAGAGCGTATTAATCTCCTGATTACCCCGCTCACGTCTTGTTTGTGACTGAAAAGTTGAATCATAACTAATTATGTTATCGGAATATATAATATAGTCTGCGACGTGTGGTTTCAGCGGTATCAGGCAAAGAGCGAAGCAGAGGGTATAAAGCGAAGTTCATTTCAAGAGAGTAATATTTCGATACCTATAATACCATGTTATCATTGCGCTGGTTCGAGTCTCCATGGGGGAAGAAATTTTCTCATGGTATTTCAGCCAGTATGGGACCGGTGCCCACCCAGCATCGTGATGCATTTGGGTAGCTACTATAAGTAGCGGCTCCAGGTTGAGAAAACCAGCTATAACGGCTGGGGGACTCGACATGCTGACCACATGTCACCCCCTACACTGGCTGATTATCATCTACCTCTGTGATTGACACGTGTGGATGTGAGGCCGGCAGGTAGGCTAAGGGCCTTGTAGGCCTGTCGCGCCAGGAGTTACTTTTTTTATTGTCAGGAATGCACAAAACTAGTCAAAATTTTTCAGAGGTACGGAGTATTACACCGTTTTAGAAGATGTTTTAAATAAGGAAATATATTGGAAAAAAATGACAAAGTGATCTCACTACAGGCCTTACTGGGCTCTTACGTTAGTATATTAACCTATCTAGACAATCGGCACTAGATGTCAGGCGGTATGTCATCTCTACGTGACCGGCGCCTCTATCTCCAAGAACAAACGCCAGAACTGATTTCCGTTAGAACTTGAATCGACCCCAGGGCCATGGCCCCGCCAGAAGGTTGAGACCAGTTTAAAGTTCCTGTCCCCCTAGGAACCAGAAACCCCTTCTTAGGCTTTGACGTATTATCTTAACGCGCTACGGCCTGCCCCCATTTTGTGATAGTGAACACATTACAATATCTACGAGCACTTTCAGCAGACATAAACTAATACATATAAATTGAATACAGACTTTGAGCAGAAAATTATTAAATTTAGTACTGTATAATGATTGGCGAGGGCCGTGGAAGGCCTTAGCTTATGTGGTTCGATTGTGGGTTATCGCTGGCTCTATAAACTCTGGCGCATGCGCACTGTTGTTCTATAGGGCTTTGAAAATATTTCACGCTAGTTCAAGTGCAGTTTTTTTTCGTGAAATCTTCCTGGAGGGCCTTGAAATGGCGAGTCTGAAGCTTTTCGTGCTCGTAGAACTTCCGAGTAAAAAGATTAATGAGCCTTTCCTATCCAAATAAAAGCTTAACTTAGTTTATTTCTAGCTGTCTCTTTGAGGCAATGGGATAACCACTTGTAATATGGTAATACATGTTAGGACATAAGCTTAATTGACTTACAAGTGCGCAGCCTTGTCTTTCTTCCGCATATAAGGATTGGAATGGATAAACGATAAAAAAATCTGAGCATAATCGAATTATTGATGTTCGCACAGACAACTCAGTAGAATGGCACTACAATACACACATTTTTTGCATTTTTATTTTTTAGGTTTGTTGTAAGTTTTTGATGTGAAAACATTAAACCAAACAAATGCACAAACAATCTTAAATTAGGTAACAAAGATTTAAATCGTTAATGTTTTTAAGTTATCAATCACTCATCTTCATAGAATACACACGATAGTACGGGAAGAGTGATTTTGTGGTTAACAAAATATATAAAAAGCATAAATAACAATTATCACAGAACAATAAACAATACAACAACAGCTCTGAATAAAGTGTAGTTTAATTTCTGAACACATGTCTTTATTATAGGTATATAGGTGCTGTAAGCTATCTAATTTCAGTAGACTGAAAGAGTTCGTCCCACTGATGTCTAAATGAAAAGTTTTTGCTGACAGACGCAATATATTCGAGCAGATTTAAGCAGAACTTTAAGATACGTAATTGTAACAGAGAGGTAAGTGACTTGTCTATTAAACGAATTAGTAAACTTTAATATTAAAGGAATAACTCTTTTTATTTAATTGTGTCCACATTATATAATTCTTCATTTGATGTTTAGCATTAAAATCAGTCGGTGTGTACTAACTACTTTTGAGAATAAATTATTAGGAAAAATATTTGATCAAAGAGAAATGAAGACAGCTGAATGGAGAAGATTTACATAATAGTGAACTGCATGATCTTTATAGGTAGCCAGATATACTAAGAACAATTAAGTCTCGTAGACTGCGATGAGCAGGACATATGGCACGAATGGGGAATGAAAGACGTGCATAGAATTTCTTTAGGATAATCAGAAGGAAAACGCCCAGTTGGTAGACCAAGAATGAGATAGGAGAATAACATTAACCATGATTTGAGGGATGTAGATTATACAAGGAATTATTGTAAAACATTAGCTTAGGACAGGGATGTATGGAGAGCTCATATCTTCGCGGCAATGAATCTACGGGTTCGATAGTGCCAGTGAGTTAGTCTAACTACCGCAATCGTATAATTCATTAACCATGAATTTGATTTTAGTGAGTAGTTTATAGCATTTTAAGATTTCAATGTCAACAAAAATGTTATCTTTGAAAACGGGCTCCGCTTTCCAACGTGTTACCCAATTTAAGTTCCTTGATAAGTTCCTATCAAATGTTATTCTTATAGGTACTCTTTTAAAGTTATTTAATACCACTTTAAACGCTATTTCAGCGATTTCTAACAATTGTTTTTATATTTATTTACGATAATGAAGTAGTAGACATGTTAATTTTCACGAATATTGGGTGTTGCAATGCAACCAATAGATAGATAGATCATCGGTTGATTAATGTCTTTGACATCGTCCGATTCCTAATAGTCAGTTTTGTCGGTCCATCCAATCTCCTGGCTGTAGATGTTTCTCCTTCATATATAAACATATTCCCTGACTCCAGAAGATTTTAGGTCTTCCTCTGCTTAGTCTTCCCTCAGGTTTCCATTCCAAAACAGATTTTGGTAGTCGATCCTCTTCCATTCGCTGGACATGTCCGTACCATCTTAATTGCCGAGTTTTAATATAATCTAAAATAGTGTCTTCAATCTTCATTTTCTCCCTTATAACAGAGTTCCTAATTTTTTCTCTTCTTGAAATTCCTGCGGCCCTTCGTATAAAATCCATTTCCGTTGCCAAAAGGCATTTACTTGTTTTTTGTTGTTAATGGCCAAAGTTCTGCTCCATAAGTAATGATGCTTTTAACAATTGTATGATATATATTAATTTTATTTTTATTACTTATGTTTTTATCCCACAATATTCCATTGAGGCAAGCAATTGCAAATTTTATTATTTCTATTTCTTATTTCCTCTTCATAACTCCTATTTTAATTTATTTTAATTCCTAAATATGTGATCTCACTACAAGATTTTATTGATTCCCCAGTCTCCAAAATTAAATTTTGTTCTGGTTCACCAATTGATAAATATTTGGTTTTTCTCACGTTCAAATTTAATCCCCATTTTTCATATACTTCTATTAATTTTCTAGTCATATATTCTAAATCTTCATAATCTTGTGCAATTAACAATTGATCTGCAAAATGTAAGGTGTATAATATATAGGCCTACTTCATAAATTACTTGTATTAATTAACTGTTTACACTAAACGCGCTCTTAACACACAAAAAAAGTAACTATTTGAACAACAGGATCAACTTTTCCAATGTCTTCCAATAGTTCTGATCATATTCTTGATAAATATGATGGAGGATTTTATTTTGGTTAGATTTTTAAATTTAAGACTTCATTCTAATTAGGGTGAGTATTTATATTTTGATTAGCTTTCAAGTTTGTCTTAAATATTGGGGTTGTAATGATGCAAAGATGTTTTTCGTGTTTTTCCAGTGGTTGGCAAAAGGCGTTTCAATAACCTGTTTATTTTGGCTTCCCCTTGATTACTTGCTCTAACCGTCAAGCGTCTGAGTAATTTAACTTAAGAGAAGATACATAAATAACGTTCCTTAAATTTTAAATATTCCAGAACATGCATTAACCTGGTAGCAGGAAATCTAATGGAAAAAATTGATAAAAGCTAATAAATAAATAAATAAATAAATAAGAATATGGCGGAAAAACTGCACTTAAACTAGCGTGAAATATTTTGTCCTATAAAACAACAGCCCGCATGCGCCAGGGTTTATAGAGCCAGCGATAACCCACAATCGAACCACGTATCGATTATCATCTTCAATTACTATCTCTCGCTAAGACATTTAAATGACCAATATTTGCAATAAATCCCCAAATCTATATTTTAAAAAAATATCAATATTAAAATTAACACACGTTTATTAAAAATGGATGTACACATACGTATCACTCCCTAACGCTGATCTAACCAGCGATAACGCAAAACAGCGATAGAAAAATCATAGACTAAGTAATATACTGTGGAGAAAATAGCAGTTAGCATCACAATATTGTCTAAGTGTCATAATATTGCGATGTTCGTATTTAAATAAATACTTCAAAATTGTCTAATAATGTTATAAAAATTGTTTCAAAGAGTTTAAAATATTAAATAAAGTTAGTAAATACAGAAGAGATATAGTTTACAACAATATAACTGAAAAATCAACCGCTAGTAGAAGTGCAGTTGAGCCCATATTATGTTTTAACTTGATACACGTTCCAAAGTGAATTATCTAGTCAAGGTGAGCTACAATGACCACACGTATTTTAGCGCATTTCGAAGGAAGTTAATATATTGAAGTTGTTCTCATGAAAATATTTAAAAATTAGACCTTCGCCGATCTAACCTATTTGTTACTAAAATATGTATGATTACCGCGCGCGCGCGTCTGTATCGGTTAATGCACTAACGGCCACAATTTTTATTCTACGAAAACCAAACTTGGCATATAACAATAAATTTAAAATGCTGGAATTTATTAATCAGCATTATCGGACCATTAGGTGTAGGGTTTCACATGAAACGAAAAAAAAAAGTTCTAACTGTCGCATTTTTCTGTGTATAGCAACGGAACTCCGTATATTTTATTTTTTATTATTTCAAAATATTAAAACCCTTTTTTATCTTACGGTATATAAGGGTTGTAATTATGTAACATTAACAAGTAAATTAACATAAGACAGTAGAATAAAATAAATTATATAATATAACAAAGATCAACATTTTATTGAAAGAGAACAAGGAGGTATTCCCAAAAAAAAATTAGCGATAGAAATTCATTAGGAGTAGGAGTTCACCTGAAATCCGAAATCCAAAATTCGCTCTAGTAACAAACATTTTTATTTCGTCGCAAACTATACAACATACAAAATTAATCCTCTCCATGTAGCCTATGAGATACACTGATTTAATACATTCATAAAGAAATGGAAAAAATGAATCGAAATTTGTATGAAATTAAACAAGAATATATAATTGGTACGCTTACAGTTATTGAATTGTTTTCATTGCAGTCTGGCACTTTTAAATAAGCAGACATTAGAAATCGAGTGTTACTATTTTAACAAAACAAGTATATATTCCGTATACCAGCAAAATCAGACGATAAATTCAGGTTGTTTAAGAATTCGCTTACGTTACGCAGTGCTTGCGTGACGGAATTTGTTTTTATTTTATTATCGTGCCTCGTGCGCTAGTGTATAAAACCACGTTGTACATGCGCTCCGTTTCTTGAGCATGGAGCACCACCACTCCGTGCATAGATTAAAAGTGATATACAGGGATACATTCTTATTTATTATAAAAGTTTTAGGGATGTACTGTACTAGTAGAAAGTTGTTGGCCAATAAATTGGTTTACATTGAGACATGGAAATAATAAACCTAGGATGTCTAATTAAAAATGTTTCCTGATAAAAATTACAGTATAATGACTTAACTAAAAAAATTCCCTTCAGAAACAGGAAAACATAAAATTAGGAACATTGTCAACAGACAAAAAAAAATACATGGGGAAATTAAATACTGGCATAATCAGTAAAATTCGCATTGTTTATTTTATTTATAAATGGATTTACAATGTATTAAGTCTTCCTGTGTCAAGAGTTTTAAAATTTGTACATTCTTTTTCCATTCTTCTGTCTTCCCATTTCAATTCTTCCAAACCTATCTCTCTTATACCTCTTCTTATATCATCCATCCATTTAAATCTAGGTCGACCTCTTTTTCCTTTACCAGCTTTTCTGAGTAATCTTCTCTCGGTCATTTTACGGGTATGACCATACCATTCTAGCTGTCTGTATCTCACAAAATCTAACATTGAATTTGAACTTTCATTTGGTCTGATGATTGTATTTCTGATATTATGTCTAGTAGAGCGTCTAGGGCCAAAAAGAGAGATGAACCGACAGGTGAATGGAGAAAACTACATAATAGTGAGCTACATGTTATGCATAGGAAGCCAGATATAGCCTAATAGTTAAATCTCGTATATTGCAATGGGCAGGACATGTGGCATGTAGGGGAATGAAAGAGGTGCATGGAAGCTTCTTGTAGGAAAACTAGAGGGAAAACGCCCAGTTGGTAGAACAATAATGGGGTGGGAGAATAACAATATCCACTATTTGAAGGAAGTAGATTATACAGGGGATGATAGAAAAACATTAGCTCGGGATAGGGATGTATGGAGAGCCATATGTCCGCGCGGCCATGAACTGTGGGTTCGATAGATCCAGTGAGTTTAGTTTTTAGTTTATTTGTAGTAGATCGCCTAAAACAATCCATTTCAGTAGGCATACGTTTTAAACTCTCATTTTTATTCGACTGCCAAGTTTGTGCACCGTATGTTAGCAATGCTTCTGAATACGAGTTTAAAATTAGAAAACAAAACTCCGTTTAACATTGTTATTAGCAATGCGTCTTTTTGAATTCCGTATTTTTTGTCATTTTCTTGGATACAATTTGAGTTAATTTTGATCACCTGGTAATTACATTCTTAACCTGAAATAGCCTGCTCCAACCCAGGATAAAATAGTGTCAAAAAACCATGGTTCAGCTTGCCTAGCTTATAGTACCATGTAAGGACCCCTGCCAGGATTACTGTGAAGACCTGAGTAGGAGATACAGCGGAGGAGGAGTCCTTCAGTACGGTGTACATGAAGGAAGAGGCAACCTTACGTATACTGCTTCGTACATTGACGTTGGGCTCGTTAAAGGCTAGAGGAAAAACACCTCTAACAAATATTCCCTGGTCCTCCAGTTCGGAGGTAGATGCATTAGGCCAGCTTCCTATTCATCATTAAAACAAGTAATTGCTAAAATGTCCATTATATCAAAATCGGAAGGATTTAATTATAAATTCCTACTATTTAGTTACATATTTCTGCTTATCACTAAGAGCTTATAGATTAAAATATATAGTTAATATTGTATCTGCCACTCTGAGTTTAAATACGATTCTGAAATTAACATTCGTTCCCATAAAGTAGGAATTGGAGGTAGCTCCACAAATTATGAACTCAATTTATATATCGTTATAATTTTGTCAGGATTATCAAGTCCAGGTCCACCGCTGTGGTCTCGAGGTAGCGTGCTGCCTTGTCACGCAGCGGGCCCGGGTTCATTTGTAAGACAAATGTCAGGAAAACGTTAAGACCCAAATGGTCTCCGAAATCATATGGCCATCATCCTTATCATCCTTTACCGGTGTGGAAAGCAACGGCAAGCTACCACTCCTCAAATTCTCTAGTAAAGCTAAAAGCATGGCATGGAAAAAAATGCTATGATTGCAGTGAAGGACCTGCCCTCGGGCAGAATTACTATGGATGGATAAAGTCCAGGTACTGAAAATTGTTTTGGAGAATAAATAGTTCGAATGAAAGAGAATAAAAACACTTAAAAAATCTTCACCTGAGAACTCTTGGAGTAAACCATTAGGAGTGCAAGAGGATAATATTCGGATGGGTCTTGAGGAAATTGATATAGATCGATTAGCTGGGGAACCGGATTAGTTGAAGTTTTTCGAAATTGTACTAAAACCATACAGCAAGTTGATAGGTTGATTACAAATAAACTGTGGTTTATAATATATTGTTACTAATAAGTTAAATGTTTTTCATATAAGTGGCACTGTATACGTTTTCGTAGAACTTGAACTGCCCTTCCATTACGCGTTTAGAGTGGAACTTCATATCTACCACATATGGTACTAAACCCTTATTGCAAGGTTCACCGAGTCATCGTCATAGTACATTCACGAATTTAGGCCATTTATTGACCTGTTTCGGCCTCAAGAGGAACACCATCCAGAAGTCTTTTGAGTGGACGTCCTGGTCTTCTTCTTCCTGCAGGTTGATATCTTAACATTTTTTTGGTTATTCTGCGATTTTCCATTCGATGAGCATGTTGCATCCATCTTGACTTGTGTGATCAAAACGTATCTTTGTGACAGTTAAAAATTCTTTCCTGACGGGAGGGGAGACGTTACAACTTTGATTATATTTAGCTAGTTTAATAACTAAAATTCTAATTTGTGGCAATTCCCGGGAGGATTCGGCATATAAAACTGTTACGGCCCGTCTCCTGTTCAGTGGTAGCGAGTTGATTTTATAGGCCGAGTTCAATAAATGAGACGGGCTTAACATTAAAACAAGGTCAGGATTTTCCTAACTTTGCAAAGGATAGCAAAAAGTAGGGAATTAAAGGCAGTCACATAAATAAAGTAAATCTTCTTCTTCACTTCCTGGTTTAGGCAAGAGTTGCCTGTAAAGTAATAAATCTAAAAACGAAAATATATATTTAACAAATTTAAAATAATGGTAGAGAGTTTATAACAGAAAGACAAGTTGAAATATTCTGAAACATAAAAGACCTAAAAATGAGCCTGAACAAAAATATATTAGCTAAGACTATATTAAGCCCCTTAGGCCGGATACTTAATGCTTGAGTTTCTTACGCCTATCTAAAACTAATGCCAATTCTACTCTATGAATAAGTATAAACAAGTATGAAGGCTTACGTTCGTCCATGATAGGTAACCTCGGAGTTAGAACGCTCGCTGCAACCAGCCACATGAGGGTCAGAGCCATCTCTCCAGCTCCCGACGAGCCTGATTTAGGGGTTGAAACCCCGATTATATATATATATATATATATATATATATATTTGCAAGTGGGTCGCTTTCACCTGACGAGAAAGCGTTAAGAATAACTCTTCGTGTCGATACGTGATTGGTACACGTCAACCACATATGCATTTATATTAAATAAACTGTCTAAAAACCCCTACTAATTATAATAACCAAATATTTATAGGGGAATAATTAATTTTTTATAAAGCCTATAAACTTTGGTTCATAACAAAAAGTATCTACAATAGAGCAAGTTAAAGTAACGAGCATTAAAAGGAAGGAAATTAAAAAAAAATATATATATATATTTATACAGAGTGTTTAATAAAGGATGGCGCAAACTTAAATGGTTGAAAGTACACGATAATAGAAGCAACAATGTCCCAATAAACATGGGTCCGCAAACGAGCCGTTTGCGAGATAATTACGAATGTATGGTTACAAGCCTCTACTGACGTCATTTTTGTACTAGGTGATTATCTCACTGGGCCACACATTCTTCCACGAAAACTTAATGGACGGAGGTACCTTAGGTTTCTGCGGCGTCATCTTCCAGGATTGCTTGAGGATGTTTCCCTTCAGCAACGTCGGAGTTTGTGGTACATGTATGATGGAGCTCCGGCACATTTTGCTGCTGCTGTGAGACGGCATCTAACGCGCAGATACGGCAAGGTGGATAGGTCGAGGCGGATCTGTACTTTGGCCTCCAAGATCACCTGATCAAAATCCTTTGGAATTTTATGTCTGGGGTCACCTCAAAAGAGAAGTGTACAGCACATCCGTTAACATGATTGAAGAACTGGAGCAGAGAGTTTTACATGCTTTTCAAAAATTCAGAAATGATCCAGGGGTTTTCGAAAGAATTCGACATTCATTGCAGAGACGAGCACAGTATTGCATCCAGATGCAAGTAAAACACTTTAACACCTCCTTTAACTGGTAACCCATTAGTGGAGTGAACTGTGAACTAAATGAGATGGAAAAATTAATAGTAAAATCTAAATTCAAATAAATTTCTACTAACTAGGACGATGTTCACAATGAATTCAGTGGCTTCTTGTAACCATACATTCGTAATTACCTCGCAAACGGCTAGTTTGCGGACCTATGTTTTTTTATTTATTTATTTACATATATGTTACAACCCGTGTTTCACCAATGGTATATCACGGGATATTTACAGTTTTACAATTGCTCAATTATTGTTCTAGTTGTTCTTGTTTATTGGGGCATTGTTGCTTCTATTATCGTGTACTTTCAACCATTTAAGTTTGCGCCATCCTTTATGAAACACCCTGTATATATACACACACACACACACACACACACGAGTCAAATTTCAAAAGGCATTAATAAATTTGATTTTGTTTGTTGCATTAAGCTACAAATTTTAAGTACTACGAACTTCGAGCAAAACTAATGTTTTGGTTGAGGGAAAAATTTAATGTTATACTGCATTTTTTTATTGTAATTTTCGGGAATTGTACCTCATGTTTAACTTCTCTTTTTATCTGAATAGTTTAGAAATGGAGTCAGGAAATTTGTAAACTTGCCATGAATATTAAGTGTCCTGCATTATTATATAAAATATTTCTTTTTTTTTTCAGATTTGATAATGGAAAATGCAAACGGAGATCCTATATCACATGCGGACTTAATTATAGAAAATACAGAAATCTTTTGCAACATCATTAAAAAGACAATAGAGAAAGTAATAGAGATTGTAGCAAATGGTAGACCTGTTAATTCCATATGGGATACCCTTCAATGTAATATAAATACTGTTAAAAATCTAGAGATAGATCATTTACAATCCGTCTTATTAGATCCAGTTTGTTATGAAGTTATTCGTTATTTTGATTTAGTTATAGGTGACGAAGAAAATATTGTGGAAAATACATTATTAAATTATTTAGGCGAAGACGGGTACATCACTTTTTGTGCAAGAATAATGTCTCTGGTCGTAAGACCAAATTTATTTAAACTAGACATTAGAACAATACGAAGTCAGTATGTACATGAGGCCTTAATAGCAGAACAATTAGAATATCCTAACATTGGAATTTTAAGCATGTTAAACTTGGAAAAACCATCTGTAATTCAAGCTCTTTATAATAGAATTAGAAATTTAAACACATTACAAATTTTTGTGCTTGATCATTCATGTAACGATAATATAATAAGGGCAATAAGCGAGACATGTCCTAATATCGAATACATAGACGTTGGGAATTCAAGAGAAGTGTCAGATGAAAGTGTACAGTTTTTTGCTAGACTATCTAATTTAACAAATCTTAATGTTTCTTCAACTTCGATAACAACAGCTGGTTATACACATGTTTTTAACAGTTTACCGAATCTTGAAGCTATAATTTGGAATTGGTACGAAAAATATCTTCTGACGAGAATTAATATACACCTTCTTCGGAAGATAACTTGCTTTGTTGGAAGTGTACATTCTTCTCTATCTCTAATCGATAAATGTCCTAACATTACTCAGTTGGGACTGGTGGATATCGAATCAGATCTATCTCCATTGTCACATTTAAGATCACTTAAATGTTTACGGCTAAGCAAAATACATTTTCGGCTCTGCAATGTGTTAAATATACTTCCATACCTTGGTGATCAACTTGTTGCCTTAGAGCTATCTTATATTGACGAAGTGAACATTTGTGCTTTAATAAATTTCTGTCATGTTCTCCAGGATTTATCGATAAGTTTTTGTGTTTTTTCACCTGTTGTAATACACATGTGTCCGTTTAGACCACACTTCGCAAATGTACAATATTTAACTCTGTATAGAAATGTAAATGACCACTGGTATAGCTGTTTCGTGAATTATTACCGCAATCTTAGGAGTTGTTTAGTGGTTTAACTGTAAGATTTTAATGTTTGATTTTTAGAAGTCGATTTACACATTAAATATTCGAATTCACTTACTAATGATACTTCCATTATCGAGTTCTTGTAACTTGTTACCTTAGAGCTATCTTATATTGACGAAGTGAACATTTGTGCTTTAATAAATTTCTGTCATGTTCTCCAGGATTTATCGATAAGTTTTTGTGTTTTTTCACCTGTTGTAATACACATGTGTCCGTTTAGACCACACTTTGCAAATGTACAATATTTAACTCTGTATAGAAATGTGAATGACCACTGGTATAGCTGTTTCGTGAATTATTACCGCAATCTTAGGAGTTGTTTAGTGGTTTAACTGTAAGATTTTAATGTTTGATTTTTAGAAGTCGATTTACACATTAAATATTAGAATTCACTTACTAATGATACTTCCATTATCGAGTTCTTGATATTTTGAAATGTGGTCAATTAAATTGAATGTAGTATCAAAGATTTAAAGATAAATACAAATGTTTCGATTTTAAGTTAGAATACATAGATTCTGAATTTAAATCTTACGTGTAAAATTACATTTTTATCTACTTGGAATATGGTGCATTAGCCTAATTTACATAAAAGGTTATTTACAATTTAACGAAACAATTTTTTAAGTTATTGAAGAGTTGCAGATGAGCAATTTTTATAGGGAAACCAAGGCTCCAGAAAAAAAAAAACTCCTTACATTACACACTTAAAATAAACTGATGCAAGTATAGACGTGTGAAATTATTAGATGACAGTCTGCGTACTTATGGATTGAAGAAAAAACATCGTTAAGAATTAATAAACAATATATTTTTTTTTAAAGTAGCTTTTTTATATCTGTAAAACGGTGAGAAATTCTGCAACAGCTGAGGTTCTTAAAATCGTTTGATTAGTAACTTGTAATTGACTCCTTCGATTCTAAATCATACCGTTAAATACTCCTATTTGATTTCAATCCCGGATTCAATTCCAAAAGTAAAAAAAATCTAATCAACTGATTAATCAAAACATTTGTCCCAGACTCTGGTTTCTTTATCTAAAATTGCTTGTGCAGAACTCTATTACTTATATATTTACTCGATTTAATACTGACACGTTCCATACTAATTAATTTGTAGCACCATAATAATTTTTGAATAAACGTAGCTCAAATGAAATACTACTGAATTAAGCCACCTGAGACCTGAAACAAGTCCAGTGTAATATATCCAAATGAATGACGTTAGTATTGCAATGTTCTAAAGCTACACAAAATAATGACTTGCTGTTATATGAAGGAATGTAAATAATTTATAAATACTAAGTGTTGATTTTTCACCATCATATGTCTGGAAATTTTCGGAATGTAAATTTAGCTTTCAAAATTTTAAAGATAACGTAATGCAGTACTACAGAAAATAATTTATACAGACCAATTTTAATAAGATTTTAATATTTGAATTTATGCTAAATATAAATGTAGAATAACATGCGAAATTTTGTTTCTTTCCTATTATACTGATCTGTTGTATTTTTATGAACGATTGGATATATTGAAAATAATTATTTTAATTGTAATTTGATATATTATTAAGTTATTTTAAGCTAAATATAATTTTCTGTACTGTATGTGAATAAATTTAAGTTGAGAATTATATTTTTTCTTTTAATTTATATTAAAGCCTGTTCTAGACATTCACTATATGCATGTGTGTGTATATATATATATATATATATATATATATAGTATAAGAAAAATAAATGCCTGGACGGGATTCGAACCCGGAACTCTGAGTCTGTACCTCAGCGTGTTATCCATTACATCGCCAGGCGAATCCAATTCAATATATTTATATATGTATACACACACACACACATATACATGAAGGTGAAACATCTATAACCAAGACATCGGATGGAGCGACAAAATTGGCTATTAGGTACCGGACGATGTCGGACATTAATCAACCGATGATATATATAGTTAGTAGAGTGGGTGTAGACAAACAGTTCTCGGATACTTTTGAAATTCACAATGGGTTAAACGAGGAGATCCGTTATCACCTCTACTGTTAAATTTTGTACTAGAACATGCCATCAAATCTTTGAAGAAAGGAGGAGGCCTACAACTCAATGGTATTAATAGGCTGTTGGTTTATGCGGATGTAGTTTTATTAAGCTATAGCGAGAAGATACTAAAGGCCAACATTGCACACTCTCTTGAATAACACTAAGAAATTGGGACTGGAAGTAAAAATCAATAGAACAAAGTATATGTTCACAATTACAAATGTATCATGTAATGGAAACGGGCAACTAATGACAAATGAGGGAAATTTTGAAGTGGCTGAATTCAAATATCTAAAAACAATAATTACAAATAGGAATGAGATGCACAAAGAAATTAACATAGGCTCAATTCTGGAAATGCATGCTCCTTTCGAAAACGTTAAACTGAAAATATAAGAAACTGCTTTTTTACCAGTTATATTATATGGGTGCGAAACATGGAATCTTACTTTAATGAAGGAAACAAGATTAAGAGTACAGTATTTTTAGAATAAAGTTCTTACGAAAATATTTGAGCCAAAAAAAAGAGACGAACAGACAGGTGAATGGAGAAAGCTGGTATGGTATATAATTTCAGTAATCCATAGGTCGCTGGTTCAAATCCGGCTGGGAGGATTTTTTTTAGAAGAGTATTACTTTTAGCTCATACTAAAACAGTATCGAATTTAAAGATATTTACATTTTTATCTTATTCTGTAAAATATTAAAACTAAAAAATAAATAATAGTTTAAAAAACCAAAACAACACGCTTTATTAGAAAATCGGACTAAAAAAATGAACATTAATTTTAATTTCCAACATGCTTGGGATAAATAATTTTACCATCAAAAGTGTGGGGTGCTTTTTATGATTTTTACATTTTCTTCTTAGAGACTTTACTTTTACCAATATGTTTATCATCATCCATATTAATTGATAAAGAGCGCCCCAAGCTTTTGATGGTAAAATTATTTATCCCAAGCGTGTTGTAAATTAAAATTATTGTTCATTTTTTTAGTTGGTTTTCTAATAAAGCATGTTGTTTTAGTTTTTTAAAACTATTATTTATTTAAGTTATAAGAAATATGTCATGCAGGACGTTACAACCATATAAAAATTCCCGGAGTGCGTTTCTTCAGTTCCTTGTATACTCTCAAAAACTAAAGGGTGTGAAGGCAATCTTCATTTTTATACGTTGAGAAGGAGCATGCACTATTATGATCTTAATCATATTACGCATTTATCTTAGTTCTTTTAATCAAAGTAAAAGAACAGCAAACTGAAGAAGTGACCCTCACAAAGGGCATCGGGCAAGGTGACTCTTTAAGTCCATTCTTATTTAATATTATAATGTATAAAATTATTGAAAACATTCCATCATGTTTTGGGTATAAAATGGGAAATACTAGATTTCACTTAATATGTTACGTAGATGATGTCGTTCTCCTTTCAGAATCTGAAGATAATTTACAAAGATCTTTACATCAATTTAATATAAATGCCAGAAAATACGGAAATTAACACGAATAAGACTAAATGCTTAACTATGTCAAAAGAACCAGTAATATGCAAATTAGAAGTGGAAAGAAAAATTATAGAACAAGTATATGAATTTAATTATTTTGGTATACCAATAACAAACACTAAAATTCTAATAAAGGAAGTAAATAAATAAGCTGACAAAGCAGCACAAATATCAGGATAGCCTATATGAAATATTTAATTTGACGCAAAAAAAAAAATGTCAATAGAAAGCAAAATCCGCATATACAAAACGATAGTTCGACCACTTATCGTACATGGAGGAGAAACTAGGGCTGATATAACAAAAAACTAAACAATTAATAAGCACATGTGAAATGAAGATCTTAAGAACTATTCAAGGGAAAACATTATTTGATAAAATACACAACACAGAAATTAGGGACAAATGCCATATTCAAAACATAACCAAATTTATTATAGATAGACGGAATTATTGGAAGGGTCATATAGAAAGAATGGAAGAAAACCGGCTTGCAAAATGAGCTAAAGAAGATAGACCAATGGACGGGAGAAGAACAAGAGGAAGACCAAGACAAGAGATGGATAGACAGTGAATGCACATCCAAAACGTCTTCCTCCGAGGAGTGATTTTGGAAATAAACAGGATGAAAATCTTACAAATTAAGTTTAAGAAGAAGAAAATCTTACTTCCCTTCTAGTTGTCTCTTTTAGGCGATGTGAGAACATAAACTTAACAAAGCTGGTTTCTTTAATTGACTCACAAGATACACCTCTCTCTTTCATGGGGATATAAGGGTAGCAATGGATATAAGATTAAAAAAACTGAGCATAATCGAATTAATGATACGCCTATACTCAGTAGCATATCGCTACAATACACGCATTTTTGCGTTTTTATGTTTAAGGTTTGTTGTAAGTTTTTAACATGAAAACATTTAAACCAAACTTATGTACAAAAAATGTTAAATTATGTAGTAAAGACTTTAATCGTTACATTTTTCAGGTAAACAAGTACTCTTTTTCATAGGGCACACACGATACTACGGGAAGAGTGATTTTGTGGTTACCAATAGTATATTACAATACGAGGTTAGCAAGTGGATTTTACAGAAGCGAGGAAAATGTTTAAAAACCGAGCGATAGCGAGGTTTCTAATTTCCGAGATTCTGTAAAACACTTCAGAAACGTGCGTTGTACATTACTTTTTGCGCGATGTTATTAAAATAATAAATAATAGTAAAATAATATATTTGTTGGAAATATTTGCGTTCATTATAAACAACTGAATAACGTTAACAGCTTGGGCAATGTTTTAGTTCAAACGACAGGAGGTCGTGACACCAATCAATGATCAAATGGCAGCAAGTAGCCTACGTAATTATTCTTTGTTGTTTCAAACAAAGTTCAGATCATTTAAAATACGATGATTTGTTTCGTATAATGTATATTCCATCCATAATAATTCTGCCCGAGGGCAGGTCCTTCACTGCAATCATAGCAACTTCATGCTATGATTGCAGCTTTACTAGGGAATTGTAGGTGTGGTAGCATCCCGTTGCTTTCCACACTGGTGAAGGAGGATGATGATGATGGCCATATGATTTTGGGGACCGTTTCGACCATAAAGTTTCCCTGACATTTGTCTTACAGGTGAGGAAAAATCCAGATAAAAACCTCATCCAGAAAAACTGCCCCGAGCGGGGATCGAATCCGGGCCCGCTACAAGACAAGACAGCACGATATCTCGAGACCAGGGCGGTGGACTAATGTATATTAATACTACGCTTTGGATATATTTTTGTATATACTTAGTACATAGTATACATAGAGCGCATAGGTTTTATTTTCCACACGTGGTTTGTAATATGTAATATTACAGTGTAGTTATTAGTTGGCAACCCCGAAATTTAGGAAGTTGAACTTTCAATCATGGTCTCCTTTGCTGTAAGTACGACAAAACGCACAAAATATATATATATATATATATATATATATATTGAACAGAGCATTTTAACGTATGGTGCTGAAGTCTGGCAAATTCCTACCAGGGAAATGAAAATAATTTTAAGTACAGAAATGGATGTTTTAAGAAGATCAGCTGGAAAATCTAGAATGGATAGAATACGAAATAAAGAAATAAGGGAAATTATGGGTGTACAAGAGGAGCCGGACATCTTAGAAAAGAAAAGATTCCAGTGGTATGGTCATGTCAAACGAATGACAGAGCAAAGATTGCCAAGAATTGTTATGGAATGGATCCCAATGGAAAGGAGGAAGAGAGGATGACCGAAGAAAACTTGGATAGAAGGGGTACAAGCAACTATGAATATCAGAGGAATGGAGGAAGATCAATGGATGGATAGAGAGGAATGGCGTTTGGTTTCCGGAAGACGGCGGCAGCTGCCATGATACCGGATGATGATGATGATATATTGAACAGAAATAGCGATCATCACAGAACGATAAACAACACAACAAAAGCTCTGAATAAAGTGTAGTTTAATTTCTGAACATTTATCTTTTTTATCGGTATGCTGCTGTAAGCTATCTAATTTCAGTAGGTACGTAGATTTGGTCATGCTGGTTTCTGAATTAAAAGTTTTTTCTGTAAGACGCAATACATTCGATCAAATTTAAGCAAAACTTTACGATAAGTGATTGTAACAGAGAGGTAAGTGACGTGTCTATTAGTAAATATTAATATTAAAGAAGTATATATATTTTTAAATATGTCTACATTATAAAATTCTTCATTTGATGTTTGGTATTAAAATCAATCGGTGTCTGCTAACTACCGCAATCGTATTATTTTTTAAACTATGAAGTTGATTTTAGTGAATGGTTAATAGCACTTAAAGACTATAATGCTGTGAAAAATGTTAACTTCCAAAAAAAAGTTCAACTTTCTACATGTGACACAACTTTTTAAATATTTTAATAAACTCCTATCAAATTTTATTCTTTCGTATCCTTTCTAAAGTTAAAAAACTTTTAAAACGAGTTTTCCTTGCCTTCTAACGATAACACTGATCAACATGATTTTTGTCTCATGAGTACCAATAGTTGTACTTAATGCAGTTTTTCTTGCGTGTTTTCAAATATGTATTCGTAATTTCTCCATCCACAGTTTTTTATTTCAATTTCAATTAATGGATTTAAATACGTACTTTTTAATACACGTTTTTTTCATCCAATTGTCCATTGTAAAATAAAGTCAAATGAGCTAACTCAAATGGTTTCAGCTATGGAAAAGAGATATCAAGGCAAATTGAATCCTAATATGCTGGCCGATTATTGTTGGACCATCAAGATATGCTCCACAGGCGAAATATAGTAGAAAATCGCCATTTCTTATTTTCTGGGCGAGTTCGAATATTGTGTAGTTACGAATGTAGAAAATGTTAGTGCCTCAAATTATAAAAAATCTGTCTCTCGGAAACTTTGCGTGATGGAGAAAAACCCATATCATATTTGAATTCAGGAGAACAAATACTATCAGAATCATATTTTTTTTTCTTTCTGAGACAAAAAAAAAAGTTTTGGAAAAAATACACTTAAACTAGCGTGAAATATTTTCTAAGTGCGCATGCGCCAGAGTTTATACAGCCAGCGATAACCCACAATCGAACCACATATCGATTATCATCCTCGATTACTATCCGTCGATATGAAATTTAAATATCCAATATTTGCAATAAATCCCGAAATCTATGTTAAAGAAATATATCGATAAGGTTAAAATTACCAAACGTTTATTAAAATTGGGTGTACACTTACTTGCCACTCCCTAACGCTGATCCAACCAGCGATAACCCAAAACAGCGATAGAAAAATCATAGACTAAGTAATATACGCTGTGGAGAAAATAGTAGTTAGCATCACAATATTGTCTAACAGTGTCATAATATAGTGATTTGCATATTTAAATAAATATTTCAAAATTGTCTAATAATGTTATAAAAATTGTTTGATAAAGTTTAAAATATTAAATAATGTTAGTAAATACAGAAGAAGAGCTATAGTTTACAGCAATATAACTGAAAAATCAAGCGCTAGTAGAAGTGCAGTTGAGCCAAAGTTTTTCTGTTGCTCAGTGTTATTTTACACATTTGATTTTATAATAATTAAGTACGTACCTGTCGTAATGATGAGGCAAACATATTGGTTTTCACGAATATCGTGTGTTACAATGCTATCAGTATATACTTTATAAATTAATGATACTAATTAACTGTTTATACTAAACGCACTATTAATACAAAAACCTCACAAATAAACTAATTGATCTACAGGATAAACTACTAGAATGTCTTCTTCGGTTTTCCCCCACTTATAGGTTTGCCGTCTTCAGTTTCCATTTATCTCTATCATTCCAATCTCCCTCTTCCAAATTCCTATCATCCATTATGGTTCTGACGTAGGTTTTCCATTTCCATCTTGGTCTGCCACGTTTATTTTTTCCAGGGGGTGACCATTGGTATATATATTTTTGGCCATCTTTCATTTTCCATTCTTTGTACATGGCCATACCATTTAAGTGTTTGATTTTCAATCCTCTTAACAACAGATGTGGTGACATTCACTTCTCTCCAAAGGAATTTATTTCTTATTTTATCCTGTCTTGTTTTTTGGAGGCTTCTAAAATAATCAAATTCAATTGTTTTAATGTTATTCTTTTGTAATTCCGTCAAAGACAAAATTTCTCTTCCATATGACAAAATATTCTGTATTATGCTCTTATAAATTTTCATTTTAGTTTCCTTTGTAATATCTTTGTTCCAAATTACTCCATGTAATGTCTTAGTTGCATTTCTTGCCATTGCAATTTTAGTCTGTACATCTCTCTCACAGGTACCTAAACTTGTAATTATAGACCCAAGATATTAAAAAAAATTCACATTTTTTTTATTTTCCCTGTTTCAAGTATGAGGTCATCCACATCCTTTTCTCGAATGCATATCAAATTCCGTGGAGGTGAATAGTCATAACATAAAAATTAAAAATTAAAATGTACCAGCAAGTAGGTGCCGTCCTCCTCAACTTTGTTAAAATAATGTATGTAAAACATAATTAACTAGAGGCCATTCGGAAGTTAACTTCCATCATCAGCAGGATGAGTACGCGCTAGTAGCTGACCGCATGTCACCCCTACACTGGCTAGATGATCGTCTACCTTTGTGATTAACACATGTCGATGTGAGACCAGCAACCTGATGGTAGGCCAAGGGCCTTCTAGGCCTGTCGCGTAGATTATATTCAATACGCTTCTTCTTCACTTCCTGGTTTAGGCATTAGTAGTCTGTTCCATCTTCACTAATAGATCTAAGACAATCTCTTCTTCCTCTCGGAAAATAATGCAAGATTTTATTTGGTAATCTACTTTCTTCCATTCTTTCTACATGTTCTTTCCACTGATTCTTGTTATTAAGTATTTCTTTTATGGAGTAGATCTGCAGTTATTGACGGATATCCTCGTTATCTGGTCCATTCTAGTGCATTCTTTTACTCTTTTTAAAAATTTCATCTCGGCTGCTTGGATTTTACTTTCTTGTTTGGTAGTGATAATCCAATATTCACGCCCATACAAAAGGACAGGGACCGCCGTTGTTTTATAAAATTTTAATTTTGTTTCTTTATGGGCTTTATTATTCAATGTTCTATTTATTGTACCACAAATAACTCGAAACTGATGAGTTTTATGTTGAATATCTTTACCATATCCATAGCTGATATCACATCCTAAATATTTAAAGTGGGATGCTTGTTCAATAATTTCGTCTCTAATTATTATTTTTGCACGCAGATTGTTTCTTCCACAAAATGCCATTACTTTTGATTTACTTACTGAAATTTTAAAATTATAATCGCTACATACTACATTTAGTTTATAAGCAGCCAATTGTAACATATCTTCATCATGGTGTATTAAGAATAAATCATCGACGAAAACTAAGTTATTAATACTTAGTTACTTACTCACTGGCACTATCGAACCCGTAGGTTTATTGCCGCGCGGACATAAGCTCTCTATACATGCCTATCCTGTGCTAATGATTTCCAATCATTCCCTGTATAATCTACTTCTCTCAAATAATAGTTAATGTTATTCTCCCACCCCATTCTTGGTCTACCAACTGGGCGTTTTCCCTCTGGCTTTCCTACTAGAAGCTTCCATGCCGTCTTTCATTCCCCCATACGCGCAACATGTCCTGCCCATCGCAGTCTAAGAGACTTAACTGTTCTTATTATATCATTAAGTTATTAATGCTTGAGTTATTGTTCAATCTAAGGCCTGTTATAATTTTCCATTGTTTCATAATGTCAATATATATATAAGCCCTATATTAAAAAGAGTGAGCGATAGATTTTTGTCTAACTCCTCGATTTATTAAAATTTCTTCTGACCTTTTTCTATCAGTTGTTATTACATTAGTTTCTTCATATAAGTCTTGGGCTCAACTGCACTTCTACTAGCGCCTGATTTTTTAGTTACATTGTTGTAAACTATAGATCTTCTTCTGTATTTACTACGTTATTTAATATTTTTAACTTTTCCAATCGATTTTATAACATTATCAGACAATTTTGAAGTATTTATTTAAATATGCAAATCACAATATTATGACACTGTTAGACAATATTGCGATGGTAACTGCTATTTTCTCCACAGAGTATATTACTTAGTCTATGATTTTTCTATCGCTGGTTGGATCAGCGTTAGGGAGTGATAAGTAAGTGTACACCAATTTTTAATAAACGTTGGGTAATTTTAATATTATTAATACTTTTATGTCATGGATTTGGGGATTTATTGCAAATATTGGTCATTTAAATTTCATAGCGACGGATATTGATCGAGGATGATAATCGATATGAGGTTCGATTGTGGGTTATCGCTGGATATAAAACTCTGGCGCATGTGCACTGTTGTTCTACAGGACGTTGAAAATATTTCACTCTAGTTTAAGTGCGGTTTTTTCAAGCCTTGGACTGATTTTATTAGATGGTGTGGATATCCTCGTTCTTTCATTATTTCCCATAGTTTAGATATATTTACTCTGTCAAAGGCCTCTTCAGAATCAAATGAACAACAAATATGTTAGCAGGTTAAATTCTCTTCTCTTTTCAATTAGTCTCTTTATAATATAAACTCAGTACTCATTATATTCAGAAACACTAACTCATAATTTTAATATTTCATCTCTCTTAAATTGTTTATCTGTTATGCGTCTATTCACCATGAGTGTCAGTTGCTCACTGGGGTAGCCATCTTAAAGATATTTGTCCCAGCATTCAAAATGTTTCCATATCCTTTCAAATCTGATTGGTTCCTGAACCTGGCCATGAGTGTTACTGGTTAACTCACTTCCAGATTACTTCCACTAGTCATTACAAATATGGGGTAAGTTGATATTTTAGGGGTAGCCATGAGTGAATTTTTAAACTCCGAAACTAATAGTGATATTTCTTTCAAAGTTTTACCACATATGTTTACCTGTATGAATAACATTTATGATAAATGTCAAGCGATTTGTTATATTAGTTCGCAAGTTACATTTTTTTTCTCTTTTTTTATTTTAATTAATTATAAAAGTTGCTTGCAGTACAATGTTTAATATTTTGTTCCAATATTTTGTCAGGATATTCGTTATACTCATTGTTTCTAAAGTTGCATTAGATTTTTCTGTGCTGTTAATACTTTTGAGAAAAAAAGTTTTTTAACTGATTTTTCATGTTGGCGGAAATCGAGATAAATATGACAATATAAAAAATCATAACTCATGAGCATTTGGGTATGATTAAAATCCAATGCAATTTTGGTTCTTTGTGTTCTTACAGATAAGTGCTGAAAATTTCAGTTGAATGAGGCAAAAATTGCAGTGCAAGGAACTTTTTTTAAATGGCATGCGATTGAAAAAAAACTTTGAGATAAAAGGCTACAAATTGTTCATATTTCTGACTGCTTTAATAACACACAGTTCCAATTTCTATGTTGAAACAAATATTTCTTTCGGATATTTGTGCCAAACTGTATGGTAGAGACTCTCATTACCATTTTGGGTTTTTCCTTTTGTGCCTCTCTCCAGTAATACATCTGATGCCAATCTTTGATATATTGGTATAATTTTTGCCACTAGTTCTGGGGGAGTTTAAACATGGCCGACAGGGCTTTAATAATGTCGAATTAGCGATAAATTGTATATTTTCTTGAACAGGAAGCTTAGGAGAATTTTATGAGAGACGAAACACAAAATGTGTGTTTTGGTCAATTCTCATAAGTAATGCCACGAGTGATTTCCAAATTATCGATAAATTCACGACTCACGAAGTGAGGAGTGAATTTATCTAGAGAATTTGGAAATCAAGAGTGGCATTTGTTAGGACTATTTAACAAATAAAATTAAGCTGTTTACTCACAAATCATTATTTAACTGTAGTTATTTCAAAATATTTATATATTTAATGCAAACGGTGATGTTTGAAAACAAATGAGAAACGATAGGTACGCTTCTACTGCTTCTTTTGTTTATCACTGCAACCAGATCATACTATTTATTGCCAAAGGAACGCAATATTGTAAGAATGCTCTCTAGTGGAGAAAAAATGAAACATCAATCTGTATATTAATTCATTTCTGATGTCGTATGATGTAAATATTACAATTATATTTTTCTGGATTACTACCTGGGAAAAAATACATTTAAGAAAGTCAAACAGTGGTTTCTTTTTTTGGTGGTATAATAAATTGCTACAAATGTTGACATGTATGCACTATATATACAATCTGGTAGCCGTATTTTTTATAGGCTCAGTCACTGCAAAATAACGGTCAGACCTGTTCAGAATATTAAAAAGGAGGAGCTTTGTTTAATATATGGTAATTATAACACTGATAAATATTTCGTGAAACACGACTCTGATTGGTTGTAAAACAGAAATCATTGAAACGTGATTGGTCATTGACTCCCATTTGGGGCATGAGTTAAATAGTCACTCAAAATTCACTCATGGCTACCCTTAAAATATTTCTCGAACCACTTCTAGAATGTCCCGGAATTAAATTCCATTGACAACCATAACTTATTTAAATGTATGATATAAAAATATGAATACAATTCATGTTCATATGATACTATTTGAGAAAAAACATTTCTTGAACTTAAATATAAAATATTTATATTAAAATAAAATAATCCCTCACTAATATTAGGGTTCGGGTAAATAATCAGACTTCAAAAGATAATTTAAAAATTGCTCTAGCTGTCGCATTTTTCTGTTTCGCATGACACTCACTGCATTTTATTGATATAAAGCAAAAAATGTATTTAAAAAAATAAGCGATTTCTTCTGAGCGTTACAAGTGGGAGTTTAAGTGAAATCCAAAATTCAAAATTCACTCAACTAACAAACATCCTTGCTTCGTCTCAAACCATATTATATTATATTGTATTACATTGCATTGCATTGCATTACATATTACATCTTCTTCTTCTTCTTCCTTCCAAGTATTAGGCCAAGGCCTGTTACGATCCTATAGAAAAATTTCCCTCCAGCGTTTCATAGGACTGCCCAGTGATCTTCGTCCTCTTGGTATATAATTATAAACAGCTTTGGGGATCCGATTTGAACTCATTCTTTCAAGATGGTGTTTCCAATTTAGTTGGTACTGTTTAATATATTCTAAAATTGGCGTAGTCTTCAATTCTTTTAAGATATCGGTGTTCCTTTTCCGATCCCATCTGGTGTAACCCGCTGTTTTGCGCATGGATCTCATTTCACAAGCCGTTATTCTGCTTTCATGTTGTCTTTTTAGTGTCCATGCTTCACTACCATAGGTCACTGGTCTAGCCAAAGTGTTATATAAACGTAATCTGGTGTTTTTTTTTTGTACAAGGGATGGTTTCATAACTTGATTAATAATTCCTAAACTTTTATTATAACTAGTGATTTTTTCAGGGATATATTTTTTCATCCCAGATAGAGAGATATTATCCAAGATAATTAAATTGATTAGATCTCTCTAAAATTTTATTCTGGAGACAGAACATATTACATTGCATTACATATTACATTGCATTACATATTACATTGCATTACATATTACATTGCATTACATATTACATTGCATTACATATTACATTGCATTACATATTACATTGCATTACATATTACATTGCATTACATATTACATTGCATTACATATTACATTGCATTACATATTACATTGCATTACATATTACATTGCATTACATATTACATTGCATTACATATTACATTGCATTACATATTACATTGCATTACATATTACATTGCATTACATATTACATTGCATTACATATTACATTGCATTACATATTACATTGCATTACATATTACATTGCATTACATATTACATTGCATTACATATTACATTGCATTATACTCGTATTATATTACATCTAACTCTTAAATTGGCAAGGTATCCTATAATACAGGGCTGTTCAAAAATAAGGAACAGACTTCAAACATTTATTTCTTCGAAACTACGAAAAAAAAATCATCTGCATTCATGGATTAGATCTGTTGACCCGTTCCGACTTCAGCCCATCTCTCTCTAGGTCTGCCCACATCTAGGGCGCCTTTAGGTTTGTAATTTGTTATTTGTTTTTGGATATCTATCTCCATTCATTCTGTCTATGTGTTGCTTCCATTTTTGTCTATATGTATATATTTTATCAGTTATTGCAAATATTTCAAATTCCTGTCTTATTTCAGTGTTCTTGATTCTGTTTTCCTTAGTGCACCCTTTAACAGATCTCAAAAATTTCATTTCTGCCGCCGTTATCCTACTTAGATCTTGTTTTTTATGTATCCAGGCTTCTGATCCATAGAGTACCGGTACGGCCAACGTTTTATAAATTTTCAATTGGGTCTCTCTTGTTGTTTTATTATTTAGTGATCGTTTTATCGTACCACATATTCCCAGGAATTTTGCTATTTTATTAGTTATATCATTATCATAATTAAATGAAATGTCACATCCTAGATAATTGAGATGGTTCACCTGTTCTATGATTTTGTTTCCTATTACTATTTTGGATCTGATTTGATTTTTCCCTTGGAATGCCATTACCTTAGTTTTTTCTATGGATAAAAAATATATAAACACAATTCTAACGTTCCCGGAAAGAGAAAAGCTCAAATTTCACTATTTTATGCATTCAATACGAGCACCATGTGTTACACAACAAATACCAAAAAGTGGCTCACTTCTTGCCACACACGAATCAGCTGGTCTCTAGTTATCGAATTCACAGATTCAACAATTCGATGTCGCAAATTTTCAAGAGTGTCAGGCATAGGGGGGATAAAAACACGGTCTTTTACGTAACCTCACAGATAACAATCACACGGGGTTAGGTCTGGTGACCTGGGAGACCACCGGCAATGAAGTTGATTTTCTGCTCCTCTTCTTCCAACTTAACAGCGCCAATGCGATTATGATCGCAACTTCAAACAACAGCGCCAATGTGGTCATGATCGAACATCAAACTTTTCTCTTTCTAGGAACGTTGTAATTGTGTTTATATTTTTTGTATAGTTTGGAAGAAATAGCCTAAATGTTTGAAGTCTGTTCCTTCATTCTGAATAGCCCTACACGGATTTAATATAATAGTAGAAAGTAACAGGAAAATGAATCGGTAGGTATTATTTAAATTTGATAAATTTATAAGAATACGTAATAGATATGTTTACAATAATGATTTTTTCACTGCTGTCAGACAATTTAAAATAATAAAATAAAATAAGTTAAAATATACCTTCTTAGGCAAGATCCGTCGTCCTCAACTTATAAAATATGTGTTACTTATGTCTGTAGGCCTTTCAGAATATCCGTTCCATCTTCAGCAGGTCCTTCTTCGCTACAATATCTAGTATGATGGTTGATGCTGCTGGTCCTAATGTGGTGTTGCCGTGTCACGACCAGCAGCATCAACCATCATACTAGATATTGTAGCGAAGAAGGACCTGCTGGAGATGGAACGGCTGTTCTGAAAGGCCTACAGGCATACAGAATACGTATTTTATAAGTTGCGTACGACGGATCTTACCTAAGAAGGTATATTTTAACTTATTTTATTTTACGACTCTCTACCTCAACGGTTTTAACAATGAAATTTATTAGTATTGACTTTAAAATAAGCTGACATCAGAAATTGAGTTTCTTCAAATTAACAAAACAAATAAAAATTCCGTAAAGCAGCAAAATCGAAATAAAAATTCATATTGCTGGAGAATTCGCTTAGTTTACGCAGTAGCTGCGTAACGGACATTATTATGTTTATTATCGTGACTCATGTGCTAGTGTATTAAACTAGGTTTTAGATTAGCTCCGTCACTTGAGTATAGAACGCCACCACTCCGTGCATAGAATAAACCTGACGTACAGGGATACAAAATTAACAATAATGATCCGAACATAATACAATATTATACAAGTTTTAGGGATTTACTCTACTAGTATCAACTATACTTTTTTAAACCACCTTAAAGTTATGTGATAATTGTTTTCTTTAAATGTTTACATTGGTTTACAACTTTAAAGTTTATTTTTTCTCGTTTCAAAAAGCAATAGCCATAAGTATTTTTTGAAATCTGTATGGAAATTGGTTTACCTGTAGGCACAGGAAAAATTAAGTGGGTCTACGTGGAAATGCGTTCTATTCAAAATTACAGCAGAATGACAGGTCAACTAAAGAATTTCTCTCATGAAAAACGGAAATAAAAATTAAAATCTAGGATCACAGTCAACAGTTCAAAATAACGCACATGGGAAATTACATATTAACTTAAACTAGGGAATTTGTGTTTAGTTCAATATTTCGGATTATCACTAAGAACTTAAAGAATAAAATGTATAACTACGTTAATCTCAGTGTATAATATGATTCTGAAATGAATATTAGGCCCCTTAAAAGTATAAAATTAGGGGAAAACTGCACATAAACTAGCGTGAAATATTTTCGAAGTCATATAGGACGACAGTGCCATGCGAAAGAGTTTACAGAGGCAGCGATAACCCACAATCGAACCACATATTGATTATCATCATCATCGATTACTATCCGTCGGTATGAAATTTAAATGACGTATATTTGCAATAAATTCCCAAAATCATCGATAAAAAATATATGAATAATATTTAAATTACCAAACGTTTATAAAAAATGGGTGTACACTTACTTATCACTACTTAACGCTGATCCAACCAGCGATAACCCAAAACAGCGATAGAAAAATCATAGACTAAGTAATATACTCTGTGGAGAATATAGCAGTTAGCATCACAATATTGTCTAACAGTGTCACAATATTGTGTATTTAAATACATACTTCAAAACTGTCTAATAATGTTATAAAAATTGTTTGAAAACCATTAAAATATTAAATAATGTTAGTAAATACAGAAGAAGAGCTATAGTTGACAACAATATAACTGAAAAATCAAGCGCTAGTAGAAGTGCAGTTGAGCCCAATGATGTACTCCGTAATTTATATCGTTATAATTTTGTCAAGGTTATGAAGTCCAGGGGACTGACAATTGTGATGGGAGAATAAATAGTTAGAATAAAGGAAAGTAGGAATACTTCACATATTTTTATCTGACAAACCTTGGAGTAGATCAATAAGTGTATGCGAGAGGAAAATATTCGGATAGGTCTTAAGGAAATTGATATTGATTTATCTAGCTGAGAAAACGGACCAGTTGAAATTGGACTAAAACCACATAATAAGTTGATAATAAATAAACCGTTTATGTTACGGCTTCAATTCTTACTAATAGGTCACTTACTTATTTCTTATAAGTGGTACTGTTTACATTTCCGTAGAACTTAAATTGCCCTTTCCACCATGCGTTTAGAGTTAAAAATAGATATCTACCATACAACATATTAATCCTTATTGCATAGTCACATTGAATCAACTAATATTATATTGCGCTTAGGTTATACTTTGAATCTCTTCTAGTCAGATATGTCAAGTCAGCGGCGCAAGGCCTATATGTTGTACCATGCGTATTACGTTCTGACACACTTATCGGCATAGAAAATTAAGATTAAAATTATATTTTGTTTATTATTGCCCAAAACTCAGTCGATTATTTGAAGATTGTCATGAGTGGTAGGTGAGAGACTAGATAACACGGTAAGTTACATGAAACTGATGGCGGTAAAATAGAATTTGACATATTTACGTATAGCGATACCGTAATTTAGAACGATATTTTTATACAATAGGGGATTTAGTCGTCCACTCTGGTTTCGAGATAATATCGTTCTTTCGGACACAGAGGTATAGAGTCTATACCCGTCTTAGAAAAGTTTCCTCAACTGTAAGAAAATGTGGCGGTATATTATGGCTAAAATAATGCCCAATCAGCATTTGATCATCGTAAAATTTCCAACATATCTATTTAGTATTCGAATTAAACGTTGGTGATGTCCAGGAGGTACCCTGACATTGAACTCACCACTTAACCAGGGAAACATTCCATGTCACTGTGTATTAAAAAAGTATGGATTAGTGGTTATGCTCCTTGCCTCTGGTCCCAAGGATCGCGGGTTCAAACCCGGCCGGAGTGATGGATTTTTTAGGACGGAAAAATCCAAGGAGCAAGTCCTCCGGTAGGGACTTTAAGCCGTGGGTCCCGAGTCTGAATATTTTCAGGCTCGTAAAAAGTCCTTAAGCCTGAATGAAAAGGCCTCTAAGCAAAATTTACCGAATTTTCCCGTCCTAGTACTACCTTGGTTTCCTAGATGTCAGTATGAGGCGGAACGCTGACCACGGACCACTCAAAATGACATCTATACGGAAACAAGTGTAACTAAATTAATATGGTTCAAATTATTCCCTGTAGGGGGAGAGCGCCTAAATCTCTGTAAAGGGAAAACATGGGCTTACAATACAATGTTTATGACAGTTAAAAATTCTTACCTGAGAGGTGATGGCCAGCAATGCCGTGAAGAAATGAGACCGTTAAAGTACCTACAAAAAGAAATTAAAATAAAATAAATTAAAGTCAAGGTGTTTTCAAAATATTTTATAAGAATCAAATTTCAAAAGTCATTAATAAAATATGGGCCTATGTTCGGATCTGATGTATTATGCTGCAGATTTTAAATGCTACCAATTTCGAGGAAAATTAATGCCCTTTGGTTGAGGGTAAAATTTAATCGTGTAATATATTTCTGGTAATTATAGTACTTACTTACTTACTTACTTACTTACTTACTTACTTACTTACTTACTTACTTACTTACTTACTCACTGACACTATCGAACCCGTAGGTTCATGGCCGCACGGAAATAAGCTCTCCATATATCCCTATCCTGAGCTAATGCTTTCCAATTATTCCCTGTATAATCTACTTCCTTCAAGTCATAGTTAATGTTATTCTCCCACCTCATTCTTGGTCTACCAACTGAGCATTTTCCCTCTGACTATCCAAAAAGAAGCTTCCATGCAAGTCTTTTATTCCCCATATGTGCAACATGTCCTGCCCATCGCAGTCTACGAGACTTAACTGTTCATATTACATCTGGCTTCCCATAACGACCATTTTATGTAGTCTTCCCCATTCACCTGTCTGTTCATCTCCCTTTGGTCCAAAAATGTTCGTAAGTACTTTATTCTAAAATACTTGTAATCTCCTTTCCTCCCTCAGAGTAAGAGTCCATGTTTCGCACTCATATAATATAACTGGTAGAATAATAGTTTTATATATTTTCAGTTTAACGTTTTTTGAAAGGAGTTGGGACATCAAGAGTCTTTGCAATGCATAATAGCATGCATTTCCAGAATTGAGCCTATGTTTAATTTCTTTGTGCATCTCATTCCTATTTGTGATTATTGTTCCTAAGTATTTGAATTCAGCCCTTCCTCAAAATTTCCCTCATTTGTCATTAGCTGTCCATTTTCATTACATAATGTATTTCTACGTGTGACCATATACTTTGTTTTATTGATATTTACTTCCAGTCCTAATTCCTTAGTGTTACTCAATAGTGTGTGTGCGTGTTCTCCTTTAATAACTCCTCGCTATCGGCCAATAGTAATTATAGTCTTCCCGAAAATTATACCTCATATTTTAATATATCCCTTTTTTCTGAATAGTTTAGAAATGGAGTAAGGAAAATTGTTGATTTGCCGTGAATATTAATAATGTCCTGCACTAGTATATATATATTTTTTTTTGTTTCAGGTTTGATAATGGCAAATACAAACGATTCGGACTGTATTGCAGAATCAACAGACATTTTATGCGACACCATTAGAATAACACTAGGTCAAGTAAAAGCGATTGTAGAAAATAGTGGAAATATTGATTCCATATGGGATGCTCTGCAATATATAATCGATCTTAAAACTGAACTGACAGACAATTTATCAACTAATTTATTAGGTCCAATTTCTAATGCAGTTATTCGTTATTTTGATGGCATTATAGGAGACGAAGAAAGGAGTGTGGAAAATACATTATTAAATTATTTGGGCGAAGATAGGTACATCCATTTTTGTGCACGAATAATATCTTTGGCCGTGAGTCCTCGTTTATATAAACTTGACATTAGAACAGTAAAAAGTAAATATTTACAAGAGGCCTTAATAAGAGGACAATTGGAATATCCTAACATTAGAATTTTATTGATTCCAAATTTGGAAAAAACGTATGTAATCCAAGCTCTTAATTATAGAATTATAAATTTACAACAATTACAAATTTTTTGAATTTAAATATTCATGTAACGATAATATAATAAGGACAATAAGCGAGACATGCCCCAATATCAAAGAAATAAGTGTTGCATTTTCAATAGGAGTATCAGATGCAAGTGTACAGTTTTTGATCAGACTATCTAATTTAAGAGATCTTCGTGTTAATTCAACTTCGATGACAACAGCTGGTTATACACTAATTCTAAACAGTTTACCGGAACTTGAAGCTATACATTGGGCACGTGAAGTACAACATCTTCTGACCGGAATTACATTAGACCAGCTTCCGAAGGTAAATACGTTTATTGGAAGTGTACATTCTTCTCAAACTCTAGTCATTAAATGTCCTAATCTTCTCTTTTTTTGGGACTGGCGAGAATTGAATCAGATTTATCTCCATTATCACAATTAAGTTCACTTATATATTTACATTTTGTCGCCTTAAATTTCCGATTGTGCAATGCAGCACATATATTTCCATACCTTGGTCAGAAACTTGTTTATCTTAAACTTGATTTTATTGATGAATTGGACATTTGTGCTATAACGACTTTTTGTTGCGTTCTTTTCGATTTATCAATAAAAAACAGTGTTTTTTCACATAATCTAATAGATATGGATCCGAGTTTACCACACTTCGTAAATTTACATTTTTTTAAATCTCTGTAATAATGCGAATGATCAGTTGTATCGCAGTTATATACGATATTACCGCAATCGTAGATATTTTTCGATTTAACTATAGGGTTCAAATTATTGATTTTTATAAATTGTTTTACACATTAAATATTTTAATTCACTTTCTAACGAGAATTCAGTTTTCAAATATTTCGATATTTTGAAATTTAGACGATCAAAGTAAATGTAGTGCCAACATTTTAAAGATAAAATATTTATAAATGTTTCGATTTTAAGTAGGAATACAAAGAATCTCAATTTAATCTCAACTATATAACAATATTTTATATCTACTCGGGTGATTGTACAGTATTTTTCTGGAGCTTTTGAAATAATTTACATACAGAATATTTTAGAATTAATCGAAATACATTTACCAGGTTATTGAAGAGTTGCAGAGAAGCAATTTTATATGATGAAACCAAGGATCCAGAAAAATCTCTAATTTCCTTAAATTACATACTATAATCAAATAACATAGGCTATGTATGGGCGTGTGAAGAAACGAGATGGCTGTCTACGAACTTCTGCGTTCAACAAAGAATTATTAAGAATGAATAAATTACATTTTTGTACTTTGCTTTCGCATAGATGTACCAGTAAGCAATTTTGCAACAACTGAGTTTTGAAAATATGATTGATTAGTTCTTGGTAATTGACACTTTCAATTGCTGATCATTGTTATAAATCATACACCTATTTCATTTGAATTCCGGATTCAGTGCCAAGTATAAAAAATAATAAACTTCATCTTCTTCACTTCCTGTTTAAGCAAGAGTTGTCTGTTCCGTCTTCACTAATAGATCAAAGACCATCTCTTCCGAGGACGTCCGACATCTCTTCTTCCTCTTGGAAAATAATGGAAGATTGTATTTGGTAATCTACTTTCTTCCATTCTTTCTACATGTTCTTTCCACTGTATCTTGTTGTTAAATATATTTTCTTTTTCCATTGTGAAGAATACGAGTAATGTGTTTTCCTCTGATCGCGGTACCAACGCTATGCAGAGTAGATCATTGGTGGGGCTGCCACCTCGAAGCTTTATATCCAGCTCCTGGATGTACTAACCCCATCTAGAGGGTTGCCACTTCCGCCAACCTATTAAAGATTAATTGTCGTTGTGGACTTTACTCTTGTTTCCCCGAGCATGGGTCTCTTATCATCCCAGAGAAAGGACCCCCTCTTCCCATCAGTTCTCCGACCCAAATTGCCGAAGGGATTCTATACCACAACCTTGATTTGGGTTACTCGGATTAGCAGGTCCACCTCGAGCAGGTTGGGAAAGGAGTTGATATGCAAAGGCTGTGTGTTTGCAATGGAAACTATATTACGCATGAATATCCCTAGGACCAAAATAATAAACTGATTAATCAAAACATTTGTCAGACACTCTAGATTCTTTATCTAAAATTGCTTGTCCACAACTCCTCTGACTTCATAAATTTGTTGGCTTTAATTCTGACACGTTCCATACTAGTGACTTTTTCTGATCAAAATAATGTTTAAATAAATGTAGCTAAGATGAAGTAAAAAGTAAAGTGATCCCACAACAGGCCCGGAGGCCCTTGGGGTAGTAGGAAGTTAAGGCTCCCACTTTTTCTAGACAATCGGCACTTTACGTCAGCCTGGTTGTCAGCCCTGCGTGACGGCCGCCTTTACCCCAGAACAAGCGTCTGGTACTCATTTCCATTAGAGGCTGAGTCGACCCCAGGGCCATAGTGCCGCCAGAGGGTTTAGGTCAGTTTAAAAATCTTGACCCCCAACGGGACTTGAACCCTCGACCCTCCGGCTTGTAGCTCAGTGCCTTAACCGCTACGGCGTGCTAAGATGAAGTACTATTGAATTAAACAGCCTAACAACTGAAACTATTTCAATGTAATTCAATCAAATTTATGAAGTTTTATACTGCAATGTTGTAAGCTACAGAAACTAATAATTTAATTGATCAAGGAACTTCGAAGTAACAAGTTTGAGTTTTCAAATTATGAAGCCTGGAAGTTATCGGAATATAAATATAGTTTTGAGATTATACAGATAATAAAATTAAATAGTACAGCAAATAATTCATATAAAACAATTTTAATGATTTTAATATTTGAATTTGTTACATATAAACATATAATATGTGAAGCATTGTATATTCTTTACAGTAACTTATACAAACTGTTTATGTATACAGTAATTCCTACTAAACCGATCTTGCTGTAATTTTATGAACAATAAAGTGTGATTCAGAAATATGGCTATACGTTTGATCGCATTTTGTGACGAAAATATTAGTATTATTAAAGAAAATATGATGTTATAATTGGAAAGGAAATCTTCAAATTACATTAATAGAACCTCCATGGTATATTTACCTTGTCGTGGTGGAGTGGCTTGCGAGCTTAAATGATCCTTAGAGCTATGCCGGCGGTAACATTGCTGCCGACAGGGTTACCCATGCCGGACTGGATGAAGATGATAAGCCAGACGAAAAAAGTGCCAGTAGGTTAAAGGAGTGACGATCTGAATTTCCCGATAAAAATAACCATTCCGTTAAGAAATGCGGACATGGGTTCAACTGGGGTAAAATTTTCCGGAGGTCAAATAGTCCCCCATTCGGTTCTCCGGGCGGGGACTACTTCAGGGAACCCATGCCAAAGGCTCAAACACAGGGACATGTTCATAGGAACATGGAATGTTAGGACTTTGTACAATAGCGGGGCACTAGAGATATTAACGCGGGAATTAGATAAATCGCCCTTGGATATAGTCGCTTTACAGGAAGTTAGGTGGCCAGGAGAAGGTAATCAGGAATCAGGAAACTTTGCATTATACTACGGGAGTGCAGAAAGACCTGCATTTGGAACGGGTATTTCAGTCAGAAGGAGGGTCCTGTCCGCTATCCGAGATATTAAGTTTGTCAGAGACAGGATATCATACATAATTCTAAAGGGCAAATGGCATGATTTTATAATTGTAAATGTACATGCCCCCACAGAAGATAAAGATGACAAGATCAAGGATGAGTTCTATGAAGAATTAGAATCCTTATCTGATAGCCTTTCACGATATCATATGAAAATTGTCTTAGGAGATTTTAATGCAAAAGTGGGACGGGAAGATATATTCAAACCAACAATAGGCAAATTCAGTCTTCATGAAGATAGTAACGACAACGGGGTTAGATTAGTCACATTTGCCACATCAAAGAATCTCATTGTTAAGAGCACAACATTTCAGCTTAAGGATATTCATAAATACACTTGGACGTCTCCAGATGGAGAAACTCGGAACCAGATAGATCATGTATTAGTGGACAAACGCTGGCACAGTATCATCATCGATGTTAGATCAGTTAGAGGGACAGACTGCAGTTCGGATCATCATCTGGTCAGGGTGAAAATCAGACAACGGCTATCGTTTATGAGAGGAACGAATGCTAAAGATGATTCTGAAAAATTTGAATTAAAAATCTTGAAAAATGATGAAATGCGGCAAGAATACCAAATCAAAATTGCCAATAGATTTGAAGTACTGCAATCTTCAGATGACAATGTGGCAAACGAAGAAGAAACTTATATAAATAAAGAATGGGAGGCTATAAGAGGTGCTAATTGTCAGCATCAGAAAGCATTGGTTATTTAAAAAAGAGGAAAAACAAGAAATGGTTTAATGAGGAATGTGCCGACATTGTAAAGGCAAGAAAGCTAGCAAAAATTAAATTGTTACACGAGCCAAATGAGGTAAATTTAGAGAAATTGGGTACTATTAGACGGGAAACCACCAGACTAATAAAGAGTAAAAAGAGGGAATATCTGAGAGAGAAGATTAACGATCTTGAAATGAATGCAAAACATAGGAACATTAGAGAATTATATCAGGGAATTAGGACAGAGAAGAAAGGGTTTCAGGCTAGAACAAACATAATTCGGAATGAAAATGGGGATATGATTGCACATTCCAGGAGTATATTAAATAGATGGAAAAATTACTTTAATCAGCTATTAAATGTACATACAGAACAGGACATTGAGGAGGATAATTTACAGACAGCAGAAATGCTGGTCACAGGACCAAGTGCATTAGAGGTTGAAATGGCAATAGAAAAATTGAAGATGTATAAAGCATCAGGTTCTGATTAGATCGCAGCAGAAATGATAATATGAGCTGAAGAAAAAATGACGGACAAGATACGTCGGTTACTTTGTTTGATTTTGAAGAAAGACTCTTCCAAATGAATGGAACGAATCGATTATCGTGCTAGTCTATAAGAAGGGAGATGAAACAGATTAAAACAACTACAGAGGCATCTCATTACTCTCAACTTCATACAAAATCCTAACAAATATATTAGTAAGCAGAGTAACTCCCTATATTGATGACATTCTTGGGTATCCTCAATGTGGATTTAGAAGAAACAGGTCTAAAACAGATAAGATTTTTAGTATAATACAAATTTTAGAAAAGAAATGGGAATATAATGCTACTGTACATCAACAATATGTAGACTTCAAAAAAGCATATGATTCAATTAGGAGGGAGAAGTTATATAGTATCCTGCTGGAGTTCGGAATTCCTAAAAAGTTAGTTAGACTTATACGAACGTGTCTAAATGGCACAAAGAGTAGGGTGCGTGTTTGGCAAACAGTTTTCGGACACTTTTGAAATCCAGAATGGGTTGAACCAAAGAGATGCACTATCTCCTCTATTATTTAATTTTGTACTAGAGCATGCCATCAAATCTATAGAGGATGAAGAAGGCCTAGAACTCAATGGTACTAATAAGCTGTTAGTTTATGCTGATGATGTAGTACTATTGGCCAATAGCGAAGAGATATTAAAGGAAAACACGCACACACTATTGAGTAACACTAAGGAATTAGGACTGGAAGTAAATATCAATAAAACTAAATATATGGTCACATGTAGAAATGCATTATATAATGGAAATGGACAGCTATTGACAAATGAGGGAAATTTGAGGAAGTGGCTGAATTCAAATACCTAGCAACAATAATGACAAATAGGAATGAGATGCACAAAGAAATTAAACATAGGCTCAATTCTGGAAGTGCATGCTATTATGCATTGCAGAGACTTTTGATGTTCCAACTCCTTTCAAAAAACGTTAAACTGAAAATATATAAAACTATTATTCTACCAGTTACATTATGTGGGTGCAAAATATGGACTCTTACTTTAAGGGAGGAAATGAGATTACGAGTTTTTGACAATAAAGTTCTTAGGAAAATTTTTGGACCAAAGAGAGATGAATAGACAGTTGAATGGAGAAGACTACATAACAATGAACTACATGGTCTTTATAGGAAGCCAGGTAAAATAAGAACAATTAAGTCCCGTAGACTGCGTTGGGCAGGACATGTTGCGCGTATGGGGAATGAAAGACGTGCATGGAAGCTTCTTGTAGGAAAGCCAGAGGGAAATCGCCCTGTTTGTAGACCAAGAATGAGGTGGGAGAACAACATTAACTATGATTTGAGGGAAGTAGATTATACAGGGAATGATTGGAAAACATTAGCTCAGGATAGGGATGTATGGAGAGCTTATGTCCGCGCGGCCATGAGCCTACGGTTTCGATAGTGCCATCTAGGCCCAGCCGTCCACCCCTTGGGATACCTCGGTCGTCATGACCATACTCCCAAGTCCTAGTTCTAGTCCTCCCTATCCTATGTTCGCGTCCACGTTCAAGTTCACGGTCCTTAAACCAACACCCCAGGGAGAGAGTGTTGGAGTTTGCAGTTCTGGGAATTGCTGAGCTACATAGTACACCAGGTCGCTCAATCCTGACGACCCCACAGTTGGTCCACGGGCTCCATGAGCCTAGCCGGGAGGACTGCTGTCGCAGATCCACCGACCATTCTGTTTCGATAGTGCCAGTGAGTAAGTAATTAAGGAAGAACAAAACAAAACAAATCACTTACAACAACACTAAGCAAGTCACTTTATTGCTTCAAACTGTTCGCCGTTTACATCCAAGCATAATTGGCAACGCTTTGAGAAGTCATTCATTGCATTATGATACATATTTAAAGGAATAGCTCTAATTTCTTCCTCATTCACTAATTTCAGCATGTCTACGTCATGAGGTTTCCGGGCATAAACCTTCTCCTTCAAATAACCCCACAACCAATAGTCACATGCTGTGAGGTCAGGAGAACGGGCTGGCCATTCAATAGGGCCTCTTTTTCCCACCACCTGTTTTGCAAATGATCATCCAAAATTTCCCTCACCGCAATTGTATAGTGAGGAGGCGCACCATCCTGCTGGAATAAACCCTGTTCATGTTCAACACTTTGCATTACCGGCAGGACAGTTTGTCTAAGGATATCACTATAGCGATCACCATTAACAGTCTTGTCCAAAATTCGCATTCCTAACAGACCTTCCCATCCGATCATAGCCCAAACAGTGACTTCGCCGCATCTTAAACGATGTCTAATCAATAACGTTAGAATGGATTCTCTGTACACATAATAGTGACAATTGTGGTGTTCGATATAACACGTCCGTTTGTAAAATGACAGACAGCTTCATAAAGTGCAATTTTCTGTGACAACTGTTCGTCGTTTGCTGATTCCGCCATTACAACAAAGTTCACAAAATTCAATCCGCCTGTCAGGGTCGTATTCATTAAGTTCGTGGACACGAATCGGTTTGAAGGGGTGGTACTTCTCACCCTTCAAAATATGACACACACTCGATTGACTGATATGAAGCTCACGTGCAGCTTGGCGGGTTGATTTTTGTGGGCTAGCGTCGAACGGCTCCACAATATCTCTTCGTTTCTGCATCCGTGATAGTGCGAGGCCTTCACAGGAAGGTGTTGATTGTCTGCATCCTTCCCGTTTCCAGCAGTCGTTTTCTCCACTTCCCCACAGTCGACGGCTGCAATGCTACGTTAAACTCACGTCTTGCCCGTCTTGTGGCCTCACGATCATTAGCATACGTTATTGCCCATGCCGCAATTGCAATTTTCTGTTGCATATTCAATGCCATTTTGACCTAATGACGTAAGTTCTACACTGGGTGGTGGTATTCCATTATATGTCAATTTAAGAATAATTGACTTTCCACTGTATCATATTTTTTTTTTCTGTAATGTTAATATTTTCATCACACAACGCGATCAAACGTATAGCCATATTTATGATTCACCCCGTATATTAAACATAATTGGAAATTTTATGAATAAGGTAAGTTATTTTAGCTATTTATCCTTGAGAATTTAAAGGTAATAAAATAGAATAGTATAGCAAATAAATTATAACGAAGGATTTTTAAAAATATCTTCATCTTAGAATTTAAGTGATGTGTAAACATAGAATAACAGGCTACGTTGTCTATATTATTTAGGTTTTATATACATTGTTTTACAAACATTATTTTTGTTTAAACCATATGTGAATAAATGTAAACTGAAATTTTAATGATTTTTTTAAATTTATATTAAAGCCAATTTTTCCAAAATATCATGGCATGTATCCTAACCCTTAGGTGCATAACTAAAATTGAAAATCTCGATGAAAAGAGTTTTGACAATATATGTTGAAACCTGTTCTTGCAGTTAACTTTGCACTATATATATACACACACACACACACACAACACACAGGGTGTAACAGGACCTCGCCGATAAAATTATAGGCATGATAGGCCATGCAGATAGGATCAGTTTTTGTGAAGGATATAGTCGCAAACACTTCTTTTATGAGTAATGTGCAGATGAAGGTGTTCGCCCAACTCCATCCCTATAACACGAGGCAAGCAGTTATTAAAAGAATACTATGAAACAATCTGGAATTTAATTTATACCAAAATCAAATGACGCCTTCCATACCAAAATGTTCATCCCCAACATACTGTCCCTATCCCTATGGCCTAACTATATAACCACACAATTTCTCACCAACCATGGACTATTTAAATCCTACCTACACAAAATGAACAAAACTGCTTCACCTTATTGTAACTGCCCAGAAAAATCACTGCAGACGGCCCACCATCTGATGACTAAATGCAACATGTTCTCCAGAGATCGACCAGCTATACTACAAATTGCTACTCCTCCAAATATTCTGAAGTTCCACTTTAACACGGGCAATGTTGCAGAATTTCTTACGAGGATCTTCCGCCAACTACAAGAACAACTAGAACAATTGTAAAACTGTAAATATCCCGTATATACCATAGGTGAAACACGGGTTGTAGCCTATATGTAAATAAAAAAATAAAAAAGTGTTCGCCCATAACGATCGAAATTGAATACAAACAATTACACACGTATAATTTTTCTTGACTATTTAACTCATGCCCCAAATGGGAGTCAATGACCAATCACGTTTCAATGATTTCTGTATTACAACCAATCAGAGACGTGTTTCACGAAATAATTATCAACGTTAGGATTATCATATATTAAGCAAAGCTCCTCCTTTTTAATATTCTGAACAGGTCTGACCGTTATTTGCAGTGACTGAGCCTATAACAAATACGGCTACCAGATTGTATATAATAGTGCTTACATGTCAACATTTGTAGCAATTGATTATACCACCAAAAAAAGAAACCACTGTTTGCACTTTCTTAAATGTATACGACATCAGAAATTATTTAATATACAGTTTGATGTGTTTTCATTTTTTTCTCCACTAGAGATCATTCATACAATGTTGCGTTCCTTTGGCAATAAATAGTATGATCTGATTGCAGTGATAAACAAAAGAAGCAGATGAAGCGTAGGCTACCTATCGCTTCTCATTTGTTTTCAAACATCGCCGTTTACATTAAATATTACAATATTTTAAAATAACTATAGTTAAATAATGATTTGTGAGTAAACAGCTTAATTTTATTCGTTAAATAGTCCTAACAAATGCCACTCTTGATTTCCAAATTCTCTAGATAAATTCACTCCTCACTTCGTGAGTCGTGAATTTATCGATAATTTGGAAATCACTCGTGGCATTACTTATGAAAAAGACATGTTTTTACAATAAGTGTTCAAACAGTCGACCCTGTGCCTCATTGCATATTTGATATCGTCGCAGCAACGATCGGCCAGCACGGTTGATGATGGAAGGATTATTTTTGGCGACGTCAAAACACTTATTGTTTGAACACTTATTATAAAAACATTTAATTTTTTCAATAAAATTATACGTGTAGAATTGTTTGTATTCTATTCTGATCCTTACGGATGAACATCTTCATCTCCATATAACTCATACACGACGTGTTTGCGACTGTATGTATGTCACTTCACAAAAAATTATTATGTCTGTTTGGCCTATTCATACATATGATTTTGTCGGTCAGGTCCTGTTACACCCTATGTATATATATATACTTACTCACTGGCACTATCGAACCCGTAGGTTCATGGCCGCGCGTCATAAGCTCTCCATACATCCCTATCCTGAGATAATGCTTTCCAATCAATCTCTGTATAATCTACTTCCCTCAAATCATAGTTAATGTTGTTCTCCCACCTCATTCTTGGTCTACCAACTGGGCGTTTTCCCTCTGGCTTTCCTACAAGAAGCTTCCATTCCCCATACCGCGCAACATGTCCTGCCCATCGCAGTCTACGAGACTTTTTCTAACTGTACTTATTATATCTGTCTTCCTATAAAGACCGTGTATTTCATTGTTAAGTAGACTTCTCCATTCACCTGTCTGTTCATCTCTCTTTGGTCCAAAAATTTTCCTAAGAACTTTATTCTCAAAAACTCGTAATCTCATTTCCTCCCTTAAAGTAAGAGTCCATGTTTTGCACCCATATAATATAACTGGTAGAATAATAGTTTTATATATTTTCAGTTTAACGTTTTTTGAAAGGAGTGGGGACATCAAAATTCTCTGCAATGCATAATAGCACGCATTTCCAGAATTGAGCCTATGTTTAATATTTTTGTGCATCTCATTCCTATTTGTAATTATTGTTCCTGGGTATTTGAATTCAGCCACTTCCTCAAATTTACCTCATTTGTCATTACCTGTCCATTTCCATTATATAATGCATTTCTACGTGTGACCATATATTTAGTTTTATTGATATTTACTTCCAGTCATAATTTCTTGGTGTTACTCAATAGTGTGTGCGTGTTGTCCTTTAGTATCTCCTCGCTATCGGCCAATAATACTACATCATCAGCATAAACCAACAGGTTATTAATACCATTGAGTTGTAAGCCTTCCTCATTCTCTAAAGATTTGATGGCATGCTCTAGTACAACATTAAATAGGATATATATATAATAAAAATTTTCAAAATATAAAATCTTAAATTTTATGTTAACTTTTAACTGTGTTTAGATCACATTAATTTCGGGCTACCATTCTCACCACTACTTTGCATCTGAACAGCTAATAAGTCATTAGTTATGATAACGGTATGTTGAATGCATTCTGTAACATATTGTTTCGATAAAAATAACGAAGATGAGAGTTTAAAGAAGTGAGTTAGAGTACAGGCATTTTTTAGTAGGCCTACAAAAAACAAAAAATGCTAATTTTGATCTCAAATGGTCAATTTTTCACCCATCGCCCTAATTTACAAAGAAGAGAGTTGTTAATATACGAAGTAAGTAATCCGTGAGATGGTTAGCTTCATAAATATACGGTATTTACGTGTGTGCTATTTCCAGGCTAAAATTATCTTCTTCTTGTATCTTGTAAGCCCATGTTTCCCTTAACAGAGATTTAGGCGCTCTCCCCCTATAGGGAAGAATTTGAACCATACTAATTTAGTTAGGGGCCTACACTTGTTTTCGTATAGATGTAATTTGAGTGGTCCATGGTCAGCGTTTCGACTCATACTGACATCTAGGAAACCAAGGTAGTACTAGGACGGGAAAATTCGGTAAATTTTGCTTAGAGGCCATTTCATTCAGGCTTAAGGATTTTTTACGAGCCTGAAAATATTCAGACTCGGGACCCACGGCTTAAAGTCCTTCCCGGAGAACTTGCTCCTTGGATTTTTCCATCCTAAAAAAATCCATCGACCCCGGTCGGGTTTGAACCCGTGACCATCGAGACAAGGAGCATAACCACTAGTCCACCGCGGCCGATTAACAAAGTATAATCTGAACAGGCAACGTTTAATTCTGGAGGCTAGTAGCACTGTTGTAGAATAGAAAGTTAGAGAAATTTTGCTACAGTATTACTACCGCTATGTTTACAAACTGCATGTTGACACGCCCACTCGGGACAAACTTCTAGTAAAGTCCGCATTGTGTAGGAATGGACTCATCTTTGCATAATTTATGTTTCGGCATTCTGTTACAACCACACGTCACGCAATCAGGTATATTACTGAGGAGAGTCGAACATTCACACATTCTCCGCTCCGAGCAGGCAGTGGAGACGCTCGACAAAGACACGCATTTTGTAAACACTGTGTATAGAAATTAGTTACTATGCTGATACTGCTACTTTTTTTTTTAGCCCTAGTCATCAGATACATTTAGATAAAATAATCCTTTCCTATGTTTTTCCTTTCGATACTTACCATAACCTGCGTAGGATCTGTATCTATTTGGCACAGATGATTTCTCATATCCGAGTTCAAAAAAGTGTTACACAATTTCATGTTACTCCTTTTAAGAAAACTGGTATTTCGAAATTTTCTCAGTCAACGTTGCTGGTCTAGTGGTTACGTTTCTTGCTTCTAGTGTCAAAGGTAAAGGGTTGCAACCCAATAGGAGTTGAGGAATTTTATAGAATCAAAAAACCCAATTAAGAAATCTTACAGGAGGGTCGGAAAAACTGCACTTAAACTTGCGTGAAATATTTTAGAACAGTGCGCATGCACCAGAGTTTATAGAGCCAGCGATAACCCACAATCGAACCACATATCGATTATCATCCTCGATTACTATCTGTCACTATGAAATTTAAGTGACCAATATTTGTAATAAATCCCCAAATCTACGTTAAAAAATATATTAATATTATTAAAATTACCAAACGTTTATTAAAAATGGGTGTACACTTACTTATCACTCCCTAACGTTGATCCAACCAGCGATAACCCAAAACAGCGATAGAAAAATCATAGACTTAGGGCCGCATGCAAATACATTAGTCTATACTCTAATTACTTCCAATCACTGGTGAGCTGACTCACCGTGAGCAAGTGGAAAGATCGAATTAGCTACCCACAAACTGGTCATGCATGAAAGTCGTCGTTTTCGTAATATTGGCAAGAAATTACCCAGAATTCTCAGCGATAAAACCACTTCCGTTATTTTCGTCTGCTGTAGAGGAACGCATTTACGCTTGCGTCCCGCAAATAATAATGTATACAACGACGTCTGCGTCGCGCAATATTACGCCGATTCTCCTGTTCTTCCAGTTGAATTCTTTGGTAGACTCTATCAAATTCCTCTTCTCCGCGTATACCGAAAACTTGATCGAAGTCTTCAAGATCCGACATCTTGGATAAAGCGGCAAGGTTACAAACTACATCGGTTACCATCGGTTCCCTTCGGGATTCTCACGATTAGTTTCTATCTTAAGCTATGATCTTAAGATACCTCGTCAGGTAGCTTACGAATTATTATCGCATGAATAGATTTCCGAGTAAGCAAAATCGTATTAGGATAAAACTTTCTCAGCAGAGAACGCCTTTTACGGTCTAATGCGTTCAAAGATTCGACCCTAAGTAATATACTCTGTGGAGAAAATAGCAGTTAGCATCACAATATTGTCTTGGAGTATCATAATATTGTGATTTGCATATTTAAATAAATACTTCAAAATTGTCTAATAATGTTATAAATATTGTTTGAGAAAGTTTAAAATATCAAATAATATTAGTAAATACAGAAGAAGAGCTATAGTTTACAACAATATAACTCTAAAATCAAGCGCTAGAAGAAGTGCAGTTGAGCCGGAGGGTCTTTAAATTTCCAAAGATTTTCGTGCTCGTTGAGCCTCTGTGTAAAAATATTAATCGGCTTTTTTTTTCAACTAATAAGTTCTCTTAATTCGCTTCTAGCTGTATCTTTGAGGCGATGAGATAATCTCTATCAAGTTGGTGATATATGTAAGAATGGTAAGCTTAACCAAACTGGTTTAATTAATTGACTCCCAAGGATGCACCCTTGCCTTTCGTTGTGAATAGAACGGTAGGAATGGATATGAGATAAAACATCAGAGTATAATCAAATTCGTAATATTCGCACAGACAACTCATTAGTATGACACTACAAGACCTACATTTTTTACATTATTTGATATTTGTCACAATTTTATAAAATTAAAAACATTTAAACTAAAGTTATCAAAAGTAATGCCACTAGTGATTTTCACGACTCACGAAGTGAGTCGTGAATTTATCTAGAGAATTTGCAAATTAACAGTGGCATTTGTTAGGACTATTTAACGAATAAAATGAAGCTGTTTACTCACAAATCATTGTTCAACTATAATTATTTTAAAATATTTATGTATTTAATATAAACTGCGATGTTTGAAAACAAATCAGAAATGTGAGGTTATGTTCATTCACTGCAACTAGATCATATTATTTATTGCCAAATAAGATCGCAATATTGTAAGAATGTACCCAAGTGGAGAAATAATGAAACACATAAAACTATATATCATTATCAACATTACGGGTTATTCATTTATTTTTTTAGCGAACAACTCAGTAAAATCAAGGAATCTGTTCATTATTTGCTATATTCAATGTATTTGTTGGAGAAAAATAATGTCCTGTCCTGTTCAGAACATTAAAAAGGAGCTTTCTTTATCACAAAAGCAGGAGCTGATAAAGATAAATCGATAAAGAGCGAGGTGAACCACGACTGTCATTGGTTGTAAAACAAAATTCATTGAAACTTGGTTGGTCATTGACTAGCATTTGTGGCATGAGTTAAATAGTCCACAAAAATCGTAAATTACGTAGTAACGATGTATATATCTGTAATATTTGTAATGTAAACAAGCAGTCCTTTGATAGGATACTACTGGAAGAGTGACTGGCTTTCTGATTAACAAAAATATAAGAAACAAAGAAAAACCATCATAAAACAATAAACAATACAACAGCTCTGAATAAATTGTAGTTTACTTTCTGAACAGTTATTGATATACATGTATATAGATACTCGAAGCAAAGTAATTTCAGTAGATACAAACAATTCATCTCGTTGTTCCTCTGAATTTAAAATATTTTTATCAGACGCCAAATATTCGAGCAGATTTGAGTAGAATTTGATGAGAAGTCAATGTAAAAAAAGGGTAAGTGATATGTCTGTTCAATGAATAAGTCAATTTTAATATTAAAGATATAATGCTATTTTTAAAAGTCCACATTATATTTTAATATTAAAGATATAATGCTATTTTTAAAAGTCCACATTATAGAATTTTTCATTTTATGTTCGGCATTCTGCTAACTATCGCAAACATATTATTCATCAGCTATGAAGTTGATTTCAGTGAATGGTTTATAGCATTTTAAGACTCAATGTCAAGAAAAATGTTAACTTTCAAAGTTTACATCTAGATTATAATGAAAGGCTCAACTTTCCAACATCTGACATAACTTTTTTAATAAATTAATAAATTCCTATCAAATTCCATCCTTGCGGTTTCTTTTTTTAAAGTTTTTTACTATCATTAAAACCCACTTTACCTGTTTTCTAACGATCAATTGAAAATATTTCTTTACAATAATTAACTAGACGCGTGTGTAAATGAAGTGGCAGTCATATTGTTTTTCATGAATATTGTGCGTTACAATGCAATAAATACATAAATTGGAATAGATAGAATAGATTTATTTAGCGTGGTGGAGTTAAGGCCACGTGGACTTCTCTTCCACTCACCAGGACAAACATATGTTTTATTGGTCATTTAAATTTCATAGCGACGGATATTAATCAAGGATGATAATACATGTGGTTCGATTGTGGGTTATCGCTGTGTCCAAGTTCTCCGTATTTTTTTTTTTTTTGCCGTTTCAAAAGAAATTTGTTAAGCTTTTTATTTTTTTAATTCGTATGGCCAACATGTAGATACAGAAAATCCCAACTAAGTCTATGGGAAAATGCGTCCTGATCAAAATTACAGCAGAATGACAAGTCAACTAAACAATTTCTCATGAGAAACAGAAAAAAATTCTAAAATTTACCATCATTGTCAACTGATCAAACAATGCACATGGGTAATTAAATAGTAATTTAAACCAGAAATTGGTGATATTTAGTTAAATATTTACTCTTACCATTAAGAACATAAATATCACAAATTACAATTACGTTAATCTTTTATCTGCTGTTGAGTGTATGAATATGATTATGAAAAGTATATTTGTAGCTCTACAAAAGATGAAGTTCCTAATTTATGTAGTTATAATTATTTCAGAATTATTAAGTCCAGGTACTTATCACTCCATCACGCCGATCCAACCAGCGTTAACCCAAAACAGCGAGAGAAAAAACCATAGACTAAGTAATATACTCTGTGCAGAAAATAGCAGATAGCATCACAATATTATCCGATAGTGTCATAATATTGTGATTTGCATATTTAAATAAATGCTTCAGAATTGTCAAATAGTGTTATAACAATTGTTTGAAAAAGTTTAAAATATTATATAATGTTAGTATATACAGAAGAAGAGCCATAGATTACAACAATGTAACTGAAAATCAAGCGCTAGTACAAGTGCAGTTGAGCCCATATTTCTTATGAGTGCCAATGTTTACGTTTCGTAGGACATAAATTGCCCTTCCACCATGAGTTTTAAATCTAACTTAGGTATCTACATTATACACAATTCACTGGTTTATATAGAATCAACTAAGATTAAAATAATGTATTCATGCGATTAGATTATGATTTGTCTCATCTACGTCAGGTGGGTCAAGTCAGCGGCTCATTAACTTTATGTGGTAGTGTTCGTATTACGTTCTGACCCACACTTACCGACATGGAAATTTTAAGTTCACAATTGAATTTTGTAATTTATCGCCCAAATCATAGTTGACATCTTGAAGTAGGCAACATGGTCATGAGTGGTAGGTAAGAGACTAGGTATCGCAGTATGTTATATCAAACTGATGGCGGTCGAATGGTATTTGACATATTAAAGTAGAGTTTATTAATATAGGGAGTTCAGTCGTCCGCTCGGTTTTCGATATAACATCAGAGTCAGTGTACGATCCTTTTCACACATGTAATCTGGTTAAGAAAATATATTTAAATATTGTGGCTAAAATATTCCGGAAACGATATTTGGTCATATTCCCATAATACATGCACTATTTAGCATTCAAATTGTGTTGGTGATGTACCGGAGGTCTCATGAATTGAGTTTACCACTTAAACAGGGAAACATTCCATGTCATTGCGTGGTCAAAACGCATGTTTGTGACAGTTAAAAATTCTTCCCTGACAAGTTTTGGGTAAGCAATGCCCAGGAGGAATCGGTACGTAAAATTACCTACAATGGAACAAGATAAAATAAGGAAAATTAACGGAAATTAAATTAAAAACTGTTTTATAAAAGTCAAATTTCAAAAGGCATTAATATAATTTATTTTGGGTTGTGTTGTTTTATGCTTCAAATTTTAATTTCCACGAATTCGAGCAAAACTACTACGCTTTGGTTACGGGTAAAATTTAATCCTGTGCTACATTTCTCGGTAATTCCCGGCAACTGTCATCATGATTAATAGGTATATCGCTTTTATCTGAATGAATTAGAAATGGAGTAAGGAACATCTTCAGTTTTGCAATCAACACTAATAATATTCTGCGTTATTATATATATATATTTTTTTGTTTTTTTTTTTTTGTTTCAGATTTGATAATGGCAAATGCAAACGAACACCTAACATCGCATTCGGATCAAATTACTGAAATGACAGTAACGTTATGCAACGCCATTAAATTTACAGTAGATCAAATAAAAGAGTTTGTAGACCGTTATGAGGATCATAATCACATATGGAATATGGTACAATGTACTGACTATTATCAGTACACTAAAATATCAGATACCTTAGTACCTGATTTACTAGATCAAATTTCTAATAACGTTATTCGTTATTTTGATGGCGTTATAGGAAACGATGGAAGGAGTGTGGAAAATATATTCTTAAGTTATTTTGGCGAAAATAGGTACATCCATTTTTGTGCAACAACAATATCAATGGTCGTAAGATCACATTTATATAAACTTGACATTACAAGAGTACAAAGTGAATATTTACAGGCGGCCTTAATAGCAGGACGATTGGAATATCCTAACATTGGAATTTTAATGATTCCAAAATTGCAAAACCCGTTTGTAATTCAAGCCCTTGATAATCGAATTAGAAATTCAAACAAATTACAAATTTTTGAGTTTGAATTTTCATGTAACGATAATATAATAAAGACAATAAGCGAGACTTGCCCTAATATCAAAGAAATAAAAGTTGCGTATTCAATGGGAGTATCAGATGCAAGTATACCGTTTTTGATCAGACTATCTAATTTAAGACAACTTCGTGTTAATTCAACTTCAATGACAACAGCTGGTTATACGAAAATTCTTAACAGGTTACCAGAATTTAAATCTATATTTTGGACTTGGAGAGAAAAATATCCTCTGTCTAGAATTAAATTAGACTCTCTTCCGAAGGTAACTACGTTTGTTGGAAGTGTATGTTCTTCCAAAACTCTAGTCAACAAATGTCCTAATATTACTCATTTAGGACTGATGGACATTAAATCAGAATTATATCCGTTGTCAAAATTAAGATCACTTGTATATTTGCGACTTGCCAAATTAAATTCCGCGCAGTGCAAGCTTTTTACTATATTTCCACACGTTGGTGTGCACCTTGTTACCTTAGAGCTTGTGTCTATTCAACTATTGGACATGTTTCATATAATATATTTTTGTTGTACTCTCCAGTATTTACACATAATTGAATGTATATTTTTTTTTTCACTTGGATTGGATTTCGATCCGGGTTTACCGCACTTCATAAATTTACAATATTTAAGTCTGCATAGAAATGTGAATGACCAGTGGTATCGCAATTACACAAAATATTACCGCAATCTTAAAGAATTTTCATCGATTCAACGCTAAGATTTTAGTTAATGATTTTTATAAATCGATTTACTCATTAAATATTTGAATTCGCTTACTAATGAGACTCCCATTATTAAAGTTTTTCTTATTTTGAAATTTAGTAAATTAAATTGAATGTAGTGTCAAAGATGTTAAAGTTAAAATACACATTTTTCGATTTTAAATAGGGATGCATAGATTCTGTATTTAAATCGTAATCTTAGAAATGTATTTTACAACTCCTTGGAAAATTGTGCATTAACCTAAGTTAAAATAGAGGATGTTTTGGAATTTAATGAAAGATGTTTACTAGGTTATTCAAGAGTTGCAGACAAGCAATGTTTATAGGGAAACATATACCTTAGAAAAAATTCTAATTTCCTTGCATTATATACTTACAATAAAGCAATATAAGTATAGGCGTGTAAATGTATGAGATGACAATCTACGTACTTGTGGATTGAAGGAAGGACGATTATTAATAATTAATAAACTATATTTTTAACATTTAGCTTCTTTTATATCTGTAACGCAGCAATCAATTTTGCCACAGCTGAGTTTTCAAAATACGATTGATTATTTTTTTGTAATTGACTCTTCCATTCCTGATCATAATTATAAACTATACCATTAAATACTCCTATTTAAATCCAATCCCGGTTTCAGTGTCAAATATAAAAAACAAACTCATTAATAAAAACATTTGTATAAGATTTTGGATACTTTGTCTAAATTTGCTTGTCCGCAACTCCTCTATGACCTCATACAATTCTTGGTATTATTTTTGACAAGTTCTATACCATTAAATTTATGTGACCTCAATAATGTTTAAATAAATGTAGCTCAGATGAAATGCTATTGAATTAGGCAGCCTGAGTTTCAAAGCAAATGTAATGCATTCAAATGAAGGTAGTACTGCAATGTTCTAAGCTACAGAAACTAATAATTTGCTAATGGATCAAGACATACAAATATTTTTTAACTAACATGAGTTAATTTTTCACAATCGTATGTCTGGAAATTGTCCAATTACAGATTTAGCTTTTACGAGTAATTTCTAATGATAATATAAAGTAAAAATACAGTAAATAACTAATAACGTGCGATTTTAATTAGATTTTAATCTTTGAATTTATGTTCTATATGAGTGTAGAATAATATGTCAAGTTCTGTATTATTTTGTATTGACCATGCTGTATTTTAAGAACAATTAAGGACATTAAAAATAATTGGAAATTTTATGTAAAAGTTCTGTTATTCTAAATATAGTACTTTGGACCATATATGAATATATTGAAGTCGACATTTTTTTTGTTTTTTTTTAAATTTATATTAGAGCCTGTTCCTAACATTGGCCTCGTGTGTGTGTGAGTGTGTATATATATCCATCCATAGTAATTCTGCCCGAAGGCAGGTCCTTCACTGCAATCATAGCATTTTCATGCTATGCTTGCAGCTTTACTAGGGAAATGTACGTGTGGTAGCTTCCCGTTGCTTTCCACACGGTGAAGGATGATAAGGATGATGATTACGATGATGGCCATATGATTTCGGGGACCGTTTGGGCCTTAAAGTTTTCCTGACATTTGTCTTACAGGTGAGGAAAAACCCCGATAAAAACCTCACCCAGAAAAACAGCCCCGACCGGGGATCGAACCCGGGCCCGCAGCGTGACAAGGCAGCACGCTACCTCGAGAACACAGCGGTGGACTATATATATATATATATATATATATATCCCGTTCAGGTATTTATTTTTCTTATCATACCATATATATATATATATATATATATATATATATACATACATAAAGTCCACCGCGTGGTCTCGAGGTAGTGTGATGCCTTGTCACGCAGCGGACCCGGGTTCGGTCCCCGGCCGGGGCAGTTTTTCTGGGTGAGGTTTTTATCGGGGATTTTCCTCACCTGTAAGACAAATGTCAGGAAAACTTTAAGGCCCAAAACGGTCCCCGAAATCATATGGCCATCATCATGATCATCCTTATCATTATCATCATCCTTCACCGGTGTGGAAAGCAACGGGAAGGTACCACACCTACATAATTCCCTAGTAAAGCTGCATGCATAGCATCAAAATGCTATGATTGCAGTGAAGGACCTGCCTTCGGGCAGAATTACTATGGATGGATATACATAAACATACAATTCGGAACAAAATGTCTGTATCCTATTCCCCTACGTGAAATAAATTAAATTGAAGGTTTTGAAAAATGTAAGTTAAAATTTGTTCATGCCGCTAACTTTCCACCAATATTTTTAGCGAATCCAAAGTTCCAAAATGTAAAATCTCGAATTTATGTTGATTTTTAACTGTGTGGAGAGCGTGTTAATCCCCTAGTTAATCTGCTCATCTCGTCTGTTTCTGAAAAGTTGAAAATTGTTATTAATTATGGTACCAGTTTATAGAATATATTCTGTGACGTATTTATTCGACGGTATCAGGCAAAGAGCGAAGTAGAGAATTCGAAGCTAATTCCTTTTGAAGTGATAAAAATTTCGGTACGTATATTACCAAGGTATAATTGTCAGGTACACATATCCGATTGAGGGTCTTTTCCACTTTTCAGCGGTTGCCCTTTTACCAGTCGGCAGCTGGCCCTTCACGTCCACATGTGTCAATCACAGAGGTAGATCAGGAACACATATAATTACTCAATATTTTTCTGTGGTATGGAATATAACGCCGTTACAGAAAAACATTTCAATAAAGCTATGTATTTAAAAATAAAGTAATTTCACTGCATACCTTAATGGGCCCTTGGAGTAGTATATCAATCTCCCACCTTCTAGACAATCGGCAATAGATGTTAGCCGGGATGACATTCCTGTGTGAATGGCGCCTCTACCTCCAGAATAAATGACAGGACTCAATTCCGTTAGAACGAGAACGACCTCAGGACCATTATTTTTAATGTGTTTCTTCAAAATAGAATGGGAATATATTGCAAATATCATTCAAATTTCACAGCGATGTGCTGCGGAATAGCGACTTCATCAGGGGTAACACACCTTTTAGATATGTAGCAGGCAGCTATAACCTACGAGGCAAAGATAATGATTGATATCTTATTCGAATGTGGGTTATCGCTGGTTCCATGTAGTGGCAGATCTATGAACTGTTTTGTGCAGTATTGTTCAGTAGGACTTGGAATATATATTGGGTAAGGTAAAGTACTGTTCCTCCTATCTACGTGAAATTGCAGAAAATGGTGGAAATGTTGATTTATTATGGAAAACTCTGGAACATAATATGCAGAATAAGAAAATTGAAATAACAGATACATTATCTTTTAGGGTAGGTAAAATGTTTCATGAATTATAAGTTGTTTGGAAATACAGTAAAACTTGATAAATCCGGAACGTGAATAATGAGGAAATCTGTGCAATGTGAACAAATTTATAGCTCCCACAAAATAATAGTAATTTCAAGTGTATTTATTTTGCATAAAAAAAATCTGACCAACGCGGCAACGGAAGAGTATTTCTACACAATTCATGAAAAAATTATATAAAGCGGAAAGGTATATATATTTATTAACCATCAGCAATTTTTTTATACTGAAGGCAGGTACCAAGACGGCTTTATGAATAGTGGTTAAAACCAAATTTGTCAAATAAATTTCAAAACAAAACAAATCTAATTGTCACTGACCCGAAAGTTCATAGTTAAAAGCTGTTGTCATATTTCACATGCCGATATGTACTTTTGATAAATGCTTCCATCGCCATGATCGGTATACTATTGTTTCAACTTGTTCGTTGCAATAATTTTGAATGAATAACATGTGTCTCTTATGGTTTGCTCCCTGTTTATTATATCAAGTAAAAGGAAAGAAAAATAATCAGTACCGAAGAAAAAAAATCAGTGTTGCCGCTTAAAGCAAAAATAAAAATAATTGACCGTTTATACGCGTTGGCGAGTCGTTTGCGTCTATATCACGCTGTTTCAAAATTAATGAATCAAGAAATTCGAAGATATAATTATAAATTATATTCAAGAATTCACGGCTCAACTGCACTTCTACCATCTCAAAGATTTTCTGTTATATTGTTGTAAACTATAGTTTTTGTTCTGTACCTACCATCATTTTCTAATATTTTAAAACGTTTTAAAACAATTTTTATAACATTATTAGACAATTTTAAAGTATTTATTTAAATACGCAAATCGCAATATTATGAGACTGTTAGCCTGTTGACGCTAACTGCTATTTTCTCTACAGAGTATATTACTTAGTCTATGCTTTTTCTATCGCTGTTTTGGGTTATCGCTGGTTGGACCAGCGTTAGGGAGTGATAAGTAAGTGTACACCCATTTTTAATGTAAACGTTTGGTAACTCACTATGATGTTTGTGGGTTATCATTCAATGATAACGTTATCGCTGCTACTTCTAACTGCTACCGTGTATTCGCAGTTCTTTACAGTTCTTTGCAGTTTTGACATAGTGTAAGTGCAGTTTTTCTGAATTCACAGCTGAATATCATTCTTAATTGAGAGACCGTTTAAAGGCGGGAAAACACAGAAAAATTACTAAGGCCTTGCCTAAACAGGGCAGTAATAATTGATAGAAATTGAACAAAGCTCTCATTAATGTATTTTATTTTGATAATTTCTATTTTATTCTGTAACCTTGGATCGTATACCCCATATACCCATACAAATTATCATTCCATATTCGCGGTTTCTGTATTCGGAACACATCCTCCGCGAATAAGGAGCTTTTACTGTATAGATTCGGCCACATTGCACGCCCGTTATGCGAAACACAGATACCTGTCTTGCAAATAACAATTGCGCTGTAAAATCTCAAATTTGGTAAGTTCTCAGACCAATCTTTCACAGGTAGCGTTCTGAATTTACGGAATAAAGATGGCTGAAACGTATGTATCATTCGCATTAAGCGAAAAACTGAAAGTGATTGAAAATAAATCTTCAAACATTTCCGGACCGATGCTCCAAAGTCAAGCTCTAGCTATTTTAAATCCCTAAGGGAATAACGATTTCAAGGAATCTTCATGTTGGCTGGGCAGTTTTAAAAGAGAACACAATGTAGTGTGGAATGAAATTTGCGGGTAATCAAAGAATGTGGAAAAAAGTGTAGTAAGTGAGCAAAAACCTAAACTGCATACTTGAATTTCAGGATACGCGCCTAAGAAACATGCTTAACGCTGACGAAATGGGACTGGCTTTTTGGCGCGTTACCGTCGAAGTCGCTCATACAATCTATAATTCACTTTTAAACGACAGCGGAACTACAATTAATCCAAGGTACATAAAATACTTACACAGTACTCGGTAATCGAAGATTATTACTAAGTTTTACTTTTTTATAATCCGGAATTTTGTCCATTGTGGATAAAATTGGTCCCAGGCGATTCCGCTTTGAGCAAGTTTCACTGTATATAACTTCTCCCTCTTAACTGAATCGAATGCCTTTTTGAAGTTTATATATAGGCCTAGTTGATGTACAGCGTCATTATATTCTCATTTCTCTTCTGAATTCTGTCTTATGCTAAAAATCTGATATGTTGTAGACTTGTTACTTCTAAATCCACATTGATGATCCCAAGAATGTCATCAATATAGGGAGTTACTCTGCTTACTAATATATTTGTTAGGATTTTGTATGAAGTTGAGAGTAATGAGATGCCCCTGTAGTTGTTTCAATCTGTTTATCTCCCTTCCTATAGATTAGTACGATAATCGATTCTTTCCGTTCATTTGGAAGAGCCTTTCTTCAAAATCATACAAAGTAACCGACGTATCTTGTCCATCATTTATTCTCCTGCTGCGATCTAATCAGAACCTGATGCTTTACACATCTTCAATATTTCTATTGCCATTTCAATCTCTAATGCACTTGGTCCTGTGACTAGCATTTATGCTGTCTGTAAATTATCATCTTCAATACCCTGTTCTGTATGTACATTTAATAGTTGATCAAATTAACTCTTCCATTTATTTAATATACTCCTGGAATGTACAATCATATCTCCATTTTGATTCCTAATTATGTTTGTTCTAGCCACAAACCCTTTCTTCTCTCTCATAATCCCGTAATATAATTCTCAAATGTTCCTATTTTTTGCATTCATTTCAAGATCATTAGTCTTCTATATTAAAATACGTTTTATCCTTCCTTTTATTCTTTAATAACCAGGTGGTTTCCCAACCACAAATACCTAATTTTTCTGAATGTATTTTATTTGGCACGTGTAGCCAATTCATTTTTGCTTTCTCTTCTTTACATTGTTGGCACATTCTTCATCAAACCATTTCCTGTTATTCGCCTTTATGAATGACCAACACTTTCTGATGCTGATAATTTTATAGTATCTCTTATAGACCCCCATTCTTTATTTATATCAATTTCTTCTTTGATTGCCTCATTATAATCTGAAGATCCCAGCACTTAAAATCTATTATCGATTTCGATTTGGTATTCTTGCCGTAGTCCATGATTTCTCAAGATATTCAATTGAAATTTTACAGAATCATATTTATCTTTTATTACTTTCACGAAGGATAGCCGTTGTCTGATATTCACCCTGACCAGGTGATGATCCGTATTGCAGTTTGGCCCTCTAACTGATCAAACATCGATGATGCTACTGTGCCAGAATTTGTTCACTAATACATGATCTATCTGGTTCCGATTTTCGCCATCTGGAGATGTCCAGGTGTATTTATGAATATCCTTATACTAAAATGATGTGCCTTTAACAATAAGAATGTTTGATGTGGCAAAGGTAACTAATCTAACTCAGTTGTCGTTTTTATCTTCATGAAGACTGAATTTGCCTATTATTGGTCTGAATATATCTTCCCGACCCACTTTTCCATTAAAATCTCCTAAGACAATTATATGATATCGTAAGATGCTATCAAATACGAATGCAAATTCTTCATAGAAATCATCCTTGATATTGTCATTCTTATTTTCTGTGGGACCATATACATTTATGATTACAAACTCATGTTCTTTACCCTTTAGAATTATATACGATATCGTATCGCTGACAAACTTAATATGTGGGATACCGGAGAGGATCCTCCTTCGGACTAAAATGCATTTTCCAAATCTAGGTCTTGCTGCGTCCCCACAGTAACTTATAACGCAAAGCTTCCTCATTCCTGACTACCTTATCCTGGCCATCTCAACTTCCTGTAAAGCTACTATATCCAAGGGTGATTTATCTAATTCCCGCGTTAATATCTCTAGCGCCCCGCTATTGTATAGTATCCTAACATTGCATGTTCCTAGGAACATGTCCCTGTGTTTGAGCTTTTGGCATATATTCCCTGAAATAGTCACCGCCCGGAGAACCGAGGGGGACTATTTTACCTGCGGAGAATTTTTCCCCAGTAGAAACCATTTCCACATTCTTTCACGGTTGTATTTTTCGGTGAAAGATCGTCACTCTTCCGACCAAGGTAATTTTTTCGTCTGGCTGACCGCCTTCGACCTGTTCGGCATGGGTAACCATTTCGGCAGCAATGCTACCGCCGGCATAGCTCTCGGGGTCTTTTCAGTAATCAAGATACTAGACCACGACAAGGTAATGGTACCATGGATATCAATACAAGCAATCATCATAAATTCTTCACCATTTGATACAAGGTAAATGACGATAAGAACAATTATCTCATTTTGATTTTGTAACTTTTGTGATCTAAATACCATTTTTATCTCAGGTCTGCAAGTTGTTAGTAATTCGTGTATATGCTGTTTATTGTGGTATTCGCTTATTTGATCATGTTACTCCGTCTTTAACATAGATTTTGTCCCAAGATCTGACAACCATCCTCTCTTTCTCTACTCTGCAAACTGCTGCTACAGCCTCTCATAATTATGTTTTGTTAGACAATATGATACTTTCAATCACCCGATTCTATCAGAACATTGACCTTTGTTTATCCTTAATACATGGCGAAATATATTTTACAGTTGTAATTCCTAGAAACAGAAGAGAACATAACCTACAGACGCATGTTGCTTTTATTGATTTTCAGAAGGCATTTCATCGTGTTGATAGAGATAACTTATCCAAAATAATGGAAATACATGGCTACCCCGCAAAATTAATGTATGTGATAAAAATGTTGTATGTAAAGTCTCAAATTATAATAAATATAGGCACATCGAAGACTGAATCTATTTTAGTAAATAAAGCTGTACGACTAGGGTGTAGTTTATCACCTACCCTTTCTAATCTATACATTAATGACATCATCCAAAATTGGAAAAGTATTGTTAATATAGGTATAAGAATGGACCGTTTTAAACTAGTAAATGTTTTAATGTATGCTGACGATGTGGTTATTATTCAAGAAAATGAAAATAACTTGCAGTACTCTTTACATAAATTAAATCAGTTATGCCAAGAATATAATTTCAAAATATCAAAAGAAAAAACAAAAATAATAGCATTTTGGGGAAACGATCATATAAATCAAAAATCGTAATAGATAACAGACCTCAGGAACAAGTAACAAATTTTAATTATTTGAGTTGTAATTTTACTATAAACACAAAAACTGAAAGAGACATACATATGAAACTGTCGAAATTTCAAATGATATGTGGAACTATACATAAATCAATTAAAAAATAAAACAAGAAGATATACTAGATTGAAGTTTTATAAAAAATTGGCAGTTCCTGCATTACTTTATGGGAGCGAAACTTGGGTATTGACCAAAAAATTGCTAAGTAGAATACAAAGCGCAGAAATGAACCTCCTTAGGAGAACAAAAGGCTGCACAAGATTGGATCGGATAAGGAATTAAGATATAAGAACAGAGTTAAATATATATCCATTGGATGAGAAAATCAGAGAATATAGAGAGAAATGGTTTACACATGTGGAAAGAATGAACGTATCAAGATTACCAAGAGCAGCCTTCAACTACAAGCCAAGAGGTTCAAGGAATGTAGGAGGGCCAGTAAAAAAGATGGAACTGTCAGGCGGAACAGGCAATTTGCCTAGCCCGTGAAGAGAAGAAGAAGAAGAAGAATTGCTAGAAAAAAATAATTATTTTGCGCTGTGTTATGGACTATATAACATCCATCCATCCATCCATAGTGATTCTGCCCGAGGACAGGTCTTCCACTGCAATCATAGCATTTTTATGTTATGCTTTGCAGCTTTACTTGGGAATTATAGGTGTGGTAGATTCCCGTTGTTTCCACACTGTGAAGGATGATGATGATAATGAAAAGAATGATGATTATGGCCGGATGATTTTCGAGGACCGTTGGGCCCTAAGCTTCCTGACATTTGCCTTACAGGTGAGGAAAAACCCCGAAAGTAACCTCACAAAGGAGCCTGTCCAGACCGGGAATCGAAACCGGGGCCCGCTGTGTGACAAGGCAGCACGCTATCTCGAGACCACAGCGGTGTATAAACAATAACATAATTTAAAATTAATTACATTAGCAGACAAACACGTTACTAATATATTTTAACAATTACTTTATTTTATTTTCATCAAATAGTATTGAGATCAATATATTAAGCTAAACTTTTAACTCGCACTTTTGATACACGTAAATAAACAAGTACATTTTTATATTTCCCTCCGATTTTTCCTCCTGTGTTTAAATAGGGAATGTACGTTGTTTAATTTTGATATTTTTTATTTTACTTTAATTTGTATTTACCAATTTAACTAGAGCCAGGACATTCATCCACACAGTAAGATAAAGTACGAGTACGATGAACCCAATTTGCTTCACGTCATCACTGCAGTCAGACTCAGCTTACGACGTTGTTAATAATAATCGAATGATATTTTCTTTTAGTTTCGTTCTTATCTACGTAATCGATAATGTCTTCAATGAAGAATGAAGGTAAATTAAATAAGTTTATTGGAAGACATTTTTGGCCAAAGAGACACGAACAGCAAATGAATGAAGAAGGCTTGATAATGACGAACTACGTGATCTTAATGGGAAACCATATGTAGTAATAACAATCAAGTATCATTGACCGGGATGGAGAGAACACGTGGCACGACTGGGATAATAATAATAATAATAATGATTTATTTTAGCTGGCAGAGTTAAGGCCATAAGGCCTTCTCTTCCACTCAACCAGCGAATAGTAAAATTATACAAAAATTACGTACATATTACAATTTTAAGATATTAAAATACAGACTAAACAAAATACAATGATGATGGATCTAATACTAGCTAATGCTAACAAAAACATAGAATATAATAAAATTAAAATGATATAAAATAAAGTAAGTAGCTTCCTACATGATTATTAATAGAATGCTCTATATAGTTGTTATGTAGTTAATGTTTTCATTGTGTCGAACTTAAGATATCAGTTAATTTGGATTTAAATAATGATAGCGATTGACAGTCCCTGACATGACTGGGAAGTGAGTTCCATGCTCTAGCCATAGATATTGTGTAAGATTCAGAGTACAGACAGGTCCTGTGTTGTGGTATCAAAAGTAAAGAAGAGTCTTGTGATTATTCCTGTTCTAAATTGTGATGTTTGAGCCGATATACAATGCTTGTTGAAAACGTGTATGTTGTTAAATAAGTTGGTAAATATTGTGTGCAGAATTTGGAATAGTAAGGTATGTGAATGTAAAGTTCTTCTGTTCATTTAGGCGTAGCCATGATAAGGCCTGAAATGAAGGAGACCCCCCCACCCCAAACGTTTGGCGTCATAACGACGGAGATTGCATAAAACTCGAATTGCAAGACATTATGAGCACGCTGTAGTCTCTGTCATGATAGATCAGTTGTAAGATTAGTCTCAGTAATATTGTCGCAGTAGTCGACAGTGTGGCATTATAAGCGTCTGTACAAGTATTTGTTTTAATTTTGTAGGAAGGATAGTTTTGTAAAACTATTTAGGGAGTGAAGAATTGAGAACACTTTCTTGCAGGTATTATTCACCTGGATTTTCCAGTCTAGGTGTTGGTCCATATAGATACCCAGATTTTTTACTACTGAGCTGTAGGGGATATTTTGTCATTTAGGAGAATGGTAGGGATATTTTTCGTAATTTATAATGCTTTGGATTCGCCGATGTCCTATAATTATGCACTGTGTCTTGTCAGTATTTAGATTAAGTCCATGTTTCTTCGACCATTGGGAAATTGAGTCTAGGTCACTATTTAATTTGTCTAGTGTGTCATGTACATCGTCAGGATGGGAGTGAATGTAAATTTTCAAACCGTCAGCGTATAGGTGATATCGACAATAGGTAAGTCTAGTGGATATATCGTTAACATAGATAGAGAACAGAAGTGGTCCTAACACTGAACCTTGTTGGACGCCACCCTTCAGTGATAGCCTGGATGAGGAAAGTTCTGCATTGGATACACATTGCTGGCGACCATGAAGATAGGATCCAAGCCAGTTAACAGCATTGTCCGAAAGATTCAGAGCGCGTAATTTTGCTATTAATAGTCAGTGTCAACAGTGTCGAAAGCTTTGCTGAAGTCCAAGAGTGTAAATATTGTCATGTGGCCACTGTCCATTGCTTCACGCGTATCTTCGGTAACTTTAAGAAGTGCGGTTGCCGTACTATGGCCTGTCCTAAAACCTGATTGGTATGGGTCGAGTATGTTATGAGTGTTAAGGTAATCAGTTAATTGTTCATGAACAATGCGCTCCAAGGCCTTAGATAGGACTGGGAGGATGCTGATTGGTCTAAAGTCGTTTGGTGTTACAGGTAATTTAATTTTAGGGATTGGTCTGACTATAGCTTTTTTCCAGAGTTCGGGGTAAGTTGAGGTCATAATTGAGGCATTGAATATATGGGTTACAGTTGGGAGTATGACATGGAGTATTTTCTTTAAAAAGTCGATACTATATTGTCTATACCTTGTGTTTTAGTTCTAATGCGGTCCAGGGATAGTTTAACGTCGATTGGCATTATATAGGAAAAGAAGAATTTTTCTCGGGAAGGAGTAGGTGTGGATAGGAGCTCATCTATAGTTTGTTGTTTGGTCGTAGTGTTTATGTTAAGTGTAGCATATGATGTGAAATGTTGGTTTAGATCGTCCAGTGATATGTTAATGCTCTCTCCTTTGGTTGTCGGCTGCCGTAGGCCCATTGATCTAATACGTTTCCACATATCACTTGCATTTGTGTTTGGATCAATGAGACTATGAGCATACCGCAACTTAGCGTTCCTAATGTTTTGATTCGTTTGTTTCTTAATGTCTTATATTGTCTTAAGTTAGCGTCACTTTTGTCCCGTCTATATTTTCGAAAAGCAGCATCCCTCTCAGCCATCAGTAGTCGAATTTCGTGGGACATCCAGGGAGCTGGGGATTTAGTAATTCGTCTAGTCTTCAAGGGGGCATGTTTGTCGTAAAGTTCTAATATCATATTGTTAAATTTAAGCAATTTTTCGTCAATTGTGAATAGGGTCCAAATATCATGCCACGGCATGTCTATAGCGTCTGCAATTAGAGCTTGCTGGTTAATATTTTTTAAATTTCGATACGTTAATAATTTAGGACGAGTCCTAGGACACTGGAGAGAGTATTCGATATATATGACGTCATGGGCTGACATGCCGGGGGCAGATATTTGTCCGTAGTTTATAATTTTCTGTGAATTTGTCGTGGCTATGATGTCTATTAATGTATCAGTCGTCGATGTGTGATGAGTTGGTTGTAAAGGCAAGACATACATATTGCATGCGTGAAATAATGCCAGTAGTTCTGATGATGAAGATGAGGAAGAAAGTAAGTTAGAGTTAAAGTCGCCCATTACTATAACATGCTGATAATGCGGCAGTAAACTTAATAAGGGTGTTTCTATGTCACTAAGATACTCTACTTTCGGAGGTTTGTACACCACACACAGGAGACATCTCTGTAAACTAGCTGGGATATGAAAGAAGTTCATGGAAACTCCTTGTAGGTAAACGAGTCGCAAAGCGCCTAGTAGGTATCTCAAGAATGAGGAGGAAGAATAACATTAACTATAATTTTAGAGAGTTGATTATAGGAAATCCAGAGTGAACACCCCCTGTAGGTGGGGCAAGTAAGAGGTGGGAGAATTACATTACCCATAATTTGAGGGAGGATAATTACACAGGGTATGATTGAAAAATATTAGGTCCGAATAGGGAGTATAATAATAATAATAATAATAATAATAATAATAATAATAATAATAACAATAATAATAATAATAATGCTTTATTTTAGCTGGCAGAGTTAAGGCCATGAGGCCTTCTCTTCCACTCAACCAGCGAATAGTAGAATTATACAAAAATTACATACATATTACAATTTTAATATATTATTAAAATACAGACTAAACAAAATACAATGATGATGTGATCTAATACTAACAAAAACATATAATAACATTAAAATTGTATAAAATAAAGTAAGTAGCTTCCTAGATGATCATTAATGGAGTGTTACTATTTTATCAAAACGAAAATAGGCTCAACTGCACTTCTACTGGCGCATGATTTTTCAGTTTATTGTTGTAAACTATAGCTCTTCTTCTGTACTTACTAACATTGTTTAATATTTTAAACTTCTTCAAACAATTATTATACCTTTATTAGACAATTAACATCCACAACATAGAAATTAGGGACAAATGTCATATTCGAGACATAACCAAATTTATTACAGATAGACAAAAATATTGGAAGGGTCATATAGAAAGGATGGAAGAAAACAGACTTGCAAAAAGAGCTAAAGAATATAGACCAATGGACGGGAGAAGAACAAGAGGAAGATCAGCCAATAGATGGATAGATAGTGAATGCACATCCAATAAGTCTTCCTCCGAGGAGGGATTTTTTAAATAAACAGGAAGAAAATCCCTCCAATTATGTTCAAGATGAAGATTAGACAATTTTGAAGTATTCATTTAATAAAGCAAATCGCAATATTATCACACTGTTAAATAATATTGTGATGTATACTGCTATTTCATCCACAGAGTATATTACTTCGTCTGATTTTTTTCTATCGCTGTTTTGGGTTATCTCTGCTTCGATCGGGGTTAGGGACTGATAAGTAAGTGTAAACCCATTTTTAATAAACGTTTGGTAATTTTAATATTATTGATATATTTTTAACATAGATTTGGGGATTTATTGTAAAGATTGGTCATTTAAATTTCATAGCGACGGATATTAATCAAGGATGACACTACATCTGGTTCGATTGTGGGTTATCGCTGGTTCTATAAACTCTGGCGCATGCCCACTGTTGTTCTATAGGACTACATGTAGATACTGAAAATCCCAACTAGGTCTATGGAAAAATGCGTCCTGATCAAAATTACAGCAATATGACAAGTCAACTAAACAATTTCTCATGAGAAACAGAAAAAAATTCTAAAATTTACCATCATTGTCAACTGATCAAATAATTCACGTGGGGAAATTGAATACTAATTTAAACCAGAAAATTGGTGACATTTAGTTAAATATTCGGTCTTATCATTAGAAACATAAATATCACAATTTACAATTACGTTAATCTTTTATCTCCTGTTGAGTGTATGAATATGACTATTAAATGTATATTCGTACTTACTTACTCACTGGCACTATCGAACCCGTAGGTTCATGGCCGCGCGGACATAAGCTCTCCATACATCCCTATCCTGAGCTAATGCTTTCCAATCATTCCCTGTATAATCTACTTCCCTCAAATCATAGTTAATGTTGTTCTCCCACCTCATTCTTGGTCTACCAACTGGGCGTTTTCCCTCTGGCTTTCCTACAAGAAGCTTCCATGCACGTCTTTCATTCCCCATACGTGCAACATGTCCTGCCCATCGCAGTCTACGAGACTTAACTGTTCTTATTATATCTGGCTTCCTATAAAGACCATGTAGTTCATTGTTATGTAGTCTTCTCCATTCACCTGTCTGTTCATCTCTCTTTGGTCCAAAAATTTTCCTAAGAACTTTATTCTCAAATACTTCGTAATCTCCTTTCCTCCCTTAAAGTAAGAGTCCATGTTTCGCACCCATATAATATAACTGGTAGAATAATATTTTTATATATTTTCAGCTTAACGTTTTTTGAAAGGAGTTGGGACATCAAAAGTCTCTGCAATGCATAATAGCACGCATTTCCAGAATTGAGCCTATGTTTAATTTCTTTGTGCATCTCATTCCTATTTGTGGTTATTGTTCCTAGGTATTTGAATTCAACCACTTCCTCAAAATTTCCCTCATTTGTCATTAGCTGTCCATTTCCATTATATAATGAATTTCTACGTGTGACCATATATTTAGTTTTACTGATATTTACTTCCAGTCCTAATTTCTTAGTGTTACTCAATAGTGTGTCGCGTGTTGTCCTTCAGTATCTCCTCACTATCGGCCAATAGTACTAAATCATCAGCATAAACTAACAGCTTATTAATACCATTCAGTTGTAAGCCTTCCTCATTCTCTAAAGATTTAATGGCATGCTCTAGTACAAAATTAAATAGTAGTGGAGACAGTGCATCTCCTGGCTTCAACTCATTCTGGATTTCAAAAGTGTCCGAAAACTGTTTGCCTACACGCACCCTACTCTTTGTGCCATTTAGACACATTCGTATAAGTCTAACTAACTTTTTAGGAATTCCGAACTCCAGCAGGATACTATATAACTTCTCCCACTTAATTGAATCATATGCTTTTTTGAAGTCAACATACAGTTGATGTACAGTACCATTATATTCCCATTTCTTTTCTAAAATCTGTCTTATACTAAAAATCTGATCTGTTGTAGACCTGTTTCTTCTAAATGCACATTGATGATCTCCTAGAATGTCATCAATATAGGGAGTAAGTCTGCTTACTAATATATTTGTTAGAATTTTGTACGAAGTTGAAAGTAATGAGATGCCCCTGTAGTTGTTGCAATCAGTTTTATCTCCTTTCTTATAAATTGGTACGATAATTGATTCCCTCCATTCATCTGGAAGAGCTTCTTTTTCCCAAATCATACTAAGCAACCAGCGTATCTTGTCCATCAATTTTTCTCCCCCTGATTTTATCAGTTCTGCTGGGATTTCATTCGAACCTGATGCTTTATACATCTTCAATTTTTCTATCTCCATTTTAACCTCTAATGCACTTGGTTCTGCGACTAGCATGTCTGCTGTCTGTAAATTATCCTCCTCAATGTCCTGTTCTGTATGTACATTTAATAGCTGATTATAGTAAATTTTCCATCTATTTAATATACTCCTGGAATCTGCAATCATATCCCCATTTTCATTCCGAATTATGTTTGTTCTAGCCTGAAACCCTTTCTTCTCTATACTAATTCCCTGATATAATTCCCTAATGTTCCTATTTTTTTGCATTCATTTCAAGATCATTAATTTTCTGTCTCAAATGTTCCCTCATTTTACTCTTAATAACTTGGTGGTTTTCCGTCCAATACTACCCAATTGCTCTAAATTTACGTCATTTGGCTCGTGTAACCATTTCAATTTTGCTAGGTTTCTTTTCTTCACAATGTCGGCACATTCCTCATCAAACCATTTCTTGTTTTGCCTCCTTTTTAAACAACGAATGCTTTCTGATGCTGACAATTTAATAGTATCTCTTATAGCCTCCCATTCTTTATTTATATCAGTTTCTTCTTCGTTTCCCACATTGTCATCTGAAAATTCCAGTACTTCAAATCTATTAGCAATTTTTATTTGGTATTCTTGCCGCTTTTCATCATTTTTCAAGTTTTTTAATTCAAATTTTACAGAATCATCTTTGGAGTTTGTTCCTCGAAATGTATATTAGTAGCTCTACAAAAGATGAAGTTCCTAATTTATGTAGTTATAATTTTTTTCAGAATTATTAAGTCCAGGTACTTATCACTCCCTAACGCCGATCCAACCAGCGTTAACCCAAAACAGCGAGAGAAAAAATCATAGACTAAGTAATATGCTCTGTGCAGAAAATAGCAGTTAGCATCACAATATTATCCGATAGTGTCATAATATTGTGATTTGCATATTTAAATAAATACTTCAGAATTGTCGAATAGTGTTATAACAATTGTTTGAAAAAGTTTAAAATATTATATAATGTTAGTATATACAGAAGAAGAGCCATAGTTTACAACAATGTAACTGAAAAATCAAGCGCTAGTAGAAGTGCAGTTGAGCTCATATTTCTTATGAGTGCCAATGTTTACGTTTTCGTAGGACATAAATTGCCCTTCAACCATGAGTTTTTAAATCTAACTTAGGTATCTACTTATACACAATTCACTGGTTTATATAGAATCAACTAAGATTAAAATAATGTATTCATGCGATTAGATTATGATTTGTCTCATCTACGTCAGGTGGGTCAAGTCAGCGGCTCATGGACTTTATGTGGTAGTGTTCGTATTACGTTCTGACCCACACTTACCGACATGGAAAAATTAAGTTCACAATTGAATTTTGTATTTTATCGCTCAAATCATAGTTATCTTGAAGTAGGCAAGATGGTCATGAGTGGTTGGTAAGAGACTAGGTATCCTAGTATGTTATATCAAACTGATGGCGGTCGAATGGTATTTGACATATTAAAGTAGAGTTTATTAATATAGGGAGTTCAGTCGTCCGCTCGGTTTTCGATATAACATCAGAGTCAGTGTACGATCCTTTTCACACAAGTAATCTGGTTAAGAAAATATATTTAAATATTGTGGCTAAAATAATCCGGAAACGATATTTGGTCATATTCCCATAATACAGGCACTATTTAGCATTCAAATTGTGTTGGTGATGTACCGGAGGTCTCATGAATTCAGTTTACCACTTAAACAGGGAAACATTCCATGTCATTGCGTGGTCAAAACGCATGTTTGTGACAGTTAAAAATTCTTCTCTGACAAGTTTTGGGTCAGCAATGCCTGGGAGGAATCGGTGCGTAAAATTACCTACAATGGAACAAGATAAAATAAGGAAAATTAACGGAAATTAAATTAAAAACTGTTTTATAAAAGTCAAATTTCAAAAGGCATTAATATAATTTATTTTGGGTTGTGTTGTTTTATGCTTCAAATTTTAATTTCCACGAATTTCGAGCAAAACTACTATGCTTTGGTTAAGGGCAAAATTTAATCCTGTGCTACATTTCTCGATACTTCCCGGCAATTGTACATCATGATTAATAGGTATATCGCTTTTATCTGAATGAGTTAGAAATGGAGTAAGGAATATCTTCAGTTTAGCAATCAACACTAATAATATTCTGCGTTATTATATTATTTTTTTTTGTTTCAGATTTGATAATGGCAAATGCAAACGAACACCTAACATCGCATTCGGAGCAAATTACTGAAATGACAGTAACGTTATGCAACGCCATTAAATTAACAGTAGATCAAATAAAAGAGTTTGCAGACCGTAATGAGGAATATGATGACATATGGAGTATGGTGCAATGTACTGACTATTATAAATACACTAATATATCGGATACCTTAGTACCTGATTTAATAGATCAAATTTCTAATAACGTTATTGGTTATTTTGATGGTGTTATAAGAAACGATGGAAGGAGTGTGGAAAATTTATTATTAAGTTATTTTGGCGAAAATAGGTACATCCATTTTTGTGCAACAACAATATCAATGGTCGTAAGATCACATTTATATAAACTTGACATTACAACAGTACAAAGTGAATATTTACAGGCGGCCTTAATAGCAGGACAATTGGAATATCCTAACATTGGAATTTTAATGATTCCAAAATTGCAAAACCCGTCTGTAATTCAAGCCCTTGATAATCGAATTAGAAATTTAAACAAATTACAAATTTTTGAGTTTGAATTTTCATGTAACAATAATATAATAAAGACAATAAGCGAGACATGCCCTAATATCAAAGAAATAAAAGTTGCGTATTCAATGGGAGTATCAGATGCAAGTATACCGTTTTTGATCAGACTATCTAATTTAAGACAACTTCATGTTTATTCAACTTCAATGACAACAGCTGGTTATACGAAAATTCTTAACAGTTTAACAGAACTTGAAGCTATATTTTGGATTTATAGAGAAAAATTTCTTCTGACTGGAATTACATTAGATTTTCTTCCGAAGGTAACTAAGTTTGTTGGAAGTGTATGTTCTTCCAGAACTCTAGTTAACAAATGTCCTAATATTACTCATTTAGGACTGACGGACATTACATCAGATTTATTTCCGTTGTCAAAATTAAGATCACTTGTATATTTGCGACTTACCAAATCAAATTTCCTGCTGTGCAAAGTATTTACTATATTTCGATTGATTGGTGTGCACCTTGTTACCTTAGAGCTTGTGTCTATTGAAGAATTGAACATGTTTCCTATAATAAGATTTTGTTGTACTCTCGAGTATTTACACATAATTGAATGTATTTTTAAATCATTTGGATTGGATATCGATACAGGTTTACCGCACTTCATAAATTTACAATATTTAAGTCTGCATAGAAATGTGAATGACCAGTGGTATCGCAATTACACAAAGTATTATCGCAATCTTAAAGAATTTTCATCGATTCTACGCTAAGATTTTAGTTAATGATTTTTATAAATCTATTTACTCATTAAATATTGGATTTCGCTTACTAATGAGACTCCCATTATTAAAGTTTTTCTTATTTGAAATTTAGTTAATTAAATTGAATGTAGTGTCAAAGATGTTAAAGTTAAAATTCAAATTTTTCGATTTTAAATAGGGATACATAGATTCTGTATTTAAATCTTAATCTTAGAAATATATTTTATAACTCCTTGGAAAATTGTGCATTAACCTAATTTACAATAGAAGATATTTTGGAATTTAACGAAAGATATTTGCTAGGTTATTAAAGAGTTGCAGACAAGCAATTTTTATACGGAAATAAATACTATAGAAAAAAACTCTAATTTCCATACATTATATACTTACAATAAAGCAATATATGTATAGGCGTTTAAAGGTATGAGATGACAAGCTACATACTTGTGGATTGAAGGAAGGACGATTATCATTAATTAATTAATTATATTTTTTAAGTTTAGCTTCTTTTATATCTCTAACACAGCAATCAATTTTGAAACAGCTGAGTTTTCAAAATACGATTGATTATGTCTCTGTAATTGACTCTTCTTTTCCAGATCATAATTATAAACCATACCATTAAATACTCCTATCTAAATCCAATGCTGGTTTCAATGCCAAATATGTAAAAAAAAACCTGATTAATCAAAACATTTGTCTACGATTTTGTATATTTTGTCTAAATATGCATGTCCACATCTCCTCTGTGAACTCATATATTTCTTGGCTTTATTTTTGACACGTTCTATACCATTAAACTTATGTGACTTCAATAATATTTAAATAATTGTAGGTCAGATGAAATACTATTGAATTAGGCAGCCTGAGTTTTAAAACAAATGTAATACATTCAAATCAAGGTAGTACTGCAATGTTGTAATCAACAGAAACTAATGATTTGCTAATGGATCAAGGCATATAATTTTTTTAAGTAACATGAGTTTATTTTTCACAATCGTATGTCTGGAAATTGTCGAATTACAGATTTAGCTTTTACGAGTAATTTCTAATGATAATATAAAGTAAATGTACAGCAAATAATTAATAAGTTGCGATTTTAATTAGATTTTAATCTTAGAATTTACTTTATATATGAGTGTAGAATAATATGTGAAGTTCTGTATTATTTTGTATTGACCATGCTGTATTTTAAGAACAATAAAGGACATTAAAAATAATTGGAAACCTTATGAAAAAGTTATCTCTTTCTAAATATAGTACCTTGGGGCAAATGTGAATAAATTGAAGTCGAAATGTATATATATTTTTTTAAATTTATTTTAAAGCCAGTTCCTTACATTGGCCTCATCTGTGTGTGTGTGTGTTTGTATATATATATACATCCATCCATAGTAATTCTGCCCGAAGGCAGGTCCTTCACTGCAATCATAGCATTTTCATGCTATGCTTGCAGCTTTACTAGGGAATTGTACGTGTGGTAGCTTCCCGTTGCTTTCCACACGGTGAAGGATGATAAGGATGATGATTACGGGGACCGTTTGGGCCTTAAAGTTTTCCTGACATTTGTCTTAAAGGTGAGGAAAAACCCCGATAAAAACCTCACCCAGAAAAACAGCCCCGACCGGGGATCGAACCCGGGCCCGCAGCGTGACAAGGCAGCACGCTACCTCGAGAACCCAGCGGTGGACTATATATATATATATATATATATATATATATATATATATCCCGTTCAGGTATTTATTTTTCTTATCATACCATATATATATACATACATAAAGTCCACCGCGTGGTCTCGAGGTAGTGTCACGCAGCGGACCCGGGTTCGGTCCCCGGTCGGGGCAGTTTTTCTGGGTGAGGTTTTTATCGGGGATTTTCCTCACCTGTAAGACAAATGTCAGGAAAACTTTAAGGCCCAAAACGGTCCCCGAAATCATATGGCCATCATCATGATCATCCTTCACCGGTGTGGAAAGCAACGGGAAGCTACCACACCTATATAATTCCCTAGTAAAGCTGCATGCATAGCATGAATATGCTATGATTGCAGTAAAAGACCTGCCTTCGGGCAGAATTACTATGGATGGATATACATAAACATTATACAATTCGGAACAAAATGTCATGGTCTGTATCCTATTCCCCTACGTGAAATAAATTAAATTGAAAGTTTTGAAAAATGTAAGTTAAAATTTGTTCATGCCGCTAACTTTCCACCAATATTTTTAGCGAATCCAAAGTTCCAAATTATAAAATCTCGAATTTATGTTGATTTTTAACTGTGTAGAGAGCATGTTAATCCCCTGGTTAATCTGCTCATCTCGTCTGTTTCTGTAAAGTTGAAAATTGTCATTAATTATGGTACCTGTTTATAGAATATATTGTGTGACTATTTATTCGACGGTATCAGGCAAAGAGCCAAGTAGAGAATTCGAAGCTAATTTCTTTTGAAGTGATAAATATTTCGGTACGTATAATACCAAGGTATAATTGTCAGGAACACATCCGATTGAGGGTCTTTTCCACTTCTCAGCGGTTTCCCTTTTACCAGCCGGCTGCAGGCCCTTCACATCCACATGTGTCAATCACAGAGGTAGATCAGGAACACATATAAGTACTCAATATTTTTCTGTGGTATGGAATATAACGTCGTTACAGAAAAATATTTCAATAAAGCTATGTATTGAAAAAGAAAGTAATTTCACTGCATACCTTAATGGGCCCTTGGAGTAGTTTATTAATCTCCCACCTTCTAGACAATCGGCATTAGATGTCAGCCGGGATGACATTCCTGTGTGAATGGCGCCTCTACCTCCAGAACAAATGACAGGACTCAATTCCGTTAGAACGAGAACGACCTCAGGACCATTATTTTTAATGTGTTTCATTAAAATACAATGGGAATATATTGAAAATATCATTCAAATTTCACAGCGATGTGCTGCGGAATAGCGACTTCATCAGGGGTAACACACCTTTTAGATATGTAGCAGGCAGCTATAAACTACGAGGCAAAGATAATGATCGATATCTTATTCGAATGTGGGTTATCGCTGGTTCCATGTAGTGGCAGATCCATGAACTGTATTGTGCAGTATTGTTTAGTAGGACTTGGAATATATATTGGGTAAGGAAAAGTACTGTTCCTCCTATCAGTAGGTGAAATTGCAGAAAATGGTGGAAATGTTGATTTATTATGGAAAACATAATATGCAGAATAAGATAATTGAAATAACAGATACGTTATCTTTTAGGGTAGGTAAAACGTTTCATGAATTATAAGTTGTTTGGAAGTACAGTAAAACTTGATGAATCCGGAACGTGAATAATGAGGAAATCTGTGCAATGTGAACAAATTTATAGCTCCCACAAAATAATAGTAATTTCAAGTGTATTTATTTTGCATAAAAAACAATCTGACCAACGCGGCAACGGAAGAGAATTTCTACACAATTCATGAAAAAATTATATAAAGCGGAAAGGTATATATATTTATTAACCATCAGCAATTTTTTTATACTGAAGGCAGGTACCAAGACGGCTTTATGAATAGTGGTTAAAACCAAATTTGTCAAATAAATTTCAAAACAAAACAAATCTAATTGTCACTGACCCGAAAGTTCATAGTTAAAAGCTGTTGTCATATTTCACATGCCGATATGTACTTTGATAAATGCTTCCATCGCCATGATCGGTATACTATTGTTTCAACTTGTTCGTTGCAATAATTTTGAATGAATAACATGTGTCTCTTATGGTTTGCTCCCTGTTTATTATATCAAGTAAAAGGAAAGAAAAATAATCAGTACCGAAGAAAAAAAAATCAGTGTTGCCGCTTAAAGCAAATATAAAAATAATTGACCGTTTATACGCGTTGGCGAGTCGTTTGCGTCTTATCACGCTGTTTCAAAATTAATGAATCAAGAATTCGAAGAAATATAATTATAAATTATATTCAAGAATTCACGGCTCAACTGCACTTCTACCATCTCAAAGATTTTCTGTTATATTGTTGTAAACTATAGTTTTTGTTCTGTACCTACCATCATTTTCTAATATTTTAAAACGTTTTAAAACAATTTTTATAACATTATTAGACAATTTTAAAGTATTTATTTAAATACGCAAATCGCAATATTATGAGACTGTTAGACTGTTGACGCTAACTGCTATTTTCTCCACAGAGTATATTACTTAGTCTATGCTTTTTCTATCGCTGTTTTGGGTTATCGCTGGTTGGACCAGCGTTAGGGAGTGATAAGTAAGTGTACACCCATTTTTAATATAAACGTTTGGTAACTCACTATGATGTTTGTGGGCTATCATTCAATGATAACGTTATCGCTGCTACTTCTAACTGCTACCGTGTATTCGCAGTTCTTTGCAGTTTTGACATAGTGTAAGTGCAGTTTTTCTGAATTCACAGCTGAATATCATTCTTAATTGAGAGACCGTTTAAAGGCGGGAAAACACAGAAAAATTACTAAGGCCTTGCCTAAACAGGGCAGTAATAATTGATAGAAATTGAACAAAGCTCTCATTAATGTATTTTATTTTGATAATTTCTATTTTATTCTGTAACCTTGGATCGTATACCCCATATACCCATACAAATTACCATTCCATATTCGCGGTTTCTGTATTCGGAACACACCTCCGCGAATAAGGAGCTTTTACTGTATAGATTCGGCCACATTGCACGCCCGTTATGCGAAACACAGATACCTGTCTTGCAAATAACAATTGCGCTGTAAAATCTCAAAATTAGTTAAGTTCTCAGACCAATCTTTCAGAGGTAGCGTTCTGAATTTACGGAATAAAGATGGCTGAAACGTATGTATCATTCGCATTAAGCGAAAAACTGAAAGTGATTGAAAATAAATCTTCAAACATTTCCGGACCGATGCTCCAAAGTCAAGCTCTAGCTATTTTAAATCCCTAAGGGAATAAACGATTTCAAGAATCTTCATGTTGTCTGGACAGTTTTAAAAGAGAACACAATGTAGTGTGGAATGAAATTTGCGGGTAATCAAAGAATGTGCAAAAAAGTGGTGAGCGAAAACCTAAACTGCATACTTGAATTTCAGGATACGCGCCTAAGAAACATGCTTACGCTGACGAAATGGAATCTGAACTTTTTGGCGCGTTAACGTCGAAGTCGCTCATTAATCTATAAATCTTAATTCACTTTTAAAACGACAGCGGAACTAAAATTAATCCAAGGTACATAAAATACTTACACAGTAATCGGTAATCGAAAGATTATTACTAAGTTTTACTTTTTTATAATCCGGAATTTTGTCCATTGTGGATAAAATTGGTCCCATGCGATTCCGCTTTATGCAAGGTTCACTGTATATAACTTCTCTCTCTTAACTGAATCGAATGCCTTTTTGAAGTTTATACATAGTTGATGTACAGTGTCATTATATTCTCATTTCTCTTCTGAATTCTGTCTTATGTTAAAAATCTGATCTGTTGTAGACTTGTTACTTCTAAATCCATATTGATGATCCCCAAGAATGTCATCAATATAGGGAGTTATTCTGCTTACTAATATATTTGTTAGGATTTTGTATGAAGTTGAGAGTAATGAGATGCCCCTGTACTTGTTTCAATCTGTTTCATCTCCCTTCTTATAGATTAGTACGATAATCGTTTCTTTCCATTCATTTGGAAGAGCCTTTCATACAAAGTAACTGACGTATCTTGTCCATCATTTTTTCTCCTGCTGCGATCTAATCAGAACCTGATGCTTTATACATCTTCAATATTTCTATTGCCATTTCAACCTCTAATGTACTTGGTCCTGTGACTAGCATTTCTGCTGTATGTAAATTATCATCTTCAATACCCTGTTCTGTATGTACATTTAATAGTTGTTCAAATTAATTATTCCATTTATTTAATATACTCCTGGAATCTACAATCATATCTCCATTTTGATTCCTAATTATGTTTGTTCTAGCCACAAACCCTTTCTTTTCTCTCCTAATCCCGTGATATAATTCTCAAAGGTTCCTATTTTTTGCATTCATTTCAAGATCATTAGTCTTCTATCTTAAAATACGTCTTATCCCTCCTTTTATTCTTTAATAACCAGGTGGTTTCCCAACCACAAGTACCTAATTTTTCTAAATTTATCTTATTTGGCTCGTGTAGCCAATTCATTTTTGCTTTCTCTTCTTTACATTGTTGGCACATTCTTTATCAAACCATTTCTTGTTATTCGCCTTTATGAATGACCAACACTTTCTGATGCTGAAAATTTTATAGTATCTCTTATAGACTCCCATTCTTTATTTATATCAATTTCTTCTTCGATTGCCTCATTCTCATCTGAAGATCCCAGTACTTAAAATCTATTCGATTCGATTTGGCATCTTGCCGTAGTCGTCATTTCCCAAGCTATTGAATTGAATTATTACAGAATCTCTTTATCTTTTATTACTTTCAGAAGGATAGCCGTTTCTGATATTCACCCTGACCAATGATGATCCGAATGTTTTGCCCTGAACTGATCGAACACATGAGCAACTGTGCCAGCGTTCGTTCAATATGCATGATCTATCTGTTCCGATTTCCCCACTGGAACGCCAGTGTATTTATGAATATCCTATGCTGAATGATGCCGTTAACATAAAAATGTTTGATCTGGACAACGTAACTAATATAACTCATTTGTCGTTTTTATCATCATGAACTGAATTTGCTATATTGGTCTGAAGATATGTTCCCCGCCCCACTTTTCCATAAATCTCCTAAGACAATTATAATATGAGAACGAAGATACATCAAATACGGATTCTAAGCTCATAGAAACATCCTTGGATGTCATCTTATTTTCGTGGATCATATACTTATGATTACAAATCGGTCGTTACCCTTTAGAATGAATACGAATATCCTATCCCTGACAACGTAATATCTGGATAGCGGAGAGAATCCTCCTTCGGACTAAAATGCCTTTTTCCAATCCGTCTTGCAGCATCTCGATAATAACTAAAACGCAAGCTTCTGATTCCGACTACTTGTCCTGCCATCTAACTTTCGTAAAGTACTATATCCAGGGAGACTTATGTAATTTCGCGTTAATATCTCTAGCGCCCCGCTATTGTATTATTCCAAATTGACTGTTCCTAGGAACATACCCTGTGTTTGAGCTTGCATATATCCTGAAATAGTCCCCCCGGAGACCGAGGGGGACTATTTTACCGCGGAGAATTTTCCCCCATAGAAACCATTTCCGCATTCTTTACAAACGGTGGTAAAGGTGAATGAAAGATCGTCACCTTCCGACCAGTAATTTTTTCGTCTGGCTAACGCCTTCGAACTGTTCGGCATGGTAACATTTCGCAGCAATGCTACCGCCGGCATAGCCTCGGGGTTTTTTAAGTAATCCGATACTAGACCCGACAAGGTAATGGTACCATGGTATCAATACAAGCAATCATAAATTCTTCCCAATTGATATAAGCAAATGACGATAGAACAAATATCTCATTTGGATTTTGTAACTTTTGTGATTAAATAACATTTTTAAATCGCGGTCTGCAAGTGTTAGTAATTCGTGTATATCGGTTTATTGGGTTATTAGCTATTTGATCATTTTACTCCGTCTCTACATAGATTTTGTCCCAAGATCTGACAACCATCCTATCTATCTCCACTAGCAACTGCTGCACAGCTCTCATAATTATGTTTGTTAGACAATATGATAAGATTCAATCAACCGATTCTATCAGAACATTGACCTTTGTGATCTAAACATGGAATTATATTTACAGTTAATTCCTAGAAAAAGAAGAACATAACATAAAGAACGCATGTTGCTTGTATGAATTTTCAGAAGGATTTAATCGTGTTGAAGAGAATAACTTTCCAAAATGATGGAAATAATGGATACCCCCCCAAATTAATGTATGTGATAACATTTTTATGTAAAGTCTCAAATGAAATAAATATAGGCAAATCAAAGACTGAATTTATTTAATAAATAAAAGCTGTAGACTAGGGTGTAGTTTATCACCTACCCTTCTAATCTATCATTAATGACATCATCCAAAATGGAAAAGTATTGTTAATATAGGTATAAGAATGGACCGTTTAAACTAGTAAATGTTTTAATGTTTGCTGACGATGGGTATGATTCAGAAAATGAAAATATTTGCAGGACTCTTTACTCATTAAATCAGTTATGCAAGAATATATTTCAAAAATATCAAAAAAACAAAAATAAGAGCATTTGGGGGAACGATCATATAAATCAAAAATCGAATAGATACAGACCTAACGAACAAGTAACAAATTTTAATTTTTGAGTTGTAATTTACTATATAAAAACACAAAACTCAAGAGAATACATATGAAACTGTAGAAATTTCAAATATATGTGAACTATCATATCAATTACGAATAAAACAAAAAAGAGAGACTAGATTGAAGTTTGATAAAAATTGGTAGTTCAGCATTACTTATGAGCGAAAACTTGGTAATGACCAAAAATGCAAAGTGAATACAAAGCGCAGAATGACTCTTAGAAGAACAAAAGGCTGCAAGATTGGATCGGATAGGAATAAAGATATAAGAACAAGGTACATAATATCCACGTAGGGAAAATCCAAGAAGATAGAGAAATGGTTTACACAGTGAGAAAGAATGAACGTATCAAGATACAAGAGAGCATTCAACTACAAGCAAAGGTTCAAGAGGGCCAGTAAAAAAATGGAACTGTCAGGCGGAAACGGCAATTTCCTTGCCCGTAAGAGAAGAAGAGAATGCTAGAAAAAAATTATTATTTGCGCTGTTATGGACTATATAAAAGCCATCCCCAGTCATCCATCCATAGTGAGCCCGACGAGGAAAGGTCTTCCACTGAATAATGCATTTTATGTTATGCTTTCAAGCTTTATTACTTGGGGAATTCAGATGGGTAGATTCCCGTTGTTTCCACACTGTGAAGGATGAGTATGAGAATGAAAAAATGATGCTTATGGCCGAATGGGGGATTTTCGATGACCGTTGGGCCTAGCTTCCTGACATTTGCCTTTACAGGTGAGGAAAAACCCGAAAGTAAACCTCACAAAGGAAGCCTTCCAGACCGTGAATCGAAACCGGGGCCGCTGTGTGCCAAGGCAGCACACTATCTCGAGAGACCAGCAGCGGTGGATAAACATAACATAATTAAAATTATTGCATTAGCAGACAACAGATTACTAATATATTTAACAATTCGTTATTTATTTCATTAACTGTGCATTGAGATTAATATTTTTAAGCCAAACTTTTTAACACGCAATATTGATACAAGTACAGAATACGAAACATTTTTTATGTTTTTTCTCGATTTATCCTCTTTTAAATAGGAATGTACGTTGTTTAATTTTGATATTTTTTATTTACTTTATTTGTATTTACCAATTTCTAAGCCAGGACATTCATCCACACAGTAAGATAAGAACGAGTACGATGAACAATTTGCTCACGTCAGCACTGCAGGCAGCTCAGCTTACGTCAGCTTACGACGTTGGTTAATATATCGAATGGATTTTCTTTAGTTTCGTCTTTCTACGGTAATCCGATAATGTCTTTCATGAAGAATGAAGGTAAATCAATTAAGTTTATTGGAAGACATTTTTGGCCAAAGGACAACGAACAGACAATGAATGAAGAAGGCTGTATGGCGAACGATGTGAATCTTACCTGGGAAACCATACTAGTAATAACAATCAAGGATCATTGACCGGATGGATATAACACGTGGCACGACTTGTGAATGAAAGAAATTCATGGAACTCTTTGGTGGGTAAAACGAGTCCGTAAAGCGCCCAGTAGGTACACCAGAATGAGGAGTAAGATAACATTAACTATAATTTGAGAGAGCTAATTATAGGAATCCAGAGTGAACACCCCCTGTAGGTGGGGGCAAGTAAGAGGTGGGATAAATGACATTACCCATAATTTGAGGAGTATAATTACATAGGGTATATTGAAAAATATTAGGTCCAATATGGACGTATATACTAATATAATAATAATAATTAATAATAATAAATAATAATAATAATAATGCGTTATTTTAAGCTGGCAAGAGTCAGGCCATAAGGCCTTTCTTCCCTCAACCACGAATAGTAGAATTATACAAAAATTAACATACATATTACATTTTAATAGGATTAATTAAATACAGACTAAACAAATACCATTATGATGTGATCTAATACAACAAAACCTATAATAACATTAAAATGTTAGCAATCATTAAGTGCTTCCTAGATGATCAAAATGGAATGCTGTATATTATAGTTTTTAGCAGTTAATTTTTCATTGTTCAACTCAAGATATCATTAATTTGGATTTAAAAAATGATAATCGCGATTGACATCCCTGACATGACTCGGAGTGAAGTTCCATGCTCTAACTCATAGACAATTGTGTAAGAATTTCAGAGTACCGACAGGTCCTGTGTTGTATATCACAAGTAAAGAGAAAGAGTCTGTGATCTTGTTCTAAATCGGATGACCGATAAATTTTTTAAAACGTGTTGTTTAAATAACTTGGTAAATATTTGGTGTCAGAATTTGGAATAGTAAGGTATGTGAAGTAAATTTCCTCTGTGATTTAGCGTACCATGATAAACCTGAAATGACGGAGACACATTGTCATAAATCGAATGCACGCATTATGAGCACGGGCCCCCCCCCCTGTAGTCTGTCAGATAGATTCATTTTGTAAGATAGTCAGTAATAAGCCCGGCATCGTCGAAGTGTCATTATACGAGTTCTGTACACGTACAAATAGGGATGTAATGTAGAGCGTATATCGCGCGGCCATGAACCGCCGGTCCGATAGTGCATGAGTTAGTTTTGGTAATTGGAAGAATTTGGTGACATTAGTTCTTAACTGAATGGCGAAAATATGCACATAAGTTATGTTAATCACCAAATCAGAGTTTTGTAACGAAAACAAAAATGCTCACCCGGACATCTATAGAACTAAAAAACAAAGTTCTTGTTTACAACAAACATTAAATAAATAAGATGAAGAAGTACAAACGAACATTCACCTATGTACTTATGCCCAGAATCTTTAATTTATGTAGTAACGATTGTAATCGTTATGTTTATTAAGGAAAACAGCCCCCTTTGTCAGGAATACACAAGGTACAACTCGAAGAGTGACGACTTTGTGCGTAACAACATATAAAAACACATCACTTCATCACAGACCAATAAACAATACACAAATTTCTGATCAACCCTAGTTTAATTACTGAACTTTAACCTTTTTAAACGAGATATAATGCCTAAAGCTCTGTAATTGCTGAAGGTAACAATAGTTAGTCTCATTATTTCCTGAACTAAAACGTTGCTGCCAGACTAATATATTTGAGTCAATTTAAGCAAATCCCTTACGCGACGTATTGTAACAGAGAGGTCAGTGATTGTTTCTGTTCAAGGAATAGGTAACATTTCATAAAAAGCTACTATTTTTTAAACACATCCACTTGTTAAAATTCGTTTTGATGCTCGGTATTAAATCAATGGTGTCGCTAACTACCGCAATCCAAACATTCCCAACGTCCAAGTTTGAGTGTTATAATATTAAGCAGAACATAAGATTCAGAACTAAGTGACGATATTCGAGAGAGTTTTATCCTGTAGTTCAATTAGTTTTAGGTTGTGGTTTTTTGCGTTAGTATTTAGTACGTTTTATTAAATACTTTGGTAACTTGTGCCAGCTGTCAGTCACATGTATTCACGTGGCCACATGACCACCTAATTTTTAGCAATTTCCCAAAGGAAGAACGCATTGAGGAGTTTTATGAAAATGTTGAAGAAAAAAAAGAGACTTTCGCCGATACCAACCATTATAACCCCGAAAAATGACATGGTGTGAAAATTTATAATACCTGCCATGTGTGTAGTGTCGGTTAATTCTCTGCGGGCGCAGTCGTTTGATTTATTAAAACCAAACTTGGCACGTAGAAATAATTAAAGTTAGCCGTGTCGTGTAACGCAGCACAATCGGATATAACCTCAGGATTTCACACGATACAAAGTTTATAAAAATGCTCCGCTTTAGGCAATTTTTGTGCGTTTGGCACTCATTCTGTACATTTGACTAAAATAAACAATGATTCCCCAAAAAATAAGCTATAGCCGATCATTATAGTTGGATTTTGGCCTGAAACCCGAAATTAAAAATTCGCTCTAGGCAACAATAGCTTACTTCGTCTCAAACTATCCATACAATAAAGTTAACCTACCCGCAAATCTTCAAGTGTATCCTACCGAGAGGAACTGATGTATACAATTAACTTTACTAAAGGCATGCAAAATGAATCGTAGATATTATGTAATGGTGGTCAAATTAAAAAAAAACTACTGGTAATAGGTACGCTTGTGATATTTATGATTTGTTTTTACTGCAGTCAACACTTTTTAAATAAGCTGCATCATAAAACGAGTGTTTAACGATTTAGCAAACGAAATAGCTCAACTGCACTTCTACTGCGCATGATTTTTCAGTTTATTGTTGTAAACTATAGCTCTCTTCTGTACTTACTACAGTGTTTTAAATATTTTTAAACTCTTCAAAAATGATTATACCTTATTAGACCATTAACATCCACAACATAGAAATTAGGGACAAATGTCATTTCGAGACCCTAACCCACATGTTATTACAATAGACAAAAATATTGGGAAGGGTCTATAGAAAGGATTGGAGGAAGAAAACAGACTTGCAAAAAGACTAAAGAATATAGACCAATGTACGGAGAAAACAAGGGACGATCAGCCAATAATGGATAAGACAGTGAATGCACATCCACTAAGTCTTGCCCTCCGAGTAGGATTTTTTAAAATAAACAGGAAGAAATCCCTCCACTCTGTGTCAAGCCTGAAGATAGACCAATTTTGACTGTAATTCATTTAATAAAGCAAATCCGCAATATTATCCCACTGTTTTAATAATATTGTGATGTATACTGCTTTCATCCACAGAGTAGATTACTTCGTCTGATTTTTTTCTATCGTGTTTTGGGTATCCCTGCTTCATCGGGTTGGGACTGATAAATTCAGTGTAACACCCATTTTAATAACGTTTGGGAATTTGAATATTAATTGATTATTTTTACATAGATTTGGGGATTTATTGTAAGATTGGGCATTTAAATTCATTAGCGACGGTATATGAATCAGATGACACTACTGGGTTCGTTGTGGTTATCGCCGCTGGTTCTATAACTCGGCGCATGCCCACTGTTTGTTCTATAGGACACATTTAGATACTGAAAATCCCAACTAGGTCATGAACAATTGCTCCTTATCAAAAATTACAGCAATATTACCAAGTCAACTAACCCTTTCTCATGAGAACAGAAAAAATGCTAAAATTTACCATCATGTCAACTGATCAATTAATTCACGTGGGGAAATTGAATACTAATTTAAACCAAAATTGGTGACATTTAGTTAAATATTCGGTCTTATCAGTAGAAACATAATAATATCACCAATTTACAATTACGTTAATCTTTTATCCTCCTGTTATGTATAATATACTATGAATGTATAATTCGTACTTACTTACTTACGGCACTATCGAACCCGTAGTTCATGGCCGCGCGGACCATACCCGTCTCCAACCTCCCTATCCTGAGCTCATACTTTCCAATCATCCATGTATATCACTTCCTCAAAATCATAGTCAATGTTATTCTCGCCCACCTCATTCTTGGTCTCCAACTGGGCGTTTTCCCTCCGGCTTTCCTACTAGAAAGCTTCACTGCAAGTATTTCATCCCCATATTGCAACAAATGCCCGCCATCGCAGCCTACAACACTTAACTGTTTTCTTATTATCTGTCTTCCCTATCAAGACCTTTAGTTCAGTTGTTAAGTAGTCTTCTCACTTTCACCTGTTCTGTTGATCTCCTCTTGATCCAAAGATTTCCCTAGTACTTTAATTCTCAAATCTTCTAATCCTCCTTTCATCCCTTAAAATAGATCCATTTGCACCCATATAATATAACGGGTAGAATAATATTTTTATATATTTTTTCAGTTTAACGTTTTTTTTTGAAAGGGGTTTGGACATCAAGTGTCGCTCCAATGCAGAATAGCACACGCATTTGCAAAATTGAGCCTATGTTTTAATTCTTTTGCATCTCATTCCTATTTGTGTTATTTTTCCTAGGTAGTTGAAATTCACACCACTTCCCTCAAAATTTCCCTCATTTGTCTTACTGTCCATTTTCTATTAATGACTTTTTTTGTGGACCATCTATTTAGTTTTACCTGATATTCGGCCATCCCTAAGTTCTTTCTTAGTGTTACGCAGCAGTGTGCCGCGTGTTTTGTCCTTCAGTATCTCCTCACGATCGGCCAATATTACTACATCACAGCAATAACTAAAGCTTATTAATACATTCAGTTGGTAAGCCGTCCTCAGTCTCTAACGATTTACTGGCATGCTCTAGTACAATTAAAAGTGTGAGACAGTGCACTCCCTGGCTTTCACCTCATCTGATTTCAAAGTTCCGAAAACTGTTTGCCTACACGCACCCTACTCTTTGTGCCATTTAAACACATTCGTATAAGTCTAACGAACTTTTTAGGAATTTTCCGAACTCCACAGGATACTATATAACTTCTCCCACTTAATTGAATCATATGCTTTTTGAAGTCAAATACAGTTTGATGTACAGTACATTCTATTCCCATTTCTTTTTCTACATCATGTCTTATACTAAAAATCCGGATCTGTTTGTAGAACTGTTTCTTCTAAATGCACATTGATATCTCCTAGAATTTCCACATATATCTGCTTACTATATATTTGTTAGAATTTTGTACGAAGTTGAAGTAATGATGCCCCTGGAGTTGTTGCAATCAGTTTTAATCTCCTTTCCTTTAAATTGGTACGATAATTGATTTTCCCTCCATTCACTGGAAGACTTTCTTTTCCCAAATCATACTAAGCAAACCGCGTATCGTGTCATCAATTTTTCTCACCCCCTGATTTTATCATTTTCTGCTGGGATTTCATCCGAACCTGAATGCTTTATACATCTCAATTTTTCTAATCTCCATTTTCAATAAAAACCTCTAATGACTTGGTTTCTGTTCTTTTCTCTGCGACAGCATGTCTGTTCTGTAAATTATCCTCCTCAATGTCCTGTTCTGTATGTAAATTTAATAGCTGCGTATATTAATTTTCCATCTATTTATATACCCCTGAATCTGCAATCCTATCCCTATCCCCATTTCATTCCGAATTATGTTTTGTTCTAGCCTGAAACCCTTTCTTCCTATACTACTTCCCTGATTAATTCCTATGGTTTCCTATTTTTTTGCAATGCATTTCAGATCATTAATTTTCTGTCTCAATGTTCCCCTCTTTTTAACTCTTTAATAACTTGGTGGTTTTCCGTTCCAATACTAGCCCAATTGCTCTAAATTCGTCATTTGGCTCGTGTAACCATTCAATTGCTAGGTTTCTTTTTTCTTCACAATGTCGTCATATTCCCTCTCAAACCTTCTTGTTTTGCCTCCTTTTTACACAACGATGCTTTCTGATGCTGACAATTTATAGTATCTCTTTAGGCCCTCCCATTCTTTATTTATATCAGTTTCTTCTTCGTTTCCCACCTTGTCATCTGAAAATTCCAGTAACTTTCAAATCTAGTAGCATTTTTTTTATGGTATTCATCTTGCCGTTTTCATTCATCATTTTTCACAGGTTTTTTCAATTCAAAATTTGAACAGAATCATCTTTGGAGTTTTTGTTCCTCCGAAATGTATCTTAGTACTCTACAAAAGATTAAGTTCCTAATTTATGTAGGTATATTTTTTTCAGACTTCTTAAGTTCCCAGGTACTTTCACTCCCAACGCCGATCCAACCAGCGTTAACAAACAAAACGCGAGAGAAAAAATCATACCTAGTACTGTACTCTGTCAGAAAATAGCAGTTAGCATCACAATATACCGATAGGTCAAATATTGTATTTCCATATTTAAAAATACTTCAGAATTGTCGATGTGTTATAACAGTTGTGTTGAAACAGTTTAAATATTAGATACTGTTAGTATATACAGCGAAGAGCCCTAGTTTACAACAATTAACTGAAAAATCAAGCGCTAGTAGAAGTGCAATTTAGCCATATTTCTATGAGTGCCACAATGTTTATTACGTTTCTGTATGACATAAATTGCCCTTCAACCATGAGTTTTAAATCTAACTTAGGTATCTACTTATACACAATTCCCTGGTTTATATATATCACTAAGATAAAATAATGTATTCACGATTAGTATATTTGGTCCTCATCTACGTCGGGTGGCTCAAGGTCCATCGGCTCAATTAACTTTATGTGGTAGTGTTCTATTACTTTCTGACCCACCTTACCGACATTGAAAAATAATTCACAATGAATTTTTATTTTATCGCTCAATCATAGTTTCGTGAAGTAGCCCGATGGTCATGAGTGGGGTTGGTAGATATAGGTAGCCTAGTTATGTTATATCAAACTGCATGGCGTTCGAATTGTATTTGACATATTAAAGTAGAGTTTTTTATTACTATAGGGAGTTTCAAAGTCGGCCGCTCGGTTTTCGATTCACATCAGAGTCAGTGTCCGATCCTTTTCACACAAGAATCTGGTAAGAAAATCGTATTTAAATATTGTTGCTGAAATCCTCCGGAAACGATCTTTGTCATATTCCATAATACTGCACTATTTAGCATTCAATTGTGTTGTGTGATTTACTGTGGGTTTCATGATTTAAGTTTACCACTTAACAGGAAACATCCATTCCATTTGGCGTTGCGTGGTCAAAACGCATGTTGTGACATTAAAAATTCTTCCCTTACACGTTTTGGGTAGCAATGCCCCGGAGGAATCGGTACGTAAAATTCCCTACATGGAACAGATAAAATACGGGAAAATTACGAAATTAATTAAAAATTGTTTATAAAAGTCAATTTCAAAAGGCATTTAATTAATTTATTTTGGGTGTTGTGTGTTTCATTATGCTTCAAATTTTTATTCCACGAATTTCGACGCAAAACTTAACACTCTTTTTAAGGGTAAAATTTTAATCCTGTGCTACATTTTCTCGATACTTCCCGGCAACTGTCTCATGATTAAATAGTAATCTGCTTTTATCTCATTAGTAGAAATGGAGTAGGAACATCTTCAGTTTTTGCAACCACACTAATATATCCGCGTTTTAATATTTTTTTTGTTTCACAGATGTGATAATGGGCAAAATGCAAACGAACAGTTAAATCGCCTTCGGAGCAAATAAACCTGAAATGAACAGGAACGTTATGCACGCCCATTAAAATAACAGTAGATCAAATAAAAGCGTTTGCAGACCGTATGAGTATTATGATCACATATGGAATATGGTACAATGTACTGACTATTATCAGTAACAACTAAATATCAGATGCCTAGTACTGATTTAATAGTCAAATTCTAATAACTTTAGGTTATTTTTGATGGTGTATAAGAACGATGGAAGGAGTGTGGAACATTTTATTAAGTTCTGTTTGCGAAAATCGGTACATCCATTTTGTGCAACAACAATATCAATGGTCGTAAGATCACATTTATATAAACTTTGACATTACAACGTACAAATTGAATATTTACGGCGGCCTTAATAGCAGGCCATTGGAATATCCTAACATTGGAATTTTAATGATTCCAAAATTGGCAAAACCCGTCTGTAATTCAGAGCCCTTGATATCGAATTAGAAATTTAAAAAACAAATTACAAATTTTTGAGTTGAATTTTCATGAACAATACTATAATAAAGACATAAGCGAGACAAGCCCGAAATCAAAGAAAAAAGTTGCGTATTCACTGGGAGTACAGCTGCAGTATAACCGTTTTTTGGATCAGACATCTAATTTAAGACAACTTCATGTTTGATCAACTTCAATGACAACACTGGTATACGAAATTCTTACATTTAACAGAACTTGAGCAATATTTTGGATTTATCGAGAAAAATTTCTTCCTGACTGAATTACATTAGATTTTCTTCCGACGATACCTAGTTTGTGGAAGTGTATATTCTTCCATAAACGCTAGTTAACACATTTCCTAATATTCTCATTTAGGACTGACGGACATAATCAATGATTTCCCGGTTGTCAAAATAATATACTTGTAATATTTGGCTACTTGCCAAAATCACATTTCCTGTTTGCAAGTATTTACTATATTTCGATTGATTGGTGTGCACCTTGTTAACCTTAGAGCGTGTGTCCTATTGAAGAATTGAACATGATTCCTATAAGAAGATTTTGTTGTTACTCTCCAGATTTACACATAATTGTGATATTTTTATAAAAAATCATTTTGGAGTGTTATCCGATCCAGGTTTACCGCCCTTCATCAATTTACAATATTTAAGTCCTGCATAGAAATGTGCTGACCGTGGTCCTCAGCAATTAATACACAAAGTATTATCGCAATCTAAGAATTTCATCGATCTAACCTACGATTTTAGTTCATGATTTTTTTATAATCTAGTTACTCCCGTACATATTTAAATCCTTACTAGAGACTCCCAGTAGGAAAGTTTTCTTATTTTGAATTTAGTTAACTTAAATTGTGTATGTCAAAGATGTTAAAGTTAAAAGTCAAATTTTTCGATTTGTAATAGGGATACTAGATTCTGTATTTAAATCTTAATCTTAGAATAATGTAATACTCCTTGAAAATTGTTCATTAACCTATGTACAATCGACGATATTTTTTTGGAATTTTACGAAAGATATGTACTAGGTTATTAAAAGTTTGCAGACAAGCAACTTTTAGACGAAATAAATTACCCTTTTCCTTAGAAAAAAACTCTAATTTCCATACATTATATACTTACAATAAGCATATATGTATAGGCTTAAAGGTATGAGATGACAGCTACATACTTGTGATTGAAGGACAGGACTCTTATCATTAAGTAATTAATTAATATTTTTTTAAGTTTTAGCTTCTTTTATATCTCTAACCACAATCATGTGAAACAGGCTAGTTTCAAAATCCGATTGAATTATGTCTCTGTAATTTACTCTTCTTTCCAGATCATAATTATAAACCATCCCCATTTTACATCTCCTAGCCTCCATCCAATGCGGTTTTCATCCAAATGTTAAAAAAAAAACTGATTCATCAAACCAATTGTCTAACGATTTTGTATATTTTTTGTCTAAATATGCATGTCCACATCTCCTCTGTGAACTCATATATTTTCTTTGCT